>JAUCMU010000013.1:5555714-5583197 GCA_032275025.1 Enteromius treurensis
ATATAGGAAAACGGCCAATTTTATATATGTCACATATATTAAAAACCTATATTAAAACATATATGTTTATATAGGTTATATCCAAGTTTACATTTAAAACACAAGAATTGCATTGTTCTCTTTTCACCTGGGACTCTAAATAGTGTTCTTTGATCGAAAAATGAGAGGCAATCCTTTTTTCAGATGCATGGAGAAATTAGCTTATTAGAACTAAGTTACTCGGTTTCCTTTGGTGCACATGGGACCTGATCATAGCAGTTAAAACCCGGAAAAGTCAGATTTGTGGTACTGGCAGTAAATTAAAAAAAGAAAAACAAAACACACCACGATACCAAGAAATATAACATTTTATGCATACCAAGTTCCAGAAAAAAACATTTTATGTGACACTTATACGGGGGACCTAATTCGCACAACTGTTAATTATTAGCATACTTAACATATTGGCTGTTTACTAGTACGGCCTCGCTAACTATCAATAAGCAGCAAGTTAGTAGCATACTGAGGTAATGGTTTGCTAATAGTGAGAAATGGACCTTAAATTAAAGTTCTTTACAGTAAGCACAACCTGCCAAATGTAACACTCGCAGACAAAACATAGCAATTTTATCCGGTGATAATTTAATATGAATTTTTCTGTGATGTGATTTGTACATATATGTGATTAAGCAAAGCCTCACCATGAAGGTTTACCTCCAAACCAATCTATCTGTGTAAAATAGACCCTCTGTGTAAAACTTTACAATTAGTTACATTGGATACTATGATAGTTAGTAGCTTACAACGAGCGTTTGTTACAGTTTTTATTATTTATGTTAAAATACAGATATATACAAATATAAAAATATATATATAAAAAAAATGTAAGTCCATGTTAGCTCAGGATCTTAAGAGATACAACTTATGGTTTTAGTATTATATTAGTAAATGATGAAATGAACACTAAGACTGATATGAGCTTTAGAAGCACTTTTAATAGATAGCTAAAGCGAGCTAATTTAGTTAACTAATGCTAACCAATGGAGCCTGGCCTCTCATAACTGCTCAGGAACTGGATTAAAGCGGATAACAAAGTCTCAAACTGGACCCGGTGTTAATTCTGAAACCTGGATAGAGCGGTTGAGTGAATGCAGCCCGGATTCTGTAGATGAGATTCATTGAGTCTGTGATGCTGTAAAACGCCAAGATTCCTGCAGAGAAGTCAACATAAACGCCAGTCCTGTGAGCCCACTGCATTTTGGGAATCTTAGTTTCCCGTCCATTGTGCCAGAATGCATATGTATCCTCAGAGCACACCAGACTCCAGGACTGGGCGTTGTGTCCAAACACACACAGGCTGCTCTTTCCTTTCCTGCTAATGTCCTCATAGGACACTGCGATGTGCACGGGACCCTTTCCGCTCCAGTCTGCCTCGAAATAACATCGGCCGGACACGCTCTCCCTGCACAGGACCTGGTAATAGCTGTCAAACCTCTCTGGGTGGTCAGGAACGGACAAAGAGGTTTTGCTGCACGTCACCTCTCCGGTCTCTGAGGAAACGCTGAGGTTTCTGTGAGCTGTGTTCAGGTCGAGAGTCAGGGGACCCGAGTCTGAAATACAGAGAGACAAGACATGGATTAACATAGACAGCAATGTTCTCAGTTGTATGTCTGTTGCACATTTGATTCTGTGTGTGTGTGTGTGTGTGTTACTCACATTCCAGAAACTGCTCTCTGATTTTAGGCTCAGGGGTAGGAATAAACTTCAGGTTTGTCACTAATAAGACAAAATTTAACAAGTGTAGGCATTTTAAATATTAGTATTTCCCTTGAATTGGTTTAAATGTATTTTAATGTTTGGAATACTTGCACACGGAAAAAAAGGGGTTGCAAACTGTTCATTTTAGCTGCATTAAAAAAAAAAAAACTAGTTGAAAGTTAGTCAACTAAATTTGTTTATTTAAATGCAGCTAAAATAAATTAATTTTTTTAAAAAAAAACGTTTTTTTTTAACACTGAATAATTTCTGACAGCTATTTAAAAAATAGTACATAGTTTCATTGTAAATATATAGATGTATTAAACATTGTCGCATGACCTCAGCACTAGTTTCGATTTGCCTTCCTGGAAATTAGTAAATCAACTTTTTATTGAAGTATTGATCTTTGAGCTTTTAATAGTGCTGGGAAACAATTCATCGTGAATAATCGCATTCCAAAATAAAAGTTTTTTTGTACATAATACATGTGTGCGTACTTTGTATATAGAGACACATATACATTTTGAAAATATTTACATGTATACATATGATTGAATATTAAATGTGACTGTGTTTAATATTAAATTATATATATATTAGATATTAAAAGGACTATATTTAATATATAAACATAACATTTTTTAAATATATACATGCATGTGTGTGGATTTATATACAGTATACATACCAAATATACACAGTACAGATACATATATTACAGAATCCAATAGATTGAAGACAGGCCTGTTAGATTTGGATTGGATAAAAGAAATGCCCTAATACAATACTCTATAAATGATGTAGAAGTTGTTTTAATGGTGTGTCAGGAAGTACTTTTCATTGTCTCTGTATTTTCTGTTGTATTTTGTTTGCTTTTACTATTATTAGTATTAATTTTAATTATGTTATCTTATTTGTTTATTTTATAATAACTTTTTGTTCGAGGGGAGATGATGGATGATTTTGTATGCTTTGCACTAAAAATGATTCAATAAATAAATATATTTTTTATATATATATATATATATATATATATATAAACTTTTATTTTGGATTAATCATGATTAATCTTTGCCCAGCACTAATTTTTTGTGGTTTATCATTTAATTTTCCAAAACCAATAATAATAAAAAAAGATTTCTGGCAATATTATCCAATAATAGTGAATCAAAATTTGCCATGCTTTTACAGTATTACATAAATTAGTTAAAAAATTTACTGTGAAATAAATGCATACTGGGTTATTTTCTGCTAAATTAACGCTAACAACATGTAATTTACTGCTCTTGTTTACTCGCATTATTAGGCTGCTGTTAACCACTTATACACTACAGAAGTAATAATTGCAATGCAATTATTAACCTGGATTATACTACAGTTTTACTCTGAAATGTTTTGTTGGCGTGCTATTCCGAGCATATTTAGAAGATGATTTACCTTTTTTTGCCAATTTCTCAGATTTCTTCTGACACAGATCTTTAATGTCCTCAGATAGGTATGTGAGTTTTCTTGACACCATTTCGAAAGAGAAGTCGGGATTGACTAGAACTGCAGGAGAGGTCACCAACTCCGGCTCACTACACAGTGCTTCATAGCTCTGAGGGATATAAAGACATAAACTCTCTTAGACCAAAATCACACATGACAAGTACTCTGGTGTCCAGAAGCACTGGATCTACCTTCAGGAACTGAGTTTTATCATCAAGGCGTGCAAGTGTGTCGTATTCAGCATTTCTCCTCTTGAACGCCGCGATCTCCTGCTCCAGTTTCTCCATGAATCCATGGGCCTCGTCTAATTCCATCTGCTCCTTTGCTTTGATCATCTCTGTCACCTCAAAACACAGTGCCTCAATGGACTGAATCATCTCGCTGAAGATCTTCTCCGTATCCTCCACTGCTGCCTGGGCAGAGCTCTGTTAACAACAGAACCAGAGAGGCGATGAGTCCAAGAACCTCCCTGCCCATAATAAGTGTCTTAATGAGGAAGGATCATAAGTACATTAAGATTTTCCGCCTCCTGGCTGTGATAGACTCACCCTGAGAGAGAGTGTGGCGTGACTCAGATCCTGTAGCTCCGCCTCACGCTCCTTTATGACTTGCTGGCATCTCTTCTGTGACTCCTTGAGCTCTTGCTGCAGACCAGAAGATAAATGATGAAGAAACATGTTTTGAGATGACAGAAAGAAATCCAGCAGCACATGTGATGAAAACTGAATTCTATGATTTAAATATGCCAACATACCAACATGTTTTAGCTTACAAGCCTTTATGAGGGTCATCCAGCTTTTTCCCCCCCATCATAAACAAGTGCTACTAGATCTCTCTTTGTTCATAGTTGATTTATTCCACACCCCCTTTCAACATTTTTTTCTGTGATGAGCATGATTTTCACTTCTTAAATTATGCTGCGTTCCAGGCAACACCGTAGCCTGTGTTTTTCCAACCTTCTACCGAGGAAAGTGCACTGGAACGGCAGTCAAACACGGGAACTCGTACTAGATGGATGTACTCCCAGTTCCGAGTTTTGACGTCACATAGCCCGCGAAACAACAATGGCAGCCCCTACGAATGCGGCGTTTATGCAAGTAGTACACTAAAATAAAATGTATAACAGCTTCTCTTGCCTTATGTGCCGTTTTTCCTCCTTTGTTTTCCTCAACTAAGCAAGGAAAGCGCCTTGAGAAATGATTGTAAATGAGGATAAGCCCTGTACGGTCCACCACGCTGGTTTGTTTATATCTACCCACAGAGCACACGCACGTCTGCAAGATGTCTGTTAAAGATCTCTAGATCTGGAAAGCATCTGCTGTCTCAAAACATATGGCAGACGTCTTACAGATGTCAGTTTTACATACATTCTAAATCATAAACATCTTAACGACATCTTATAGACGTCTATTTGACATCTAAAAGGAGACGTCCAATAGATGTATTGCAGATGAGCAAAGAACCTAAACAATACGTCTTGTAGATGTAAAGGCAGACGTCAAATAGATGTCTCCAAGATGTATGTGTGCTATCAGGGTAGCTACCACAATTCCTTGCGCTTAGGCAGTTTTGTGAGTCGTGGTTTAAAGTCGTGGCTTACAGGCATAAAAACCTGCCTGGAACGCAGCATTAATTTTAATATTTTTTTAAGAAGTTACAAATCAGAAACTGTCTTATATATATCAGACAAAAAAGTCTGATAAATATAACAGAAATACAGAGCGTTGTGTGCGGTGTGTGAATTACAGTGTAGCTCTAGACTAAATGTGAATGTGCATTAATTCATCTCACTCTCAAAAAACAGATTTAGGAGGTTATTCGTCAAAATTAATTCAAATAAACTCTGTATATGACGCAAACCTGCAATAATTAAATGACACAAATGTATCTAATCTCTTTTTATTAATGAACGTATTTGCTGCTGACCTTTTATGATCCAGTTTACCCATACTTACCAGCAAAACGGACTTTATTTTGTTTATTTTTTTATTGCACTCAAGCTCTGCCCATATTTAAAAAGTAACGCAATGTTAAATGTAATTAGTTACTTTTTTAGGGAGTAACGCAATATTGTAATGCAAAAACTTCCCCAACGCTGGTTATGACGTTTTAGCATCACGTTTGAAGTCAGACACACCTGACAGAACATGACGAGGTCCTGCTTTTCTTTTGCGATGACGTCATCGCTCTCAGCTCCAGGGACGGCAGGGGAACGCATTCCAGTCTGTCTCAGTTTCTCCACGACTTCAGCAAACAGTGTGTTTTTGTTGAGCGCGGGTCTCGGGGAGAAGGTCTGTCTGCATTCCGGACAGCTGCACAACTTCTTCTGGTTCTTCTGCTCCCAGTAGCTCTTAATGCACTCCATACAGTAGTTGTGTCCACAAGGAATGGTCACGGGGTCGCGCAGAAGGTCCATACAGATGGGACAGCTGAACTGCTCCTGGTTGACGAAAATACCAGCTTCTTCCTCTGCCATCTTTTACAGTTTAGGTAAAAGACAGACTGTACTACGGCTGCTTTGTGGAGAGAGTATGGCGTTTGCTTGTGCCTCCCACTATTGTCTGTATATGAGGTTGTAATGGGAGGAGTCCGTCGTGTACCGTTTGTGTCATTATGTTTCAGAGGAGTTAACTCGCTCAGTGAAGTCATTCAATCTTTGTTGTTGTTGTTTTTGGAATTATTATTTTCATCTTCATCTGATTCACAGCTTGAGTACGCAAGCAAAGCTTCTGGAAAGATCAAGCCCAAGGATGATGCTTGCTCCAGTGCATGTCCATGCGTGCATAATGACATGTTTCATAAGAATATTTGTTGGCACTTCGGGAGACAATGAGGGTGTGGACATTTGTAATGTAACATGTGCTCAAACATAAAGGGTGCATGTAAATAAATGATGCAACATTAAAATAAAAAGAGAAAGATAGCATCCCAAAAAGTCTTTACTATTCATATATAACTACACACGCACACAGTATGTATTTAGAAAAGATTTATATTTTATATACAAATGTAATATATAAACGTACTATATTTGTTTTAAATATATACTTGCATGTGTTTGTATTTACATACACAGTATTTACAGTACTAATATATATATATATATATAGTAGTAACAGCTATAATAGTACATCCACAAATTTAACTCACTTTAAATGACTTACCAGACTATATTTCAAGCCTCTAGTTATGCTGAATACAGTAGTATGTTCTTCACGCTAGAGGGCGCTCTCCCCATAACCTGCTCTCTCTGCTAAAGTGGGCGGGGTTTATTGCCTCAGGCGTTGTCTCTTATTGGTCAAATATTCTGTTTCTAAATAATAATTATCATATTTAAAATCTTCATCCTTTTAGTATCCTTTGGCTATTAGACTTCGTTATTAGTGCCATTATTGAGTTACAAATTATTGTCCAGGCCGACCCTGAAGAAGTACGCAGATGCGTGATAGGTGTTACTTTTCTCCGCGATGGCTCAGATGCACCAATCACAGTCGAATGCGATTACTGACTACAATTTTTCGAATGGGATTTTATAGAAATTACTGTGGTGAGTATAATCATGTTTATCAGAGAACAATCCTTGAAATGTATTTATTTAATTTTTAAAAATATTTTATGATGCACAAATATCACCAACAACTCAAAATACGTTGAGAGATTTGAATGTGACTCAATGGACGCTTGAGCCACCAAACGCCCCTGATATGAAAGCTAATAGTATTTTGTCGTGTTGTTGTTCGTGCCGTGCGTGCAATTTTGTCTCAAAGCCGATGGCAGTGCACCCTCTCCCTTTATATCATGACAGCCACTGAGTGGATGTAGTAAATACATATTTAATCTGCTCTGCTGGACTAAATCTACACAATCTGCGAAAGAAGTCAGGTCGCTGTTACTTTCCTTTCATTCTGTTAGATAGCTGTGTGTTCATAGCTCATAGTTATGTGGTAAAGCATCAGCATGTATTGCATACTGTATACTTTATTGTCCATGTTTGACCTATCAAGTGTACAAATTACAAATGAATTAGTACGCGTATTTGAGAGCAGGAAGCGTGGCACTTGTGTTTGCGTCTCTGCACAGCAGTGGTCAGTTCACAAGGTCCTTCAAGGATCTTTTTTAAAGTTTTATTTTATTGCACCATCTCAATTCTGTCCTATTTTTCCTGTGATCCTGCAATAGTGCAAAGAGTCTCGTGCATGAGGATCAGACTCATTCCTGTAACTTATTAGTAATAATAATATGGCTGTGCTGCTGTTTTATTAAGGAATTATGTCAAATAAAGTTGTACACAATAAAATATACGGATATACAGAAATATGCTCAGGTGAAGCAGACACTTTTTATAAAGGAAATTGATTGAAAAAAAATTAAAAGATTAAATTAATATGGTTTCCAAATTTTAAAATTAATTTAGGACATGGAAATTTACTGCATGACAGCAATGACCCATGGGTTAGATTTTATTCTCAGTTATTTACTTAAAGTGACTCTTATGAAAGTCGTTTTATTCTTTCATCCCAAATTTGGTATTTTCTGTTTTCATATCCCTGTATTTCAATTAAATGGATTTAATTAAACTTACTTTTAATTAAAAATATTAATATTAACAATGTAGGATTTTTTTTTAAAATTTATTTAAATACACATTTTACTATAAATTGCAATAAATTATCAACAGCAAAAAAAAAAAAAATTTTTAAAATGGTCAACATAATAATTATTATTTTTTTATTGTATTTTTTGTTCAACAAACCTATTTTCTGTCGGTGCACACTTGTTTTTTTATGTGCTATTATAAATAGTAATGTCTCATAACTCCTAAGTCATAATAGAAATATGTATATTATAAAGTGAAACTAGAACTAATAAAGTTTTAGACGCTTCCTTCTTTATAATGAAGAAAGGATATCATTCCAAAAAAATTCCCAACCTGTCAGACTACTTCCTGGACACGCCCCCTTTTCTAGTAAAGCCACATCTCTGTACAGAAAGAGGAAGTGCTTTAATCTCATTCTCTGATTCTGTGTGTTTCTGCTGGTGAGTATGTTGCATTTCAGGTTGTTCATATGTATATTTCTCTCATTTTCTTGCTGTGCAGAGTGACATTTAACCCTCAATGATTGTGCGGCAGTTGACGTGTAAGGGTCTGACCTCTCACCTCTGTGCGGCTGTCAGGCTTAACTGGAGCGCTGCAAAAATGGCGAGACCCAGCTCAAGTAAGACACTTAAGACTGTCTTCCCTGTGCATGTATGACAGCGTTTGGCCTGTGAATGAAATGGTTTGCAATTTGTTTCATTGTACAGATTTAGCAGAGTTTCATGTGGATTTTGCTAAAGCCAAGCACATTGCTATAATTACGGGGGCCGGAGTAAGTGCAGAGAGTGGAGTACCAACTTTTAGAGGACAGGGGGGCTACTGGAGGAAATGGCAGGCACAGGTAACACACACACATATAAACACAGCACACATTTTTTACAATCTGATCTGAGTTTCAATATAGGACTTATACCAAGGGTTTTCACATTTTTAAAGCTTGGACTCAAATATGACAGCCCCTTTGTCATGATCCCTTCTGTTGATAATTAAAGGCAGCTTTAGACCAATTAAGTGTTTGCAAACAGTGATTAGGTTTGCAGAAAATGAAAGTTTTTAAGTCCATGGAAACTATTAGAGCCCGACCAATAAAGGATTTTGAAGACCGAAACCGATATTCCGTAGCCTGGCTTCCGCGACTGTAAAGCTCATAGGAGATCAGTCTGGCCAAGCTGCCTTACTACCGCTTAACCTGCGTTCATCAGATGCCTCTGTATACTACTGGACGAATCTACAACCAATCAGACCACTCATTCCGATGACGTATGCGTAGCAACGGAACCTGAAGCCACCGTAACCAATTGTAGCTAGCTTCATTAAAGCAGTAGGAAAATATCTTTAATTACTTCTGCTCCGTTTTCGTATTTCTCAAAACAGCTGCAACAGCAGAGTCGAACGATTGTTGCTGCTCGGTACTCGCCATGTTTGAAAACCCGTATGGTTTCCGGTCGCAGAACTGCTGCGTCATGGCGTGGGAGCTCGTTTCTCTTTGATTTCCACTTTTTTGGGAACGGAAGTGCTCTAAAACGGCAGCTTTGGCAGATTAATTTTGCTCGCGAAATAGAATGTAGTGTCACAGGAAGTATGGGCGGGCCCAGGCTAGAACTTACGGGTTTGGAACGACACAGGGGTGAGTAATTTATGACAGAATTTTCATTTTTGGGTGAACTAACCAATTAAAGGGAATGTTTACCCAAAAATCAGTTTGGGAAAAAATACTCATTGTCATTGGTGACCAACAACTGTTTGGTTTCACACATTCTTCCAATGATCTTATTTTGTGTTCAGCAGAAGACAGAAACTCATAAAGGTTTGGAACAACTAGATACTCGACCTGCAAAATAGTGCATGCATTTTTGGCAGTGCACAGCCTGATTTTCATTTACGTCTATCTAAATAATGCCGTTTTTACCATTTTGGGATTCTAAGGAAACCAATTGGTAAACTCTTAAATTTGGTGTCGCACCACTGATTTCTAGGTTGACATATTTCACATAAATGGCAGAGGAACTACTGTTAATAAACGACATGCATTAGTGGTAACCTGCAGAAGTGACACATTGGTTAAACTGCTGTTTTGCTATTCGTGCTCACCTGACACTTATTTTTAACACACATGCTTTTCTGGAGTTATCTTTTGGGTTTAAATTGAGTGTGTTTAGCTTTAGTTTGTCTGCGTTGACAGCAGTCCTCTCATTAGCTGATAGAAGATGAAAATAGTCTACGCAGACACCTCCCCAGCAGTGTGTGAATTGCCTTTACGCCGAGATAATTATGGCTGTGTTCAGTGGAACATTTGTTTGCAGTTTTTTTTCTCCCTGCTTTTATCTGTGGGAAAGCGAAGCAAGGCCTCGGGAGATGCCGAGACGTTTATTTCCCCTCTGTAGAAAGTTTTTTTCCGGCTCGTGTTCTGAATCTCATCACAGAACAGGACATATGCGGAGCGGGGAGGGCCGGTGGTGCTCGGCTAACAACCCAAAATCAAATCTGTTGCATAAGCGTGTGGGGTTACGCTGAGTGAATGATGCACGCCGAACTAAAAACAACTCTGAGTAGATATTGCTCGCTGGGAATAAACTGCATTACAGCTAGTTTGTCTTCATCTTCCCATTCCATCACTTCGGCTGTCATTTTGCGCTTTCTTCTTGTTTCAAGTAACGTATTTACACCTCCCCTTGTAATACATGTGTTCTTTAATGCCTTGGAGCACTAAACGCACTTGTGCAATAAATTTGTGATGTTTTATGCATGCGTTTCTTTTAAAGCTTCCAATGTGAGCAGTTCCTCGGCAAAGACATTTAATGCCCTAGATCACGTCTCGTTTCCTCAAGCCTTGTTTTCCATCTTTTTTTTTCTTTTCGGCAGGATGTTTTTCAGTCTCTTTTTTTACATATTGTAATTGTTTCTCCTAGCAATGAGATTAAATGGAGAGCAAATGGAGGTGTTTGTCAGCTTCATCCATTTTATTATAAAATAGATCTCAGCAGTGCCTCAAACTGTGTCTAGCTAGAAAATTGTCTAGCATCGAATTTGTCAATATGAACTAATTTCTCGTGAGGTTTTTCAAAGAATAAATGCTTTCAGCTGCATTTTATTCTGTCAGAATGAAGGTCTGATGGTTTAATGTTAATACAACCATAAATAGCAGTATGCTAGTTTTATAACACAGTAAACTGCAGTGATATGTACTTATTGGTCGATATTTTGTCTCGCTAAAATGTGCACCAAGGTACATTTATGCCATAAAACCAGAGCATCTTATCAGAAAAATTGCAATTAGATTTTTTTTCCTCATATTGTGCAGCCATATTGTTTTTATTGTACTTTGACTATTGCATATTCTCCCAAATTATAGGAAGAACATACAAGGCAGTCTTGACTTAGAGGTGATGCGTGTCATTTCTGCACTGCTATTTTAACATCAAAACAAAAGCAGAAGCCTTCAGGTCTCCTGAGCGCTGAAAAAGCTGTGTCTGAGCAATAACATGTTCCTTGGGGAGTGTTGCGCTATTTCTCTTTATCTGACCTCTAAATACATGTCTGCACCCCCTTCATGCATCGGCAGGCTTTGAGTTCTCTGGCTTTCTCTCCTGTCTCATCTCTCTCCTGAACCGTCTCTCCTCCACATCTTAAACCCAATCAACAGCTCTCGCTTCCAGCCCGCTAGCAAGATGTCTGACCTCAGAGAGCGAAAGAGAGAGAGGATGAGAGGACAGATGAACAAATGATAGAAATGAGGCAGAGGTGAAGAGTGGTAGATTGATATCAGAATCAGAGAGAGAGGGAGAGAAGGGGGGGTTTAGGAAAATCAGAGGATGATATGAAGGAGAAACAGGTATAAGAGGACAGTGAAAAACAAGCTGTTCGACTGGAACAAACAAAAGATGACTTACAAAAGACCTTCAAAGTTTTCAAAAACAGAGGACAGGTAAAATGTCCTCCAGACGAACACATCCTCAAGTGATTTAGATGATTCCTGTCAAATTATCAACATCATTTATTAAGTGTGATTTAGTAAAAGGCCAGAGAGATATGCTATTTTAAACTTTACAATGTGATAAATTAATGGATACATAGATAGTTGAACAGATTGGTAGATGAAGAGATAATCAGATGGTAGGTGATAGATAGATAGATAGATAGATAGATAGATAGATAGGTGGACAATTACATGATTGGATGGGTGAATAGACAATAGAATGGATAAAGAGGTGAAAAAATGTATAATTGGATGAATCGTCAGATGAATAAATACATGCTATAAATGGAAAGAATGGATCAGATGGACAGACATTTGGGTGGATGATAGATGGATGGATGTATATTTGAATTATAGATGGATGGGTGGATAGATAGTCGGTCAAACAGACTAATAGAAGGATCACTAGAAAGATGGATAGTAAATAAATACAACATTTTAGAAACATTAGTTAGAATAGAGTATCTCAAATACATTTTCTTTTTGTGGCAATGTAATACAAATTCCTTTTTTGTATTTTTCTTCCTTTCCAAAGTTACAGAAACCCTTCTCACCATTGACATGTCAGTCCTGCTGCTCTGTAGTGTATAGTAAATATAATATAGCAGCTTTAGAATACGTAGAAAATGTGGCATGCGAAGTGTCAGAGGTGTTGTGTTCCTCGGTGTGAGCTGATGTCACACTCCTCCACTAGATGGCAGACCAGTGTCATGAGCCTTTGCTTATGGAGCAGTTCAAATAAAATCTTCTGAAAAAGGCCATATAGCATCACACTCCTATAAAAGCCAGTCATATTGTCTGTATTACAGTGTACAGAAATATTGGATTATTTTTTTTTTTTTGTAAAAAGAGGCTGTGGTGCCTTTCTGATGATACTGAATATAATACACCATCTTTCTCATGAAACCGTGGTAAAGCAGAATGTGTGGCCTGCAGACATATCTGGAGCGTCGAGGTGATGTATAAAAGATTTGAAGAGCCTCTTTTATGTGTTCTGTGCATCTAAAGCTAAAACAAGAACTGAAATAAGAGACAGGAGACATTGTAAATCAAAACTCAATGAAAATCGTCAACACGTTTTTGATCATGCAGAGTGCCCTGCGCTTTTTGAGGGCACAAGCAGGAAATTGCGGTTTGAAATCAGACAAAAGTCCTTTGATTCCTCGAGACGCAGAGGTCAGCGCATCGCAAACAATCCTCCGACAATAGTCTTTTAATGAAGAGTGTTTCCAGCTTTCCGCACAGTTGGTTATAAGATTGGATATCTAATAGTGCCACCCCCACTTTTCCATAACCATAACAATTCTCAACTGTCTGTTTGAATAATTTCAGGGGTGTAGCATCTCGCTAAAGGCTATTTAATTTCACAGCGTATTCTCTGTTTGAAATTGATTCATGAGAGGACCCGATCTGTGCCCGTGAATACAAATGCAGGCTTTTGGCTGCCGTCAATAGAGTGCCCGACTAATTTGAGAAAAGCTGTTTCATTAAAACAAGTAATCTGAAAAAATCCCTGCCACCTAATTTTTGAAATCTGCCAAGGCTTGTTGTGGGATTATTAACTAACGGATGAGAATTAAGCGCACCGGGATGCATTAATGGTGCAGTTTGTCAGCATCGTTTCACAATGTCTTCCACACTATGGAGAATTTGCATTTTGGCCGAATTCGATATGTGAAAAGTTTCATTCCAGAGGACCGTTTTATTGATGTTTTGTTAAGATTCAGAGGTATGTGCAGATGTGTTTTGTGTAGGTATGGACTTTGTATCAGATGCTTTTGATAAAATTCCTTTGGAGGAATAAAGAGATCTTTCAAATTGATGCATATTTTAGAAATTGCGAAATGTTTGAGTTTTACCTCAATAAATTCCACTTTGCTAGTTACTGATAGTAAGTTAGTTGCATGGTAATGTTCCTAACACTTTAGGTTACGGAACACACACTATTAACTAGCTAGCATGTAAATTACTAGAATATTGGCTGTTTACTTGTACTTAAAAAGTACATATTATTGTATGTAACCCTAAACATACAGTAATCAGTGAGCAGCATATTTTGAGTTTGATTAGGAGTTTGAACCCCAGTTTTGAGGAGTACTTGGGACATGGAGACTGAAGGTAAAATTCACCTCTGAGACCAACATATCCCAAGGGTAATAGCATTGTGATGTCTTTGCAAGCCTAAAAAATGTATGGCTTAACCACTGGGTGTTAAAGCATTAAAGGTGTATTATACTACCTTTCTGGACATGTCTGTTCAGATGTTGTCTATGTAGGGTCAAATAACTCTTGGATTTCAAAAACATCTTAATTTGTGTTCTGAAGATGGTTTACGAGTTTGGAATTTTCGGTTGAGCCAGCCCTTTAGTTTAAGCTAAGTTATTATTCCAACTCAAAACCCATTTTATTTTTGAACCCCCAAGGTTTTGCCAACCCCAGTTTTACAGCCTAAACATGAAATGAAAGAATGAGTTAATAGCTGTTTGGTTACTGGTTAGCATTACCAGTAATAAATCTTTAACTTTCATGAAAGCTTTCCATTCCACAAAGATTTTTAACAGTGGAAAAAAATAATTTTTTGGATAAAATGTTCATACTCTTAAAACAGCAACCGTTTCTATAAGAACTGTTCATTGGAAGGTGACCGAAAATGGTTCTTTGATGGTATAACTGCAAAAATATCCTTTAGTAGTGTACCCTAATAAAAAAGGATCCTTCACTGGAACTGTTCACTGGAGGTTCTTTGGGGAACCAAAAAAAATATATATATTCTACGGCATCACAGTGGAAACCTCCTTCTGGAACCTTTATTTATAAGTGCATGTGACATCGCTAAAAAGAAAAATAGTGTCAGATGCTGAGAACATATTTTGATAAAGAAGTAGATAAATGTCATTCCTTGGATCATATTCACCGTGCAGGTGTTCTTCCGTGAAAGTAATTATGTTCAATCAGTTCAACGCACCAAGTTATGGAGAAACACAGACGGTATTCCCACACCTCCACAAACACACGCTCACTATTAACCTCCCTTTTCGCATATTCACATAGTGGCTCACAAAGCCCAGCAATTCAAAAGCCACAAAACTCACCTCGTCTTCTTATCGGCTGTAATCCAGTGACATTTTGGGCCGGTGGCCACGTCATTAGCAGATCGACCTCTGTGGGAGCAGGTGGAGGGGGTAGACTGTGGCTCTGAGTCAGTGTCAGGGGCAACACCGTGGGCAGAATTTTAATAAAGCAGCTCGCCCATGTGTCACCGGCGTCCTTCGACGCGTTCTCTCCATCTCACCCGGTGAAAAAAGCGATGACACATAGACCGAGCATCCGCATCTCCCTGTCTGAGCCCGTCCCTGCCTCCCCTGCCACCCCCGGATGCATACGCTCTCGTCTGGCAGGGAGCGTTTTGTCAATCCTCGGAGAAATCTCGAGGTCTAAAAGCTGGAGCTGTAAGCTAGTCACATCCTGTCTGAGGGCCAGATCCTCAGAGGTTCTTTTTTTTTCTTTTTTCGAAAGCTCGGTTACAGTCCAAGCGTAAGTCGCCGTGTTGAATTACAAGTGAGAGGAGACCCGTCAAGTGAGATCTGTCACGTCAAAGCCACTCGATGTGAGTTAATGCTGATTAATGGAGCCCTTCTGCGCTGCGGTTTTGATCCATGAAATGACATGATGTTTGCTTTACACAGACGCATTGCTTTCAACCGACTGTCATCTGTACTGATTAAAACACTCTGACTAAATGGAATTGTGGCTCATTTGAGCACTGAACGATGGTTTTTTTCAGAAGTTGCCTGCTGCTTTAACAAATATTGGACACAGTTTGGAAAAAAAATTGCTTTTATGGTGTTTCCATTGCTGTTTATAAACTTTTTATTTGCCTGACAGGTGATCAGATCCTCTAGTGTTAATCTGAAGGAGAACGTGAGCTAGATATAAAGACTTGGATAACATCAATGACCATGGTAGCTTACCAATTCAACCCATTTTATCAAGTTATCTTGAATGAATCAAATTGATTCTGATTGGAAATAAATGAACTAGTTGGAGTCATGATCTTTCTTTCTAACTGACTGTTTTTGGCTTGTTACAAATATCTAAACATAGAGAAGCAAAATGACATATTAAGTTATTTTCTGAAAAAAAGTATTAAAATGTAGCTTGTTTTTTTTAAACAAGAAAAATAAACTTATTTTCCCTTTGAATTAAGTTTATTTTTCTTACCCCATTGACTGTGTGTGTGTGCGTTAAGACATTTACTTGAAAAGCAAAATGACATATTTAGTCTTATTTTCTAAAAGAAGCATCAATTTTAAGCGAGTCTTTTTTTTTTAAACAAGAAAAATACTATGCCAGTGGGATAAGAAAAGTAATCTTGTTTTCCCGTTGAATTAGGTTTATTTTTCTTACCCGGCTGGCAGATATTTTTCCTGTGATGAGCAAATCTCAAAAAACAACCCTTTATATCTTAATCCATTTTACTTCTTCACGTAAATGTTTCTTGATTTCCTGAGAAATGTTTAGATATATCTATACTGAAATGAGTATATGTTATCCATAAAGACTAATTCTACAGTCTACAGATTAAACCTTATTATGACCTGTACCGGTTATTATCCCCCATTTGTTAATTAAAAAACCTGCCAACTTGTAAAATGAGGGCTCAAATAAAATCAGTGCATCATGGTACTTTTATAAATATGATTATTTCTACTGTAGCTGATGCATGTCATTTTTCAATATTGAAATACCCAGTTTCTGTAATGATACAACTGGCGGGGTTATACTGTATGTTTGGTTTCCAAAGGAAGATAGAAATTAAATAGAAGATATGCCAGGGAATCACATTTCACCTTTAATAAGTCTAATACGGATATGGTATCATGATGATTGCGGTGTATATTCTTGTACATCCATAACCCAAGTAAGATAAGGTTGCGTCTTCCCTATTAGGGATGTTGTAATTCTCAACACCTCCCGAACCCCGGGAGTTCTTTTCCTCTAAAGTTTCACTTTGAAACGTACAGTAAGTTCCTCTGTTGAAAACTTAGTACCTCTCTGACAGACACTGCAGCCCAAAGCTTTATATAGAGCGGAGAGAGAAGAAACATTCTGCTCCGCTCCGATTGTCTGGATAACAAAGAGAAATGGCAGACGGTGTCAAACTTCCTCACAGCTGCCACATGATAACTAGTGAGTGAGAGTGTGTGTGCGTGTGTGTGTGTGTGTAATGTGTGTTGCCCCGGGTCGCATGTCTCTATGTCTATCACACCAGTAAAGTAGATGTTCTATTCTGCACCTGATTCCCTCATATAGAGCAAATGAAATCCTGTAAAACCCATTCCGTAGAGGACACACTCTGATAACACAGTAATCGCGCTTGCCGAGATGCGGCCCAACTGCAGACACGTAATTCCAATGTTTTTTGTTGTTTCATTTGATAATTTTTAACCTGCGAGCGCATTCTATAGGTTGCGTGATTCGTCTTAGCTGTCAAAGATCTCCGAAGAAAGCGATGAGACATCTGTCTGGCTTTTGACGTGGAGGAGAAAAGGGGGCGGAAAAGTAGATGGAATCAGTGATATTGGGGGGAAAAGTAGTTCCTTTCCACGCTCGGTCCATCAGAGAGACAAGGAGAGATAGACTCAATGAATGGACGAGCTGAAAGGGGAATGAGAGCGATAGATACACAGCTTTAAAAGACAGAATGTGTGTGGGAGAGAGATAACACGAGACAGGGATGTCACTGAGATGGAGAGAGGGATAAACACGAGCGAGGACATATGGAGACAGAACGGAGGTTAGAGAACAGCATATATACCGTTGCGCATGTAAAGACACGTATGCACACTTACAGAAGTAGTTCTCGCGAAAATGAAAACGCTGTTGCTCACAGGCCTAGACTGGGTTTTAACATTGGTTACATTACACAGATACTTGCCGGTCTGTAATGTGTGTGTATATGATACGTATGTCATTTCTGTTAAGCACATAGTCGGCAACACTTCAGATAAGAGAACACATATTTACTATTACTGTAGCTATTGCGTTAAAAATAACATAACATAACATAATGTACTATTTTAAAGAGTTTGCTTACGCTTTCCTCTAGGCGTAAATGTGATGCTCTCTAAAATGGCGGAAGACGTAAGTCACGGAAGGGTAAATGATGTTATTTTTGTTTTCTTTGCACAAAAAAGTATTCTCCTAGCATTGCAAAAGTGGGGTTGAGTCACTGATGTCACATGGACTGTTTTATTGTGTGTTGCTGTCTATGGAGGATCAGATGGCTCTCTGATATCATCAAAAAGATCTTAATTTGTTTTTCAAAGTTGAACAAAGGTCTTATGGTTTTGGAACGACATGAGGGTGAGTAATTAATGCTTGAATTTTAGGGTGAATGAATCCTTTAAAAGCTAACATAAGCAGTAGCATTTACAAATAACTACATGTCCAAAAGTATGAGACGACAACAAAGAAAAAACATACCATTAAGAGCTTTGCTTGAACATGTTATGTGCGATGCTCTTCACTAATTGATCAGCAATATTGATGACGCCAAAGTTTACAATACAACCTGAGCACATGCTGCTGAGGTGGGGGGCATTCAGACACTCACTAGACTAGAGGCAGTGTAGCCAGTCACAAGCTAACCAGCTAACCAATCGGATTCCATCACATATTTCTAAGGGAGGGGATTTATAAAAACAGAAAATCATTGGAGCGTTTAAAAACAGAAGGGACAGAGCTGTGTGGAATAAACTTAAATTATGTGAAAAATAATGTGTTTTTTAAAAACAAAGCATTAGCACATGTTAGTGCTGGTCTGAGTATTTAAGAACCTGCTGGTCTTCTGGGATTGTCCCGCACAGCCATCTCTAGGGTTTGAAGAGAATGGTCCGAAAAAGGGAAAACATCCAGTGGGCGCCAGTTCTGTGGGGCGAAAATGTTGATGCCAGAGGTCAGAGGAGAACGACCAGAGTGGTTCGAGCTGAAAGAAAAGGTATTCAGAAGAGCATCTCTGAACGCACAACACGTCGAACCTTGAGGCAGATGGGCAGCAGCAGACCACACCGGGTGCTAAGAACAGGAAACTGAGCCTACAATTCGCACAGGCTCACTGAAATTGGACAATAGAAGATTGGAAAAATGTTGGCTGGTCTGACGAGTCTCGATTTCTGCTGCGACATTCGGGTGGTAGGGTCAGAATTTGGCGTCAACAACATGAAAGCATCGATCCATCCTGCCTTGTATCAACGGTTCAGACTGATGGTGGTGGTGTAATGGTGCATGGGAAATTTTCTTGGCACACTTTGGGCCCCTTAGTACTAATTGATCATTGTTGCAGTATTGTTGATGACCATGTCCATCCCTTTATGGCCACAGTCTACCCATCTTCTGATGGCTACTTCCAGCAGGATAATGCACCATGTCGTTAAGCTCGAATCATCTCAGACTGGTTTCTTGAACATGACATTAAGTTCACTCTACTCAAATGGCCCCCACAGTCACCAGATCTCAATCCAATAGAGCACTTTTGGGATGAGGTGGAACAGGAGATTCGCATCATGAAGGTGCAGCTGACAAATCTGCAGCAACTGCGTGATGCTACCATGTCAATATGGACCAATATGTCTAAAGAATGTTTCCAGAACCTTGTCGAAATCTATGCCACGAAGAATTGAGGCAGTTCTAAAGGCAAAAGGGGGTCCAGCCCGGTACTAAAACGGTGTACCTAATAAAGTGGCCGGTGAGTGTGTACATATACTGTATATAAAAAATAATGAAGTATTATTATATTATACTATATGATATTATATTATATTTTTGCTGCTTATTAATGGTAAGTGATGTAGTTAGGTTTAGGTATAGGGTTGGATTTAGGGATCTTAAATATGGGTTATATAGAATAAGGCCTTAAAAATTGCTTTGTAAATCTTAATTTATTTATATTAATAAACAGCCAATATGATAGTACTATACATACTAATAAGCAGCTAGTTAATTCTGAGAATTGGTCCTTAAAATAAAGTGTTGACAGAATAATAATAGCATATTTAAATGATAAAAAGTGCATTATTAATTCTCGATGCCTAATGCATAAAGTATTATTAAACACATTAAACTTTACTGTAAATTATTACCATAAAAACACCAAATTTAGGTTTATGCATCTGTATATATGACCGTAGACAATTTGAATTATTATTAGCAGAGAGATGAAATGCATGAATTTACATAAAAGCTTTGGGGCTATGTTATAAATTCCAGAAACGTGACCCAGAAACTTCTTTGAAACACAAATAATAACATCCTGAGACGCAGAATATTGTATGAATAATTCCTTTAAAGGAAATGCTGGTATATATAGTCTTCCTCTGTGCAGCAGATGCAAGGAACTCGGCGTGTTTAGCAGGATTTCATCGGCTCTAAATGTCGAATGTGTGATGTGAATGTGATGCAGGTCTTGGTCACCTCAGATAGAGGTGAGGGCCAAACAGACAGCGGGTGAGCAGGGCATCTCGCTGGTGGTAATGAAAGCAAAGGATTCTGGGATGGATTGTGCACCGAGGGAGAGAAAGATGGGGAGATATGTTATGATTGACAGCGAGGGAAAGAGAGAGAGGAGGCTTGATTCAGACTGATTCCCGCTGTTCTGCCCGCCGCACGTCGTCAGCCTGTCATATGTGCACGTGTTGAGGGGGATGTTGAATTCATTCACCCGGTGCTCGCTCGCGTTCACATTACTCATCGGCCATATGTGTGTGTGTGTACGTGTGTGTGGTGCGGGGGCTCCCATGTTCAAACAGGAGATTGTCTCCCACTGTTCTCTTTCCATTAAAAACCAACTCCCACTGCTCAACGAGTGCCATGCGCAGTCGACCGAGGACGTTCAAGCGCGCCGTGTCTCTAGACCGTGAGAGTTTGACTCGTTTTAGAAAAACGGGCCGTCTGCCACTCTATGTGTGAATCTAATCACTTGTAGTCGTTAAGTAATCAGCATAAAGTCTGCTCTTCATTGCAGCTGCTTATTTAGAAGAACAGACCGTTTGTCTGACGCATAACGTGACCGAACATTGATTATTACTGGTTAGTGGTTGAAATGCATTTTATCACAATAACACACTGGCCTTTAATTTTTATTTTTTTTTTAAATATTGCATAAGTGCTAGAGGAAAAAAATACTGGAAATTTTGTGTAGACTTTGTGATCAAAGTTTCTGTCTGTTCAAAATTAATGAGTACTTTAAAGCAAGTCAGTTCACCATATTATTAACGCCCCCGGCAGCTATTTCAACCTTATATAAGAACATCTGCTGTCGAGATGAATGGGTAAAGACTTGACTGTTTTGTCGAAATTCTGTTTTAATGATGTGAGAAATAAATTTGACAGTAACGGTTCTATAAATTGTGTCTTTGATGTATTTTATGGTTGAAAAAATGCTGCCTTTGTTTAATCCAAATATTGTGAAATATTATTACAGTTATAATATAGTATATAAAATAACTGTTTTGTTTGAAATGTCACATGATCCTTCAGTAATCCTTCTGATAAACTGCCCAAGAGACATTTCTTGTTTTGTAACCAGGGGTGGGTGATGACCAAAATCACAATATGAGTAACTTTATTTCATTGTAATGGTATATATCACTATGCAGTTATTTTTTTCTATAAATAATGTCTTTCTGATAGCTCAGAATTCAGAAAAATATCAAAATTCTTATCGCTAGTAAAAAACAAACAACAAACAAAAGCTCACTTAAGACAAGTCAACAACAGACTTTAATGAGACTTGCATTTTGATTCATACAAGTGTTTTTTACTGTTCAAAACTTATAAAGGAGCAAATATAACTGCTCAGTACTCCCACGCTCTATGAGCACCATCAAGAATGAAATGAGTACTCTTTTGCTGCTGATTGTGTTTCAATGGCTAAAAATAGCTTTTTTAAAACTGAAATGCTTAAAACTCATGTTTTTCCTGACCATACAGCACAGAATCATCATGTGAGCAGCCACGAGATAGACAGTAATCCAAAATCGGTTGACAAATTTCTGCCTTTTATTCAAGTCTACCTGTATAGCGCCCACCCTTGCTTTTAACTTCATAAATGTATTTACTTTGATGTTTGATCGAGAAGGACCTGTCTGCAGCCTGCAGATCAGGGCGGGACTGAACCTAATCCTGATGAGATTAAGAGCATACCTACTCTTATTGATTAGATCATAGGCGTACATACGAATGGATTATGTTGTTTAAAAAGCAAAAAACGCTGTGATGTTTCACAAAGCTATAATGCACAGGGGGGAAAAACTCCCTGTAACTCACCATGTCCCTAAAATGATTGTTTTGCTAAATTAATCTGGTTTACCAACAAAACACTATATTTAAAAAATGAATTGGGTTGATTATTCTAAGTGTTTTCAGCTAGAGGAATAATGAATTCAATATTTTTTTGAAGATTTTATCATTTTATATAATCCGAACGAGACAAGAAATGAAAAGGATGCATCAGTATTGTTTTTATTTATATACAGTAGCATGGCAAAAAAATTGGTTGTATATAATTATTAGTCAGGTGATCAATGACACCGCAGTAGGTTAATGTGTTCGCCATTTAATTTTTATGAAACTTTTACTTCACTACATTGCAAAGCATAGACTTTTCCCTCACCTTTGTTTAAAGTAATGAAATCGAGAACATTTTATTTATACCAGATAATTCTGTGGTAGGCTAATCTGTAATAATTTTGGAAGAACTTACTCGGAATCTGTTGTTATAGGAGTGAATGCAACTTTTGCATAATGCACTTATTTCAGTGCAGTTATTAATATGTTTATTTCGTGAAGTTTAAAACAAATACATATATATACATCACTTACTGTTTAGAGATCATAACACACACATTTTAGACCCTTTTTTGTGTTGTTTTTTTGTGGCTCAGTCCAAAAATGCAAAATGCTTATCCTTAAATAAGTCATTTTTTAATTCTGATATGACTGGTTTAAGGGATGGCCCAAATTGCAGTCAACTGGAATCACAACTTAACTCATTCCTAAGCCAGATCCGAAAACCTCACAGACACCTGCGGTATAATGAAGTAATTTAATTAGAGTGATATAAGTATATTAAACCAATATCTTCTCCGGTACCCGTTTTGTGACCGAATCTATTGAGCCGATTCTTTTCAGTCAGCTGGTTCACAAATAGGCTGCCACTGAATGATTCATTTGTCAATTCAAATGATCCAGAAGATTAAACTTGCAGCAGCTAAAACCTCATGTCATGAATGATTCAGTAAAACAGACACAGAGTCAAGTAAACCATAAACAGCTGAATTTATCTGGTTCTCTGAGCCAGGATATGAGTCCTATGTAATTCTCAGATAAAATATGCTCCTAAGTGTTCATAATAATTATCAGACGGAGCAGTTTATGCTCAGATTTTTTTGGAATTAGACACCTCCGTTTAGTCCGAGGGGACTGAACATAGTACACAGCTTTAATAGATGTTGTGATTCGCTTATAAATTTATGCACTACTGTTTTACACAAACTTCAAGCATTTTCTATCACATATGCCTATGAAAGACGACCGAGCCAATCAGAGCAAATATGCATAGCAGGTTCCGTCCTGCTTGATCAATTAACAATTAAAGCAATAATCTTAATTATCCCAAACTTAAACATGCTAAAAATACACAGTATATTAAATATTCTGAATGTAACACCATTTTTTATTTGATTTATACAGCAAGTTGTTTCCTTATTTTGACTTGTTTATGCATTTCTCTCTGTATTTGTGCATGAATTAATGTTCCTTTGATGCCATTGGATTATTAATGCTCTCTCAGATTTGTGCTCTGCACCAGTTTTCCACTTAAGTATCTAAACATCCTTGACATGACGAGCAACACCACATAAGATATGAGACTAGATTTGATTAATTAAGTTTTGAACATGAGTTCATGTTATTCTTACTGCACTGGCTTTGAGGCTAAACATGCTTATATTTAAATACAAAGTAATATCCTGTGGGCTGCTGCTTTTCACCTACGTGCATCAGCCACTTTAACTGTCATTAAACCCTAAAACACACTTTTTGAGATGTTAACATATGAACAGGTTGCACGTTAGTAAACATCAACAATAGCACTCATTAATTGGATGCCCATTTTACACAAGTTGATCTTAACAAAAAGTCTATAACATACTTTGGTTAAAATATGTCATTGGTAGTGTAGAAACACCTGTCAAAATCAGCTCTGTTTTGATGCTAATGAACTGACCCCGCCCCTCTCTTCCGAGCACACCATAGATATGTGAAGATTCCCTATTCAACCGCTCCAGATCTGTTGACACTCCAGCCATCTCGGAACGGTCAACTTCATTCACCATAATAACTCCAAACATGGCGGATGCTTATGCATTGCGGCCCATAGAAACAGTCACTAATGAGGTATCTAGGGCTGTGTCTACACTGCAAGTATTATTGCACCGATCCAATCTTTTGACCATATCCTATTATTTTGCCCGCTTGTTTACATTAACTTTAGACATGACTGGTATCTCGATATCTATGTTTACATTGATTCCCACCCGAAATGATTTCAAACATAAATGGATAATTGTAGTATTGCCTTTGTGTGGCATTATGAACTTTAGCATCAAGCAAGTGAATGTGAAACAGGTTTGAGTGAAGGCGACTAATTTGCATATTACTCTTTCCCGGGTGTAGAGTGACTTTGAAGCCATTATCAAATATGAGTTTTAAGTGACTAGAATGAGTAACCTTGAGGGAAGCATTAGTTCTGTGGTGTACACCACAACTTACACGAGTCACTTGACTCACACAAGTTGCGAAAAGCCACCCATTGAGACTAAAACTGTCAATTTCAGTCAGCGCTTGTTATATTTCTGCGACCAGCAGATGGAAAATAGATGTGTGGTTCTTGGACATCTTGAATCTGGCTGGCCCCCGAGACAAATTTGTGTTTTTGGAAACGGCGTGTGAAATGACGAGTGTGTGTCGGCGCTGTACAGTATACGATGCCCTTTTGAAGTGCGTAGGCTAGTGTATGTTCTGCCGCAGGCTTACCCACGCTGCCTCCTGTGTGTCATCAGTGAATGAAAGGCCCTCGTCTCGTTGGAAACATGTGAGGGAAGAGCGCGTCAGATCTCCGGCAAGCTCTGGCATCAATTATACAACTGACACCAGCGTGAAGCGTCTCTCTCCATCTCTCCCCGTAGCACATGCGGCTTACGAGACCGTAATGAGTCATCCATCTTAATTAACAAATGAATGGTACGGCGTCAGGAGCGACTGTCACGCTTGTTTACGCGCCATCTTGCCCTGCTGAGTTTCGCCTTTGTGTCAAAGCAAACACGTGATATTGCCGACTCAGAACTCCTGTCACCCAATTAGCTTTGAATGATCGTAGCGGGAAAAAATGTAACGGCAGCGAATACTCCCGGGATGAGTCGAACAAAGAAGTGCTCTCGTTCGGTCGCTCTCTTGTTTTCTCTTCAAGGGTCCCCTCAGGGTTCCCACGTTGCTTTTCAAATGAATAGCCTGCCCCGATAAGGACTATTTGTTTGTTTGTTGCGGCTTCCTAATGTGCGCCTGTCTATTCAATATCCATTAGGGGCCGGCGTGAGGCGCTTTGCATCCAAATGCAAAGTGACAAAAACACCTTGATGTGGAGTTTGTTTTCTCTCTCCCGGCCGTCGCTTCCTTTTGTTTAGGATGAAGACAAGCGTCCGTCTTTGTTAAGGCGGCTAATTGCTTCTCTGGTGGCGCGGCTGTAGCTTTGGCTGTCTGGCAGCTGATAAAGTATTGATTGTCTGTCTATGAGGAGGAGAAGAGTGTGGAAGAGGTTAGAAGGGGGATAGAAAAGGAATTAGGTTCTTTGCACCTGCTTCTACCTGTGGCACAAAAGCGACCCGAGTTCAGTTCGAGAAAGGACAAAAACGCTGACCATTAGCTAGCTCGCAGGCTATAGTTTTATAACAATGCCATATTACGAAGACTATACGCTCCGCCACAGCCGTTGAAAGAGCTGCATTTTGTCTGGAGAGAAAATTAAACGCTAATAAGCTTCTCAAGCCTAAAACTTTCGCCTTCGCAT
The DNA here is from genome assembly GCA_032275025.1 of Enteromius treurensis. Lineage (NCBI taxonomy): Eukaryota > Metazoa > Chordata > Actinopteri > Cypriniformes > Cyprinidae > Enteromius > Enteromius treurensis. Next base: position 5,581,638 of record JAUCMU010000013.1, read on the forward strand.
CGGCTGCAGAAATTGCATTGGCTGTAGAGACAATGCCTTTTGACCTGAAAGCGCGATTGATTTCAGATTCACCTGAGAAAGCATTGAGAAGACCCGTCAAAGCAGTTAATGAGGTGGTTATTTTAGAATCGTGCAACAAAAACAGAGCTAGGTTTTCTTCTTTAATGATTCTGTCAAACTGATTCACAGTGATTTCGTTTGGGAGGGAAACTGAGGTGGGTTGCATGAATAATAAGCCATAAACCAGATATTTAAAACAATTTGTAGGTCCTATTTTGATAGGTAGCATTATTTATATTGTGAGTGGTGTTTGCTTGAATGCTGAGGGAATCATAATAATAATATTAATAATATAAATATGTGTATACAGTGATGGCCAAAATTATACACTTGACATATTTAACTTTTTATTTTAAATTGGCCAATACAATATACATAAACATACCTATAGCTGGAATACTTGCATATGAAGGAATCTGCTGGAATTTAAAAAAAATGATAAATTGACCTTCTCAAAGTCCAGACGTCAACCAGATCTTAGAAGTTTGTTAGTGTATGATATATGTGTGTATAGTTCTTATATATAAGTATGCATGTATGTATTTTAAAAAATAATTATGTTATGATTACATTTAAAACATGTTTATGTATCCTATAGATATTATGAAAATACATGTAAATGCTTCATTCTTTTGCTTTTTTAAACATGTAAATATTTCAAAATAAATACTATATGCGTGTCTTTATATTTACATAAATATACAGATATATATCCAGATTTGGAGATTTGGTTTAGTGCTCACATTGCGCATGGTGTGACCCTTCAAATACAATACTGAACTCTTCCAAAGTTAAAACATTAGTATTATGTTGTTCAGAAATGACTGTGAACTTGTTCTCTTGGCAGTCTGAACACTGAATCTTTTTTGTTATTTTAACCATTTTCTGCATCCACGTTTATATACATACAGTAAAGTACATACATACATTCATACAACAATGGCTAAATATCTTTTTATTTTTATTTTTATTTTTTTTATCTTAACTTCCCAATTTAGCAATGACTAAATTGGGCAACCATGTTAATGTTTATGTATAAATAAACATTAACATGCTTCATAATATTATTTCAATTGTAAAAATCATTTGCAAAATCTTGCAAAAAAAAAACAATCAACTAGGATTACAAGTTGAAATGATATGAAACTGAAATGATTCAGTAACTGCTCTGATTTTTTAATTTTTTTTATTTTTTTAGTGAAGGATGTGTCAGACCAAAGCAGCTGGGTAATATTCTACCGTTAAATAACGGTAAAACCTTAATTTCTTTTACGGCAAAAAAATTGAAAAATATAATATACAATTTTTTGTTTTGTCAATAGTTTTACGGTTTTATTTTAAATTTACAGTCAAATACCGTATTTTCTAATAAGACACTGCAATATTTGAAATAATGTTAATATACCAACTTTCTAAAATACTGTAGTGAAATCCATTTTGTACCTTTGAAATACACTGATAACTACCAAATGCAGGTGGTTATGAGAAAGTCACATGATG
>JAUCMU010000013.1:5598238-5618895 GCA_032275025.1 Enteromius treurensis
TTGCTTCAGGTGTGTTTGATTAGAGTTGGAGCTAAACTTTGCAGGACAGTTGATCGCCAGGAGCAGGGTTGGGCACCCCTGCTATAAACTATCCCGTGTATATTCTATAGGGTATTTTTTGCAATCATACGCCTCAATGTTGAATTACCATTTAACACGTTAAAAAAATGTCTTATTCAATGCAAATACGCCTGGAGGCAATAGACCACTTTCCGTTCGGTTGATGCAAAAAATCCCTGCCAAAATCTTCACACACTATTATTATTATTATTATTTCTACAGATATATTTTGGTGAATGTGCATTTTTTTGTTTATTATAGCGGCTTTAGAAGCAATGACTTACTGTAATTATAGTTTTCGGTGGGAAATTGATTCTTTCTACAAATAACGTTAACTGGGGTCTATAGCACTTATATATGGTGCCTTTATCTTTACCAGTTTGCCTATTAAATGCATCCAAGGTAATTAAGGACCCCTGGAGAGATGCATGCAGTCCATTCGCAAATGTCGCCACGGTAAAGGATGGCTACCATCTGTCATTTCTCAATAACATTTCAAATCTGGCCCTGGGCATGTTTCACCTGACTTCCCCTCAATTATTGTGCGGAACTTGGAGACGACGCACCATGAATTTGAATGAAACGTCTGGGTGTCGTTTGTGTGTCCTAGGGAGAAGTGAGCCTGGAAAGTGTTCACGACACTACATCAAAGCATGTAATCAGCCAGAGAGGCTTATTCACGCTGTGAATTGGACCTTACCAATCATACCACACCAGAACCGGCTGGCACAGCCATGATAGTTGTGGTCTTGATGCGTTTTCCAATAAGAAAAAAAAAAATGATTTGGTCGTCTCAGGTTGTTTCAGGTTGTTCACATAGGAAGTTTATTTCCAGATACATTTCCGGCTATATTTTTCCGCTCAAAGATTAATGTAGTTGCAGGAGTAATTTACCATGATTTAGCGTGCAACACAAAAGTCGGCCTACAACCACAACGAGCCATTTTCTCTGGCCATCCTCGTCGGCCCAGCATAGATCCATAATTGTCACTATTTTTAGTACATTTATGCGCGTGTACCCCCAAGCCTGTGTGAATAACTGTCAGATCTGCATTAATATATTCAATTAAAGTGGAATGAAAAAAATTACCATGGCAACCGATCTGACCAAAACTTTGGCCTTTGGGTGTGAGGTTTGAATGGGTTTGAAAATAGCAATAATTGTGGCGGTAAATGGCAGCCCTCATTAGCGGAGGTGATTATGCAGTTCGTGCACGCACGGATGGGGCGACGCAATTAATCTTTCTCAACAGGAAGCAGTCCAGGATGACGGATGCCCTAAATCTGATGTCACCGAAACAAAAGGCGGAAAAAAAGTCAGAGTCTGAAACTTCAGCTAATCGCCTTAAAGCAAAGGCTTATGAAAACAATTTTAGCTTAGCTTTGTTTTTATTACGGGGGGAATATTTAATCAGCTTTCTCCCGTATTCATAACTTAAGAACTCCGAGGCTGTATTTATGTCAGAAATGGCTTTAATTCTGATTGCGTTTTACTTTCTTTCGGATATTTGTTTTGACCCCCAGAGTCATGCTTAAAAAGCTGGAGAGTCGAATTTCACATCCATTAAACGAACATCTCGAACGAGCGCAGGCCGAATCGATTTCGCAGAGGTGAATGTCTGTTTATGGCAGCGGATCTGCTCTGTCTGTGGGTGGACCTGGTTTAATGAGCAAGAGATTCAAATGACCTCAAATTATTATCTGCAGTCATACTAATTGGCTGGCGTGTCTCTCATAGCCTCTGATAGCACCCTCTCTCAAAATGCTCGTCGCAAGAAAGTTCACAGAAGTTCTGCAGATTTGTCCGGTTTTGAACCAGTTTTCCATTAACTCCTGTCAGCAGGCAAAATGTAATTATGACCTCAGTGTTTTTATAGATAAAAGCAGAAAGCATGCAGATGTTAAGATAGTTCACCCCAAAATGACACTTTTTGTCTCAATTTGTTTATTCTGTAAAACACAAACGGAGAAATTCTGTTTTCCATTCAACAAATGTGGGGGTTTATTTTTACTCGCAACGATCAAGTTTAATTGGCACAATTTTTACTTGACCTTTTTAAAGGTTACATCCAAAGGCATCATTTTCAAACAAGTGCAAATGAGATTTGTTGTCAATAACAAGTTAAATTCATGAACAAAAAAAGAAAAGAAAGAAATGTTACATTTTCCAGTGAAGATAGTTTGAAGAACTCGATTTACTTCCATAGTAGGAAAAGAAATTCTATAGAAGTCAATGGGGACAATCAACTATTTGATTAACAGCAATATCTTCTTTTACTGTTTTTTCAAAAGAAACTCATACAGGTTTGGAATGACATGAAGGTGATTAAATGATGACAATGATGAACAATACCTTTAAGTATAAATAAATTGCAGTGTTTATTCTTTTTGGAGTAAAAATCACAGTCCACCTTTGCTGTTGGGAAAGCGAGACATTCAGACATCTCGTTTTCTGTTTCACAGAATAAAAAATAATAATACGAGGCTGGAATGACATGTGGGTGAGTAAATGATGACAAAGTTTTCATTTCAGGCCATCTATTTCTTTATGGGCTTCTTTCTTTATTGAAGATGAGACCGCCATCGGGCTGAAACGAAGCGTCTCATGCTTCATTTCGCAACGACACCATGAAAAGTTTCACGTTCCTCCGAAGCAGACAGCGAGAGAGACTAAATGAGAGTCAAAGAGAGAGGTCATACACGTCGCTTCTTCTTGCTGATGGCAGCGGTCGCTCTCTGCGCTGACAGTTGGGATGTCTCCTCAGCATAATGAAAATTAAAGTGGGTTTCCTCCTCTTAAGTTACCCTAATTAGCCAATCGTCCGAACGGACAGGCGAGGCGATGGCAGTCTCTGGTAGAGAAGGGTGAGCGGGGAAAGTGAGATTGTGTAATTGCAAAGGTAATGGATTTTGTCAGGAGCACCTGTCAGGGCCCTGGTGAAAACAGACGCTGAAGCCAAAAAAGGGAATTGGAGTCAAGATGCCAGCGAGCAAAGCCTCCATCCAAGCCAACCTCACCTGATTGCCAATTTGTGCGAGTCTTCATACATCAAGCGGCTGGACACGTGCGTTAAGAGGCCCGGTGGGTGGCGCTTCCGTGGGCGAACCATTAAAGAATGTGTCAAAGTAAGAGGGCAGACCAGAGAGATTGAAAGATAAAACTCAGAGACGTTTAATTCCCAATTTAATGTGTGAAGAATGAAAACGGAGCGTGCCACCGCACTAGATAGGGGCCAGACTGCACAGAGTTGACGAAACTAGACTTGGCAGTCTGGTTGGTGAGAATACGACCAAATGAGGGAAAAAACCCAAAGGAAGAAGGTAAAGAAACACCAAATGAACAGCCTGGGCGACCGCCGTCTCCCTCATGTGAATATGGCCAGGTAATAGGAAATGGAAATGTTCTCCAGACAAAGTGCTGTTGGCATGTGCTTTAAACATTCGTTTTTCAGAAAAAGCCGCCCGCTTTTTGAATGCTGTCAGACCTTCCAGAGCAGCTTCAAATAGAAGTCAAGTACTGTATATAATTCATTTGGTGCAGAAGATCACATATCCTCTCGAAAACGCTTCGCACTTTGAAGTAAACAGGGTTGTGGGAATGAAAAATCAATTTTGAACACCTTCTGCTGTCAAAACTACCATCCGGGTCTGCAATGCGGCTCATTTGTGCAAATTGTTGTTTGGAAACAGGTTGTTTTAAAGAGTTTGGAATATATTGCGGATAGCAAGTTGATGCAAACATTTAGCCATCGGAAATGAAAGATGTGATTCGAGAGCAGTTTTTAAGACTGACTGTATCAGCATTATAATGAGACAAGCTATCCCTAATGGAAATTCGCCATGGTAACCATAGTTTCCACCAAAATACCATAGTTGGTATTGCAGTCATTACTGTAATAATCTTTGCCAACCACTGTTTGTTGAAGCCAACGTGAAATCAAAATTGATGCTGCTGACTTTCTTAACGCATACTCCTGGAGAGATCCTCTTTTACTCTAATATGCACCATAGTATTTCTCTGAAAGAAAAATCCTTATTTATTCTGATTTTGAATTGTGGTATTTTGGGTGGAAACTTGCTTTTAAATGCACCAGGCAAGTTCTAAATAAAGTTCTCGCCAGCAAAATAACCATCCTGGGTTTCACTCTGACAGTTAATCTTAATCAGCTTTCCATGAGTTAATCAATTACACCTCCCCCGAAATTCGGTCTATCTTCCCCCTCCTCATCGGATTGGAGGAGGGAGCTTAGATGAACACTGATCGCAGTGAGAATAGCCCTTTCACTTCATCCTCGGAATGTGAGATGGCTGTCGAGTTTCCCCAGACCCGTTTAATTCGAGGTTGCGGGAGACAAACAATCGTTCATTTGTCTTCATTAATGTGTCTTTCTCTCGACAGCTCCAAGCGGACAATGGAAAATATCTGTATTATAATCCATCTTCTCATTCCCACAATGCCTCTTGCTCTTTGCGCAATGAGGTACGCCCTATTGATCTGTTTGTTGTCTTTTTCATTAGCGCGTCGCATTTGCTCTTTACCGTGTGTGCAACGATCGCGCATAATGATCCCATTTATATCGTTTCGGTTTGATAAAGAGCCATTTTTCTAGGAACGAGGGCACTTTTGTCTCCTCCGCTGGCTTCCACATACAGACGAAGCCGCGAGCCTTATGTTTTTCTTTTGTGTAGATTGACTCGCACACCCTTTCAGCAGCTTTTGTGTGTTTCGTCTCATTTGGGAGATTTGATGAAGCAGCTTAGCGTTCTTCCTTGCTCCCTCTCTCTGGCAGTCTGTGGCATTATCTTCCTCCGCCCGAATCAGCAGCCGTGGCAGACGCTATGCCGCTGTAAGCTCCTCACTTTGTTCCAGGCACAAAGTTACATTATTCATTTGAGTGAATCGTGCAGGCAGCGAGCTCTGGCGTGCTGTCAGGAGGGGTGTGAAGGGAAAGCAAGACTAGGTGGTACGCGCTGTTCCTAGCGCTCTAAAAAAAAACTTACAGATATAACCGAACAGGTACGTGAAGACGAGCGCATGGTCCACATTTATTGTGGTAGGCCCTTTCCGCTCACCTTGCGCTCTTCATCAGGCAGCTTCCTCCTCTTCGGTGGAGCTAACGGCGCTTGTGTCGGTTTAAACTGCGTGTGCTTATGTCTGTTCCACAAGCTAGTGAGATGCCTCGCTGTCTACTTTTAAGACTGGCAGCAACAGCTTGAGATACTAGTAGTCTACCAGTTGAGTAGAAATGGATGCTATTCAAACAAGTGTTTTTGTGAACACCAGCAATAAAAACGTTTTAAATAAGCATCCCAAGAATCATGGAACCTCAGGATTGACTGATTTGAAAAAAATCATAAAAAAACTATTCGTTGAAGAGAAATGTGATCTCACATATACAGCAGCAAACATTTGAAGTAGATAAAAACTTTAATCAAAGTTGTCCACCGAAATCGTTCTTGTCTTAAGACAATTTCAGTTCACTCTTTTGATCCACTTCAAATGTTAACTACTATATATACATATATATACATTTAGAAAATATTCTAGTAAAATATTTCAAATTTCTAATGTATATTTGTTATATTATTACAAGTATATTATTTTAAAATATTGATTATATTAGCCTATAATTTATAATATTTAATATATAAACATTTTATGAAATACATGCATGTTTGTATTTATACACACATAATGCATATACGCAACACATAGATTTTATGCAACACAAAAGGTTTCAGTTTTATTTGCGATTAATCATTGATAGCACTGAATAGTCTTGAGGTGCATTCTGGGATCAGTCTTCTCAAATCATTTCTCTAAAATTGGCAAAGGATGCATATGGTGCTGCTTTACAATTTTGCCAAGAAAGAAGCATCTTAGAAGGCAGCAAAATTAACTTGCCTACCTTTTGGAACAGCCTCCATGCCTTTGATCCCTTAAAAATGCCTTCTCAATAGGCAGCTCACTTGGTTCTGGAACAGAGCGCATCTTTGCACGAGGGGAACATAAACAGTTAGCTGCAGATGTGTGGCGAGAAGCTTGTTTATTTTTCGTAATCAGGTTTACGAGTCCCTCTTTCTCTCGCCACGTCTCAGTGAAGGATGAATTCGGTATGCATACTGTGCATCACGCCTCAAGGTTAATGACACTTCAGAGGAGTCAGACGCACACAGAGAAAGAGAGAGCAAAATATTGCACAATCCCCCCATTAGGGGAAGGAGAATACCATCGCAGAGCCAAAGCATCGGCCCACATCTACTCAGCGTGACGTGTATGTTGGAGGCCAGGGTTAAGACAGGACCCCTACCCCCATCTGAATGTGTGTGTATGTGTGTGTGTGTGCTTGGGATGCTGGGCACGTCTTCGTCCGACGGATTCTTCCGGCCCAGGGAGCCTCATTAGAACAACTTGTGCAGCTTTAAAGCTGGGATAAGCTTAGCAGGCAGGCGCTGCCGATAAAAGAGTTATGCATCACGTTCTTACACAAGCATGACAAAAAGCCCCCTTATCCAGGTGCCATGCAAGCCTGAACTCCTACGGCGCGCTGCCGAGGACAACAGTGGTGAATCTGTGCAAATTGTTCTTAGTCGATCCTCCTGCATTAAAGGAAACAATAATAAGTTTGTCAGAAAATGGGACGGATTTAGCCAGGGCTTTTTGTGATTGTAATATGCTTTTAAGTTGATTTGTTTCAATGCAATATGTTTTAAGTCAAAATGGGAAAAAATGACAGCTGGGCTTTAAGGCATAAATTAAGTCTGCGGAAATAATTTGCTTAAACTTTGCTTAATTCTATTCCGAGCCTAGCGCGCGCACATACATTTCACGTTTTCTGAGGTTGTTTTAATTTCTGTCGCCAAACACTGAAAACCAAATAAATATTTTGCGATTTAATATTTTATATTTGCTGTGTTTTCTCTTTAAATCGGGTTTTCTTGGATGCTGCAACCTCTTTTCATTGATTTACCATTAATAAAATTCAGTGTACGGGGGGGGGGGGGATACAATATCTGACACTGTGTCTAAATCGCAACACTGATACTGTAATGTAAATATATTTCTGCTGCAGACGTCGATATGTTGGAGATGTAATATTCAAAGTGTACTGCCATATCAAAGTAATTTTCCCTTCTATTGTGCACTTACTATCATTGCTGAACATGAAAGTGAAATGTACTGTGTGCCTTTATCAATATTAATGAGGAGGTAATAATGAATATGCATTTTCATTCCGGGAGAGCCATACAGCTAATAAGCCATGATCTGGTGAAATGAGATGCAAATGTTTTTCATTAATAAAATATATTACTGTGAGTGCTTCTTGCGTATGCATCACTTCAATACTTACAAAAGATTGTTCACACAATCATTTCTCATGTGAATACTTCCTTTCGGTGGCCGCTTCCGACATGTCTGCCAAAAATCTGTAATAAAAATGATGCCTAATAAAAGCACACCCCGATACTTTTGAATAAAACCTCTTTTGCACTGTAAAGCGACTCTTTTGTGGTTCCTTCAAGCGAGCATGCTCTGCGACTGATTTTTGGTGTGAATCTCCCAAAGGGTTATTAATGTCCTCACACTAGCACCTCTGACTAAACTTTTTTCGCACAACACCTCGTTATCGTTCCTAATGCAACCTTTACACATGCACCCACATCGTGTAGCTAGTTAGCGCCTGTGTTTTGGTTTGATTCTGGGCTTCCGCTGTTTCAAAGCGGATTGAGGGGGATTTCAGGATTTCTTCAGCATACTGTAGATAATCCTCGAGTGTCTCCATGGTCTGATCTCTTGGTTAGTGTCTCCCCGGCTCTCAAGGCATGGCCGAGCCCCTCAACCTCCCTCCCTCCCCCTCCCTCCGAAAGCGATGGCAGCTCTCCATCAGCGAAGAAATAGAAGTCATGTTCTCATTTACAGGGGCCAGAAATCATTGGTGTGAAAATCGGACGACTCGGTCCCATCAGGTTAGTGCAGTGAAGAAGGGCCAAGACTCATCGATTTCACTGAAGGATCTTGTAACCTAGCAACAAGCTCTGGCCCTATCCTGGTGGACAAACTCTTAATCCTGGAAATTTCAATAGCTGCTGACTAAATGCAGATTTAAAGTTTTTCATTAGATGCGGCTCTTTGTGCAAGATCCATTTTTATCTCTGCTCTGTTATATGGTCACTTCCTGTATCGCCGTTTGATCATAAGAACGTAATATTCAAAAACACTTTTAATTAGAGCACTACATTCTTAAAATTGCTCATGCAGAATGCAATTTTTTAATATTTGGTGATTGCAGCACTAAAGTTTCAAATCCAGTTCCTAATAAAGTTGTTATCTTATTATATGTCTCTTTGCATATTTACAGGTATAGATATAGTTTAAGTAGAAAAAGTAGAGGTTTAGCACAATGTTCATGCTGCACTTTTTTATACAAGGCAACGAAAAACGCCTCTTATCAGTGTTCAGGATTAGAGTGTATACTGTACTTTATAAAGATTTTTGTTTTCATTTTTATAAAGAGGTTAATATCAAAAGATAAAAACAAAATTGAATGAAAACATCCAGCAGCACATCTGTTTTAATAATATGTATTGAGCAGAAAAATTAAACCACACTCAAGGCTGGTTTAATGACTCACAGAATCACAGAAATAAACTGCATTTTAAAATGCAATAGAATAGTAATAATATTTCACAATAATACAGTTTTTACTGGAGTTTTGTTCAAATCAGTCCTGCCTTGGTGACCTTCTCTCAAGAACACTGAAATCTTTTCAACCCCAAACCTTTGAATGGTAGTATAATCTTTCTCATAGTTTTCTCATAAGGGTTTAAAGATGTTTCCCTGTTCATATCTTTTCTGCAGATTGATAGTGTGAGCTGCCGATATGCCTTACCATTTTTCCTGACAAAGCAAACTCTGGAAAATTACAAGAATGGATGTTTGCAATCAATACAGCCAGCAGAAAGACTATAACCTAGGATAAATTTCCTCTCACTTGAACGAGAAGGGAAGACATTAATGTTTGAATATGGAATATTAAATTCAAGCCAACAGATGCGCTCATCCGCCAAAAGTATTCTGACAGGTGTTTTGACAGCAAAAGGATATGGATATGCTCATAAAAACCCCTTAGTGACAATGGAATTGCTTTGGAGGACATTCTCCCTTGAAGTCCTAGATTAATCCACTTATTATTATAATTTACTGTAAACTTTTGGTTGACTTGTTTCAAACAGTTCAATAAGAACTAATAATATCATAGTCTAGAAGCGCACAAGATTCACATAACTATAATCTTTACTTAAAGGAATAGATCGAGCAAAATATATATATTCTGTCCAAGCTAAGTTGACCAGATTTCTGAAACCTGGGATATTTACTAGTTAAGTGATAACAGTGTGTAATATTTAGGAGGATCTATTGAAAGAAATGCAATATAATATGTTTTCAGAGGAGTATAAAGACCTTACAAAATGAACCATTATATTTTATTACCTTACATTGCACAATGATTTCGCAAGTTACAATAACATTTGCATATTGGTTTATTGAATAATTCATCTAAAAAAATCCTTAAAGAAACTTCGTTGCTTGATTGGCTGCTTTCTGCAGAATCTATAACATTGGACAATGACATTTTGAGTCCTGTGTCAGCAACCCTTGAAAACCATTATGAAGACACTGCTTAATGCAGGACAAAGGCATTTATATAAAAAGATATTCAAATTATTGAAAACATTTACTGTGTGTATAGGTATGTGAGCCCAGAATATGAATGCAATGAGCATTGGTATGGTTTCACAGGCAAGCATTTTCTCCACCGTATAAAACCATTAAATAGACTTTACACAGAGGAAGACAGGGATACAAAAAAAAGCAATTCTGGTATATTATAAAAACTACATCCTGTGTACAACCAAGAACATTAGCCCAGAATATTAATGCAATGCAGAAAAGCTTAAATTAGGAGTTTTCTCCTTAGGCCCACATATAAAATGCTTAAAACAATAGTTCACCCAAAAATGAAAATTGCCTTACATATTTAATATTTTTCTCACCATGAAGCCATCCAAGGTGTGTATGACTTTCTTCTTTCAGACAAACACAGTCAGAGTTTTTTTTTTATTTTTTTTTTTATCCTGGCTCTTCCACGGATATATCTGCAAGCACTGTGTCATAAAATTAACCTATATGCCTTCAGGGGGTCATCACGTCCTCTGAAGCAGATGGGTTTTTGTAACAAAAATATTTATTGTTTTAAAATTATAATGTAAATAACTGACTGACTGAGTGCTGAGTTCCAGCTTCTTGGCTGACTTCTTGGCCAAGAAGCCTAGAAATATTCGTTACAAAAACCCATTAATCGCCTTCAGAGGACATGTGATAACCGCCTGAAAAATTGAAAACCAAAAAAGAAAGTCATGTACACCTAATATGGCTTCAGGGTGAGTAAAATGTGGGGTCATTTTTAATTTTGGGGTGAACTATTCCTTTAGCTTTGCTTATTGGAGAAATCGTGGCCTAATGGTTAGAGAGTCTGACCAACAGGGACTGTGTGTGGGGGAGTGAATGATTAGTCTTCCAGCGACTATCACAACTAAGACCTTTGAGCATGGCACCAGACCCCCAACTGCTCTCTGGGCACCACAGGAAAAAAATGGCTGCCCACTGCTCCAGATGTGTGATTCTTCACTGCTCACTGTTGTTTAAGTGTTCACTTAAAGGGGTGTTGTCAGTTGTACTACATTAAGCCATTTTAAGATGTGAAAAAACCTTTGTGTTGACTTTATAGCTTGCAGTGGTCCAAACAGCTTTGTACATTTAAAATGGAAAGGTTCATATAGTTTTATTTTTAGTGCGTAGATGAGATCCTTGAAGTTGCAAAAACGAAACTCTTAAAACCAAAGAGATATTCTTTATAAAACTTTTGATTGTCCACACGCCCCTAAAATGTCTTGTTTAAACATGCCCCCACTTCTCTGCGTCACAGAGTTGGTTTATTTTCAAACAACGCCCAAATGTTTAAAGCAAAAAAAAGATGGTGGAGCTATTATTGCTGTGGTGTTGCCGCCAGCCCCACGTTCCGGAGACACTGCATTTGGTTGTGCAAGTGAAACTACTTTGTGCTTCCAAAAGAGAACACAAGTATAAATCAGTGGTCAAGTGCACAGAGACTATAAAGTAGGGCAATTATGACTCTGCAAGGCCAGTTTGTTTCTTCTGACTCCTTTATTGGCTGTGACTATTCAAGTGCTTGTTGTTTGTCTTTTCTCCGATCACGAATGCAGACATTGTAATGTTCACGAGGTGTGATGCAAGGCGACGTATAAAAAGACAGTACAAGTCATTATAATAAGTAATTATGTCCCCACTAGATGCAACAAATGCCTCATTTCTGAGGGGTTTTAACGTTTTTGTATCATCACACAATGGTAACATTTCCGTCACACGCTTGAGGTATTCAGCCAATCATAGTGCACTGGATAGCTGGACCAATCAAAGCTCACCTTGCTTTCAGAACGATGAGCTTTGTAAAAATCCATGTGTTTTTGGAAGGCGGGGCTTAGAGGAGCAACAGTAATGTACAGTATGTTGAAAATGATGTATGCTTTAGCTTCATCATATGACCCCTTTAAAAACCTGGTGTTAACGGCCGTATATGGATCATAATAAAGTCATGGACCCTTTTCACAGGCTGTTTCTACAGTTGATAACATTGTAAATCACATTTTTTAAGGGTCCTTTTTTTGAATTCCTATTTTTAACCAGTTTGTCAGCTCTTACATAGGACAGTGGATAGTAGATAAAATGCTATAGTCTATTGATACACAATGCACTACTGTTCATACTTGTTGTAAAATAATACACATACTTGGTGTAAAAGTATCTTGATCTGCTTCTATGTTTTTGGTCTCCTCTCTTTCCAACATTAAGAGCTAAGAACATCAGGTGCTCCTCTTAAACTCACCCAGATCCTCAGTGTCAGTCCGCCCTTACACCAGGTCTGATGTATTAAGAGCACAGTGCGTTTTCTACTTTTGAAAGTTTTTCTTAGACTGTGTGAGTGCAGAACATGGTATTATACTGCTATTAATAATGACAAGTCTGGGGGAACACTCCTTTACTGCTTAGATTTAGGACACGGATTGATTTTTAATAGTGAAGTTTTTCTTTGTATCCAAAAGGAAGAATTTGATATTAGTGAATAATCATTTCAGAGGGCTTCAGTGAAATTTGGTCTTCAAAGCCGTTCCTCGCTTTCTCATTACTTATGTTCCTCAGGTTTATTATAATGTGTTAAATGTGCATTGACACTTCATTAAAGTGTGATAAAACTCTCATGTAGCCAAGAAGAGGTAAGACGGTGGTTTGAGGATTTAATCAGCTCAAGTTCTCGCCTTATTAGGGGCCACAAACCACCCAGCCTAATATTAATTATATTAAATGAAAGCTATTTCAAGCTTAGCTCAATGGACACCATCTTTAAGAACAGTATCAGAAAGAAAAATCCACCAACAAGTATTCTGCCTGCAAATGCATTTAAAATGTTCTGCTAAAAGAGCAATCAAGGCGTCTTTACAGCTCAAAACACACAAATCAATTAAACACTTTAATAAAAATACAAGTTCCACATTTTTGTTTTTAAACACTCTGTAATATCTAGCCCATATAGTCATTTGAGATTAAGTTTTTATCTACTGTTACACTGAGTACTTACGAAACTGGAAATGAATTGTCCAACCCTGTCTCATGACAATCCGTCCATATTTTACGAGGTGGCTAATTCGTACAAATTCGTACGACCTGACTCGTACGTATTCATAAGATTTTTGCTAAATTGTACGTATTTTTGCCAATTCGTATGAATTTGTACGAATGACCTACAAATAACCCCGCCCCTAAACCTTCCCATCACTGGGGTTTCGATAAAATGGTACGAGTTAGGTTGTACGAATTTGTACGAATTAGCAATTATTTGCCACCTCATACGAATTGGTTGTGAGACTGTGTTGGGATGTTCATAGTGATCACATGAGAAATATAAACAGTGATGAACAGTGTTAATACACTTCCAGACTCACTAAATCACTACCACTGAAAATAGGGTTGCCATTTTATTGTCTTTCTTTTTTGAAAAATATATGAAGTATCTCATGACCATGACATGACATTAAAATACATAATAAATAAGAAGAACTAAGACAATAGTTGCTACTTGACTAAAGTAAGTGCTAAAACGCATTTGAGATGCAATCAGTTTACTTTTGTCTCATTGACATATGACTTCATTGGATCTGCTGTAAAAATAAATGAATTTTAATGCCAAACTAAAGTGTCACACACTATTACACACACATCAATTCAGCCTCAACCTAGGCACATTAAAACACTAGAGAATGACTGTACACATGTATTTGAAGACGAATAGACTCGCAGTTCAACTTCAAGTGTTTTGTATTCCAGACATTTTAATTAACAGAGCAACAGATCCAGTGTAAAATATGCCCGATGAAATGCTGAAAGTGGACCGATTGCATTTATATATCAGCATTAAAAAAAACATTAAGATGGGTGAAAACTCCACAGGAAAGTTATCTAGTCGTTAGCGCCCTTGATGTAGCCATATTATTAGCATGAATGCAGGTCAATTGGCAGCCCTAACTGAAATATGATTGCGATATACTGCATAATGCAGTTCGAATATAAATTTAATGAAAGCTTTGTTGATTTGATGTTGCATACTGGCAGCAGTTCTAACCAGTTTTTGGCCAATGGGTAGTTAGTAATTTGGCTCGCCTATGTCAGGTCAGCTCTGAGGCTGAGAGAGCTGTTCAGTTCAGGGCGGCTCTGCTGAGAACTACTGGCAGATCTGGGCCAGCTGTGTCCATGAATACCATAGACCTCATTTCTCTATTTTATCGCACAGGCCATCAAAAACACTCAAAGTGTGTGATGTGTGTGTGTGTGTGTGTGTGTGTGTCAGAACGGAGAGAGGAACGACTTATGGAGAGTTAAGGTAAAATATACAGAAGTGTCTCTGTCTTGTCAATGTGAGAGTTTCTTGAAGAAACTGTTCACCTAAAAATAATATGTTGTTCCTGACCAATATGCAAATTTTCTTTCCACAATACAGAATTTAACGTGTTTTTGAGGCGCTCAATCAATGACAAGTGACTATATCAACTTAAAGGGTTACTCCACCCCAGAATTAAATTTTGTTATTTATCACTTACCCCCATGTCGTTCCAAACTTGTAAAAGTTTGGTTTAACTTTGGAACACAATTTAAGATATTTTAGGTGAAAACCGGGAGGATCTGCTATGAGTGGTTCAGTCTGTATTTTATGAAGTCAAAATGATTATTGCTGGTCTTCAATGATAATGTCAAGTTACTTTAATGTACAGTATTTACTCCAAAAAATAAGGATTCATGCTGATGCCATTTAAAGCCACACTTTGCTAGGGGTCTTTGCAAACATTTGGAGGGCTGTGCCCTAGATAGAACACATTTGTCTGCAAGATGTCTGTTAAAGATCTCTTGATCTGGAAAGCATCTGCTGTCTAAAAACGTCTGGCAGACATCTTACAGATGTCAGTTTTACATGCGTTCTAAATCATAAAAATCTTAAAGACATCTTGTGGACGTCTATTTCACATCTAAAAAGTGAAGTCCAATAGACGTATTGCAGATGAGCAAACAACCTAAATAATACGTCTTCCAGATGTAAATGCAGACATCAAATAGACATCTCCTAAATGTATGTGTGCTATCAGGGGTACGATTTGATTTACGTTCTGATTCCAATTCATAGTCTTTTTCTTTATTTATTTAATTAATTTTATGAAACTTACCCACATTCAAGTGTTTAAAAAGAATGCATGAAGCTACTTTTACGCTGTATACATTTACATAAAAGTGGGCCAGTTTAGTCCCAAGGAATACTGAAATAGTACATGTACAAGTGTACTACTAGTACACTGATTTTTGTGTACATACTACATAAAGTATACTTAAAAATATCCTTCAACTCTATTTAAGTGTACATAATAAAATAAACTTTTTATAAGGGTACTCCTCAAAGTGTTATGGTGATTCGGAGCGACACAGAGGACACAAATTGTTCATAAAGTCGTATGTAATGGAAATTTGACATAAAATAACATGAGGGTAATTAATATTTTCTCTTAAATGCATCAGAATTTGTGTGTCTGAGATTTTTGTGCTGCAGGGGTGATGTATTTTTTTAAACGAGTTAGGATTTGAGCATTTAGACCTGAATTAAGGTCTGTGCTTGATACAAAGATATTTTAGCCGCACGTTTTATTCTGTGCAATAAAATACATCTACGTAATACGTTTTAAAGCTTTTACTTGTCTTGAAAAAAGTCAGTTGCTAGCAAGTGCATAAATAGATCTACAGAAGTTGATAAACAACAAAATTAATTTTTACCTGATCCAATGGCATACACATATCTTGGTGCACTTTTTAGCGAGACACCAAATATGTACCAACAAGTACATACAGTATCACTGCAGTTTCCAAAATAAAAACACTAGAGGCAGTAAAACAGACACCTTTTATTCATTTTCACACAAATTTACAGAGTTTCGATTAATAAAGCTTAATTTTTGCACAAATACTTATCAGAATATCATCTTATGACTGGATTTTCATAGACAGTAGGTTTGTTCAGTAGCTCACAGAGTACAGTGATGCATTTGAGAAGCGAGGAGCTCAGGTTTGAATCCTATGTACAGTAAATGCGGTTTGACAAATCAGTTTGGCATTTGCTAACACAATCGGGTAGTTTAGGGATGGACTTGGTGTACGGCATATTTCCAACATGATAGGGCATTAACTTTTAGTCCATGACAGTCCACGGAGGTGTGTAAAAATGGTTTGGCACAGAGGTACTTATTTTTATGAGACTAGGTAGAATCACAAACTTTTTCTGGTCACACAGTTGTTTCTTTCTGCCGTTATCTATAAGCCAATGGAAAACTCTATTTGTTTTGTTTTTCGGTCAAATGAAACCAGTCTGGGCTGGCCTTCTGGCCTTCAAAAATACATCATCACTGATACCAAAACTGACATCATCAGTGATACCAAAACTGACTGCTTCCTTTAGATTCCTACGGTGCATAGGCTACATATCAAAATACCTCAACCAAAACTAATTTCGCTAATCTCCTTTCTATCACGTCGTTAGCGTTCTTAGACAACCACAGAGGTAAACTAGCACTTGTTAACATTACCCATCAATGCTCTTGCTAATGTTGTTAATTGTGTGCCAATCCTGCAGCCGTGCTAGCTGAGTTTGTGCCTATAGAGTGGGTGGGCGTGTTGTTAAAACTCCCTTCCCTCTCAACCATGAAATATTCACTTATCTAATTAGAGAGAAGCTTAGTGGTTGGATGGCGGCCTTATTTTTCACAGCACGGTGGCGTTTGTCTGATTAGGTGCTTCCTGTCGTTCTTTACTCGGCTCACACTGATACCGCTGCACTTGACGGGAGGAAAACACACCTGACAAGGGTTTCACGGAGGGGACATGGTGTGCTCAAGGATGGATGTGTGTGGGTATGTTGGGTGGGGGATGAGCGGTCGTGCTCCAGTTGGCACACCTTGCATCGCATTACATTTCCGCCCACGTCGAAAAGCCACCCGAGGGGAAAACCGAAGGCGAGCTTCGAGGGGAAAAAAAGAGCGCGAGAACAAACGACTGGGTTGTTTAGATCCGGCTGATGGCCTCAACATATCAAGTTTGCGGTGTCTGATCTAAATGCAAAGAAAAATGGGGAGGCCTCATGCAACCCCTTATTACTCTGTCACTTACCATTAAACATGAATAAACAGCTTGGGCTCCCCACATCACCCAGGCATTTCATTTCACTGGCTTTTTAATGAGAGTAAAATTGCATCCATTGCCGAATGTGCCTCAGTAATTTCCAGTGCATTAAAAAGAGGGGAAACACTCTTTGAATCTGTTCTGCAATGTTCCCTGCACATAGGAATTATTTGATTATGAAAAGTTGCTCAAATGTTTGCCGAATAAAATTAGATTTCGGATGGGCTGCTGATACAGAAAGTACGAGATGTTTGCTGTTGGTTCTGCTGGTGTGTATCAAAATTAAGATGCTCCGGGATTAACATGTACATTGTAGCTATAATCAAATTATGGTCAACAAAATTGGGTATCAACATGCTCTGATGCAGCTGCGAGTGTGTAAACACAAATTAAATGAGTCTTAAACGTAAACTGCTAATTCATATAACCATCTTATGAAAACTATCATATTGACAGTTTTTGTAAGAATAATGTTACAATTTACTTGCACAGAAAATCTGCTCGCTTTATGAATGAGACCCAATTTTGCGCAGCTTTTTTTGGTTTGGTTTGTACATTTAACTTGTACATTTTGTCATTCGGTTCCAATTTCAAATCCTTTATGCTGAAAAAACAACTTAGTATAGTAATTTCTGACAATATCGACCTGGTCTCATAAAAATATGTACCTCTGTGCACTTTTTGGCAGCACCTTAATTTTTTGCGTGCCATACTACACGTTTAACCGCAGTTTCACAGAGAAATGTCCACTGAGTGGTGCTAAAACACAGGCACGTTGATATAGGTATGTATTGCGACGGTTCAGAATTCAAATATCCGGGAACTGCCGCTAAAAGTTAATGCTCTATCCTGTTGGAAATATGCCCTACACCAAATCCAAACCTAAACTTACCCGATAGTGTTAACAAATGCAGAACCGATGATGCAACCATGTCATTTCAACTTACTTTTACACAAATTTGAACTGCCTTTTTTAAACCGTAGCTACCATCTATGAAAACCATACATATAAAGCTGGATATGATGCTAACATTCAACACATCAGATCTCAAATATCCCAGCATATTAATATTGTTTTGAAGTCATAACATGCTATTCTTCTAGTAATTGTCCGAAAATTACACTTTATTAATCAAAACTAAATTTGTGTGAAAAGGAAATAAAGGCGTTGGGTTTTACTGTGTTTTTCTCTAGTATTTCTTTTGGAAACTGCATTGATATGTTCTTATTGGTACGTATTTCATGTCTAGCTAAAAAGTTAATGCCATGAGCCCAGCAAGAATTATTTACTCACAAAAAAAACGCTTGCTTCATTAATAAAACCAATTTTTGCACAGCTTTTTTGGTTTGCTATCAGTATAAATTTGAGCTTGTACATTTTTCAGTTGGGTACAATTTCAAATCATTTATGATTTATTAATCAAACTTAGTATAGTAACTGTGGACAACTACAAATTCTTTAGTGTAGTATGCAAAAACATAAAAAAGTAAATGCATTGTGATTCTGTTCATTGCAATGTGATCTTTAATTCGGTAATACTTAAAAACGGCAAAGCAGACTGCAAAGCCATGGCTGCAGTAGTAAGTTAGTATTCTATTCTGAGCTTTTGCACATTCGTACTTTTGGCAGTATTCTAGGAAGGCATGTAGCCCAATCCTGATACCATCTTAATCAGAGAATGTTTTCTTGAATGGAACTACGTCCTGCTTGTCAGCTTGTCACCATGGCCACATATCTTTGTTTTGTCACATCGTTTGACGTGCTCCCATGTAGAAGCAAAGTTAGCTGTTCAACAGTTTGTTTGGGTGCTTTATTAAAAACAAATCTCTCCCTATTGACAGACCCCAGCAATAAAACAATGCACTCTGCACGGCTTAGCAGAGTAACGCTACAGCATCCAGAAGCGGAGAGAGAGAGCAAACAGTAAACAAAGTGACTGTTTGCTTGTGTATATTACAGAAATGCACTTCAGATAAAGGGTTAGATCACCTGTGGGATGGACATTTGTTATCATCGAGGACTACGGCAATGTTAAAGGCACTGAAATAAAACAAAACTGACATTTCCAAACATAAAGTCCTTGACAAAAACGGGAAGATGTGCACTAATGGGATTAAAAGGTAATGCTTGTGTTTGTTGATTTAGTCATGTTTATTTTCGAACAAAGTTTATGATTTGTTCCATCTATACAGGTTAAAGCCAACATGACTTTTGAATTTAAGGTCTATGCACTTGCATTCAAGTTCGGATCTACATTTTACAATCAAATCTATTTCCAAGTCTCATCCTAAATTATTTTCTCATTACATATCTTGTTTCACTCATAATACATTACATAAAATGGGTGGTGAATGCTGTTTGTTGTAATATGATCACACATCTTACAATATTCAGGTTCTCAACTTAAGGTCTTGACTCATGATTTTCATTTAAATACGCAAATAAAATTTCTGGTTATAAAATATCTTTCAGACAATAAACAGGGCGTTTCTGATCATTTCATTGCCGTTTCCTCTCCTCAGGTCTTTGCTGCATTGCACATTGTGTAATATGCAAATGTTATACAACAACGCAAGTACTAACCCGCCCATAAAATCCCCGAACTGTTTAAATCTGTGGTTCATGTATTCAGATGGCAGCCAAGTGGCGCTCAGTTACATTTGAGTTTGCAATCAAGCTGGTTTCATCCAAATAGAAACACTTATCTGAGCATCAAGACTCAGGCACCCCAGCCCATCAGCCCTCACCATAAATGAGTTTAATCAGTGTGCTAATTATGTCATTTGGTACATTTAACTCAGTGTGAAACTTTGGGCTTTATTGTGTAACAATCTATTGTTCCTTTCTGTGATTTAAAAGTGGCGAACTAATGTCATGCTTAGTACAAGATTCCTTTGTTTGGCATGCCTTCAAACGGAGATCTGTCTCATTTTGTGTTATCTCAAGACACTTTCAAAAGCATCTTTGTTAGATGAAATATGGGCTTGAAGTGAGCAGTGAAACAGTGCCACCTTTTGACTAATGGTAGCATCACGGTCCTTGCATGCCCAATTCCAGCTATTCCATCTCAAAGAAAACACTTGGCTTCAGGTCAGAATGGAGCTACTGCCAGAGACGAGATGAACAGAAGTGCCCATGGAAGTTTGACAATAGTTGCATGTAGATGCGTTTTATTATAATATCGACTGCCCTGGTTCTCATATGAATAAATAATAATAACCCAAGATGTTCAAAACCTCACAGAGGTGTTTGATTAATTTTCTAAGCCGGATAATCCTTCTGGCCTTTCAGAGCAGCCAATAAGCAAGTCTTATGCAAAGTGTTATTGTATGTATGATATTTTCATGTTTTAGTTTCCTCAATATAGAAGGTGTAGGCCTATATAAATGGAAAAATTATAGGTATTCAAAAAAATCCCTATACACTTTTAGTGTTGTATATTTTAAATTACTATGGTACTAAATGACTATATTCATGCATCACGGTATTCCAACCTAAGGCATTATTACAGTTTCCAGAAAACAACCCATTCCCTTGGTGCCATGTCCAAAAACTGTGCTGTGTGAAACGCGTGTGAACATCCTACATTGAATGCTGTGCTTAATATTGAACTGGAAATTATGTGCTGGGCGTCCGGCCAGAGGAGAAATGGCCCCAACTAAGCCTGGTTCTTCCAAGGTTTTTTTCCCCATTCTCTCATGGATGGGGTTTTGGTTCCTTGCCGCTGTCGCCTCTGGCTTGCTTAGTTGG
>JAUCMU010000013.1:5641744-5654509 GCA_032275025.1 Enteromius treurensis
TTCCTGAGGTGCTTACACTTAAAATGAGCCGTGTCTCCACTTTCCGCCATTTTTTTAATATGACGCCTCCTCTCCCGAAGCCTCATGGGATAGGAAAGTGTTCATGGTATGCCTACTATAGAATTCGGTCATCCAGGAACTTCTCGCCTACTGAATTTCGGATACTATGCATTCGGACATACTACTCGCCTGGCATACTGTTTTTCACGTACTATAGTAGGGAAGTAAGCAATTTCGGACGCAGCAATAGTTTTGAGCAGCTGTGTGTAGTATATACGGCTCAATGGGAAATCACGCAGCTGATGGCATTTACCGCTGATTCCAGGATACTTCAAGTACATTCAGAACATTAGAAATGCTAGTTGGGGCTCCAGTATAATCGGTCCGCCCAAACTCATCCAGTGAAAAACGTTCTGCGGTGCAAAAATAAGTGCGATTAAAATGCGTTTAAAAAAATGAACGCGTTATTTTTGTGTAATTAATTAATCCAAATTAACGCGTTAAAGCCCCGGCCCTAATAATTTTATGAGAGTATATTTCTGTTTGGGTTAAATAAGGTTTTTTTTTTTGGTGTTAAAATTTTTGATGTTATAGACATTTCATAGTTCTTGTAGCCAGTGCCTACATCAAAAAATATATATATATATACATACAACAAACAAAAAAAACAAGCTTACTGACGATAAGCAAACAGTAATATTAGATGCAACAGGACAAAACATTAGAATGAATAACTAAGAAATGCTTCATATACTGTATAAAACAATCAAATGTATAAATTATTAGTATAGTATAACTGTATCTATGATTTTACTGTTTCTGAATTTGCTTCAAAAAAAGTAATATTTCAGTACAAATAATTTTGGTTTTAGTATTTTTTTTATTAGGTGGTAACCGTTTTATAAAAACAATAAGGTACTCAAGGCAGTGCTGTATTGCGAATAAATCACGGCTAAAGCGACCTTTAGCCGTGATTTATTCATGATACAGCACTGCCTTGAGAACCATATTGCTCACATGAACTTGAAGGTTCACCGAGTGGTTCTTCTATGGCATTGCTGCAAAAGCTTCCTTTATTTTTAAGAGTGCAACACATTTTCTTACCGCTGGTACGTTTCTGTCATCACACAATATTGTCAGAATGTTCTGTCTTATTTGAGACTGAAAGCGAATGTAAATTAAAAAGAAGATGGAGCAGAGAATCCCCGCAGAACTATAACAACGCTCTGCAGATAAACCTTCCCAGGATCATTTTGTTCTGATTAAAAACCACACTTTTGTGGACTTTAGAGTTGGCGCTGTTTGAATTCAGGGAGGCTAATTAAATAGAAGTCCATAAACGCTTACCTGCTGGGGCCTTATGGATTCACCAGAGGAGGTAATGACAAGACGACCTTAAATGGATCGTTTGCCTATTGGATCATACTCGCATCTAATAGCTCAGGTTAGGATACAATGAGGTGCAGAATTAAGCCTAAGTTATGTATTGGGGATGGGAGACTAACTAATTAAAAGTTTAAAAAGGATGCACACTGATTGTAAATGACTTCGGTGGGTGCTCGTAGGCCTACTGTTGATCTCAAGCTGTTCAAGCAGTTAATTAACCAAAAGAAGAAGACGTGGCGGAGCAAATCATTACAGATTGCAATTAATGCGATTTGCAAGCCATGCCAAGAGTGAGCAATCCCGCTTCGTTAACAAGAGAACGTCAGCTCGGGTCAAAGGGGTAAGATCGCTGTGATTTTTGTTTGTTTGTTAATGCATCATTAAAAGCGTGGAAGGCTTCGGCGCAGAAGCCCCGGTTCCCGCATCTTGAGATGTTCTCATTGTTTCTATGGCAACCCATCTCTGCATACCGAGTCGAGGGGGGAGGAAGGAAGAAACGAGACTTGAGAAATGTGTCTTTCCTTCAGCTTTCTTTTAAGTTTCTGTCTTCTCTTGGATGAGACGTACGACAGCTTGGCCTGTAAATGATGGTGGAGATAGTCGAAACCCCAGGTGAAAGCCTGAGATTGGAATACAAAGAGAGGGAAAGAAAGGCTCTGCTGTTGGACTCTGAGGAAAAAACCTTCTCATCTCAGCTCGCCTTTGACAGTCAATTTACATCTGAGAATATCTCCCCAAGTTACAGCTCGGCTTCCTGGCTCTTTGTAATTGTTACGTGCAACATTTATTTAAATCTGAACAGATAATCTACACTACAAACGCGCTTCAAAAAATTGTGTTTTTGTCTGTGACTGAACATCAAACGGCTAATTGGAAACAGACCCATTTTTCACATTCGAGAGGGATTTATTGTATGATAAAGGAGTTTTAGGGAATCGGATTTTTAAAAGCATTAAAAAGGCTGGTTGACCAAGGGAGGCCTGCTAGTTAAAAAGCTTAAAAGTTCCATCAACTCCATCTTTTTCTAAAAAGGGTTTTATTCTCAGTTGTATTCTTGAGCTGTTAGAAGGATGCTTAATAAAAATAAATAAATAAATAATAAATATATATATATGTATATATATGTGTGTGTGTGTGTGTGTGTATATATATATATATATATATGTGTGTGTGTGTGTGTTTTTAATGTTGTTTCACATTTGTATATATTTTAAAATATATTTTTTCATATAAAAATGTTACTTATTTATTTATATATACATATATATGTACTGTATGTAATAAAATAAATGTTCGATCAGATGTTTTTTGCAAATGCTTTTAGTTAGATGCATTAAGAGGAATTTAATTGGTCAAAAGAATTTGGTGAAATTATTTATGATGAAATATGTATGATGTGTTGTTTATTTTTATAGTATTAAATAAATACTAGTCAAACAAATCTTTAAAACATTTTAGGCAAATGATTTCAATCATAAATATAAATAAATAAATCCTAATTAATAAATATTAGATTATAATTATTAAAATTAATAATTAAATATGTTTTTTATTATTGCAAACTAAATAAAAAACTATTAAATATTTTTACAAATCAGCATATTGAAATGATTTCTGAAGGATCATGTGGCACTGAAGACTGGAACAATGATGCTGAAAATTTTAGAAATTCCATTTTAATATGTACTCAAATAGTACATTTGATAATAAATTATTTCAAAATCTTACTGCTTTTACTGTAGTTTCAATCAAATAAACGCAGCTTTGGTAATAGGGTTTGTAGAGTTTGAGGGATTTGTCTTATAACATAATGTTTTTCAGTCTCAGTAATCGATTGCTCACCTTTGTCTATGTCTATGGAACGGGACTTGGCAATATGTTGAAAGAAAATGAGAAAGTCTGACAGAGTTAGTGATATTTTGAACCTGTGTGTGAGAGCAAGAGAAAGAGACACTGAGAGATCAGCTCATTTTACGCTGTGATTGGACTTGATGAAGTGTTCACTACTCTCAGGGGTCTCTGTGTAGTTAACACAATCACTAGAGGCCATGAGCTCTGTAATAAGCCAGCTTAATCGATATGAAAGTACTATCTGATGGCTTGCAATGAGAAGAGAGCAGCCAAACACTTCAACTCGGTGATCAACTTTTCAGAGACTCAGCATTCACCTAGCTTCAGACGTCTCGCCCACGGAAGGTTGGCTAAACGTCTGATGCATACGGTACACTTAACTGGAAACACTTCAGGAATGTCAAGCCGTCAAATGATTGGTTGAATTTTATCGGATTTCCGGGGGACGCGAGTGTCACGTTTATTTTCGGTCCGCCGGGAAACAAAACGCAGATGTGTGATTGAGGAAGAAAAACTGGTGTGTTTACATGAGTGACATTGAGCATTTATCAAGATCAGTTAAACGTTGAATTCTCAAAAGTATACGAGTGGAGTATGTCCACGAAAGAGATATTTTAGCCTGTTTGCCGACAGGATTTGGGAAGAGTATTATTTTCCAAGCCTGGGCCGACCCTTTGTCAGCATCTAGTTGTGTGTCCCCTCCTATCTATTATGGAAGATCAAGTGAAGTACCTAACTGAGAAGGGGATATCAGCCACGTTAGTGGGCAAACATGAAACAACAGAAGCTGACATCGCAGCTGGACGATTCAGTATTGTGTTCGGTTCTCCAGAATTGCTTGTGGGTGTTAAAAAGTGGAGAGATAAGCTTCAAACAGATGTTTGCCGCGAGCGTCTCATCGGGATTTTCTATCTGACTGACTTAGATTTAAAAACGAACAGGTTGTTCGATAATAACTGGATTTCATGTTGAAGCTAATGTGTGGTTTGTTGACGTCTGCTGAAATGACATAGATGCAATATATCTAATGATTTTTTTCCTGTTATATGTTTAAGTGTTATGCTCAAGCGAGGGTTGTAAGCGAAGGTGACCTGTAGTACACGAAGCATGAGAATGGTTTCTCGAGGAAAGACAGGGACCGGTGGAGATATAGGGAGGTGAAGACCACAGTTGCCTGGATACTGCTGGATGCTAAGCCGCAGTACAACGGCCCACTTCAAGCTCATTGTGTACACAGCTGAAGAGAGAAGAACAGTTGTGTGAAATTGGTTGCGTCAATTGAATCAAGTGATGATGCTATTCTCGGCCGTCTTCCATATCTGCCTCCACTTGGATGAAAATAGAACATAAAAAAAGTGTTTGCGTAACTTAAGCTGTGGACTTCACAGCCATAAATAACACAAAATGTGTCTTTTGTTTGCTGGGATACATATTGTAACAACTGTGAGCTTTTCTCTGTTGGTTTAAGTCTTTGATATGCATTAGCCGTCTGTAATTAGTTCCCGTATTATGTGGCATAATATGATTACACAATAATTGTAGCACTCTAAATAGTGTTTTGTATGTGCTGTAAGGGGAAACAAAAACGGACTTTAATTACATGACATGTTTGTTTTCAGAAACTAAATCTATTGCTTTATTATATATTAATATATTTCACTCTCAAATATATAAAGAAATTCAACATGACATAGAGATGTATGTACTCTATGAATATTATATATATATGTGTGTATCTACAAATAATTTGTGCTCATTTAAATAAAACTATATATATATACACACACACACACAAACACTATATATATATGTAAATATATATATATATATATATATACTTATATATATATATAATTTTTTTGTGCTCATTTAAATAAAACTATATTATATAGTTTTATTTAAATGAACAATAAATAATTTTAGAGTTTTTGATTTGCTGCTGATTAATAGTTTGTAAGATTGTTTTTAAGTTTAGGTATTTAGATAGGATTAGGGATGCGAATTTGTAAGCCAATGTGTTTATATTAGTCATGCTAATAAGCAACTAGACAATAGTGAGAATCAGTCCATATACTAAAGTGTTACTGATTGTTGTAATAAATAATGGATGGATTAATCAGTTATCAATCCCATTTTGCCCTAATAGGAGTTGACAGCCATGAATAAACTAGTCAAAGTCACTAAACTAGTGTAGTCAAAATATCAAACATATAACAAGGCCTACTAAAATATTGGGATAAATGCTTTTGTAAAGGTATTGTAAATGAAACAGACTGGAAAGATCTCCAGTGATGCCTCATATATATTCAGAGATGTTATGAGATGAGTCAAGCATCGTATCCAGTGAGCCGTGGGAACAGTAGACGACAGTATCAGAATATACATATGGACATTGTTAATGCTGTAATCGCTGTACACGTTTTCATAATTGCTGTATGGATCTCACACAGCAGGTACAGCAGTGACTATTAAACATTACAGCTATGCTAGTTGTTGGCCATGTAAACCAACTCCTCTGGTGTTTTCAGGAGCTGACGTGAGGAAACACACCGACCAGTCGGGGTGATGACGCTGCCCTCGGCCCATGAGTTTCATTGGCAGAGCCTGGCGAGTCTTTCCAGCGCCCGCGTCTATCACTCACTGGCTGATGTCAGGGGGCTGCTATATATGGTGGGGGGTTGCGATGCTTCGGGTCGACCCACCAGCGCTCTGGAGCTCTACTCCCCTGAGGTGGACCGCTGGCTCAGTCTCCCTCCGATGCCCACGCCAAGAGCCGGGGCAGCTGTGGCTGTCTTGGGTAAGCAGCTGCTGGTGGTCGGGGGAATGGGGAAGGACCAGCGCCCCCTGAAGGCCGTGGAGGTGTATAACACAGACGAAGGCAAATGGAGGAAGAGGTGCTCACTCAGAGAGGCGTCCATGGGCCTTTCTGTCACTGTTAAAGGTAAACCAAAAAAAAATTTTTTTTTATAAATACAGATACAGTCAATTATTCAATATAAATAAATGCAAGGACTTTATTTTTATTAATGTAAATTGAATTATGTTTAAAACAAATTTACAACAATGCATATGAAGTTTTTAATACATTTTGTATACACTACCAGTCAAATGTTTGCTATAATTAAGCTTTTTTTTTTTTTTTAAATAAATGTTCATCAAGGCTGCAGTTATTTGATGAAAAATACAGTAAAAAAGCAGGAATATTGTGAAATATTATTATATTTATTATTTTTTTTAAATGTTAAATGTTAAATCTATATAATTTTATGTGTGTGTGTGTGTGTGTGTGTGAGAGAGAGCGAGAGAGAGAACTGTATATATGTATAAATCTATATTTTATACACAGGAAAGGGTGTAGGATTTACTTATTTACAATTATTAGTAAACTTATTATTATAAATAATTTGAAAAGAAAAAACACTGAATTATACAATAATCTTTGTTTTATTTATTTCTCGACTTATTTGTAACTTTCTGAAAAATAAAAAAATTGAAAGCAGTACGGTTTTAATTATATTAAAATAGAAAACATTATGGTATAATTCAGTGTCACTTTTATAATTATTTGGGACGTTTTGTAGCATTTTTTGGGGGGGGAATCATACACCAAGAAAAAAATGTTTTTTTGGAATAATATGCACTATGTGTATTAAAGCCTGTCAGCCCTTTATCAAAATAAATGGTTTTGTTTCATGTTGTCTTTAAACAAAACAACTTGTCAGTCACTTTAAATAGTCAGCTCTTTTCAGCTATCCATTGTTTGACTTGACATTGTAAGGTGAGAGACTGTTTTGTTTAAGAGTTCTTTGTTGATAATA
Source organism: Enteromius treurensis (assembly GCA_032275025.1). Classification (NCBI taxonomy): domain Eukaryota; kingdom Metazoa; phylum Chordata; class Actinopteri; order Cypriniformes; family Cyprinidae; genus Enteromius; species Enteromius treurensis. The sequence goes on from JAUCMU010000013.1 coordinate 5,648,800, forward strand.
AAGACCTTCATTTGATTTGCTTCACCTCTGTTCAGACGGCAGAGCTCTTGCTGTTGGGGGAATGGGAGCGGACCTCCTGCCTAGAAGTGTTCTCCAGCAGTACGACCTTCGCAAGGACGTGTGGGCGCTCCTTCCACCCATGCCCACCCCGCGCTACGATACCAGCGTCCGCCTACTGGGCTCCAAGATCTACGTGGCAGGTTTGCTGAGTAGAGAGAGTCCTTGTGTACCTGCAATGCATTAAATACTTGTGTGTGTGTCTGTGTCTGTTCCTGACCTCACTGTAGTTTTGGGGACGACACTGCCGAAAATGTCTTTGCTAAATCTGGAAAAATAAATAAATAAGAGGGTTTCTACAGGTCTTAAAAGGTCTTCTGCAAATTATGGTTTTAAAAAGGTTTCTAAATGGAGCAGAAAGTTGCAAAATCATAAAGTCATAGCATTAAAATGTGCATTACTGCAAAAAATCAACAGTGTTTTCCAAATATCCTCAAGATGCATTAACTCGTTTTCTGAGAAGCCAAACTATACTTAGTAGGTTTATACTTAAAGCAAAAACAAATGTCCATCACTTGGCAGATATTCATTCTTGCTTTAATAAGTTTCCTTTAAAAACAAGACTTCTTATCATACGTCATTTTGCTTAACAAATAAATATATCTTTATTTAAAAGTCTTTAGGCATTTTCAATGGAAAACAGCACAGAAATACAAAGGAAAAGCACCACTTTTATGTTTGCAGTGTTATCAGAGGGTACAGTAAAAGACTTTTCAGTATTCTAGCAGTTTTTGTACAGTGTTTTTTTTTTAAATAGATTTTTGGCAAAGCTGTTTCTAATATTATTTGTTGCTTTGCTCCCTAGACATTTCTATTTAGAGAACATATTGATAGAATTTGTTACCTTCCGTTTTTTTCTTCACTTGGTCTTAAAAGGACTTTAAAAACTTTAACATTTTACTTTATAAAACATGCCACAATCCTGAAACTCCAAATGATAAACAACAAGATAATTGACTTATAAAATGTGTGTTTTCCTCTTAATATGCCAGATACTTGAAAATGACAAATCAACATCCGTATCTGTGTTCCTTCAGGAGGACGTCAGTGTAAGCGTTTGGTGAAGGCTTTTGAGGTCTTCGACACGGAAAGCCGTACCTGGTCCTCTCTACCCAGCCTGCCTTGTAAGAGATCTTATTCTGGGGTCTTATGGGACAGCGCCGGGCGTCTCTGCTGGTTGGGAGGGCTCAGGCAAGGAGGAATACACCAAAGTTCAAAGTTTACCAAGAATGTTAACATCTTTGACACTAACCAAGGTAAATTAGCTAGACATGACAACAGTATGAAAGTATGTCTCTTATGTTTCCATCCAAATGACAATTAATTCAGATCGAAACGACCTCAAACTTCAAACTGTGTCCTAGTTCACCCACAAGTGAAAATTACCCCATGATTTACATACCTTCAAGCTATCCTAAGTGTATGATTTTATTCTTTCAGACAAATACAATCAATACAAATACAATGTTTAAGTTATATTAAAAAAATGTCTTGGCTCTTCCAAGGTTTATAATGGCAGTGAATGGTTGCACAGATTTTGGAGGCCCAAAAAGTGTATCCATCAAGTAAAACAGTGCTTCACACCATTATGGGGTGTTAATAAAGGCCTTCTGAAGTGAAGTGGTGCATTTGTGTGAAAAAAATACCCATATTTAAAACTTAATAAAAATAACATTTCTAGCTTTTGCTAACTGTCATATATGTATTCACCAGAGAGTAACGTTCGTGGAGTACCATGTTGTAGTTGTCGTTTCTGGATTAACTGTTCCTTTAAATTGTCTGTATTGAGTCAGATTTTCTTTGAGAAATTGGTATTTTTATTCAGCCAGGACACGTTAAATTGATCAAAAGTAATATTAAAATTTCTATTTCAAGTATTCTTTTGAGCTTTTTTTTTTTTCATCAAAGAATCCTAAAATCAAATGCAGCACAGCTTTCATGAAACTAAATTTGAAGTAGCACAACTAGAAGACTGGAGGCTGCAAATTCAGCTTTGCATCACAGGAATAACTTACATTTTAAATATATTGTAATAGAAAACATTTCAGACTGTTACTGTTTTTTTAGCTCTATTATTGATCAAATAAATGCACCCTTGGTGAGCGTAAGAGACTTTTTGAATAGTAGTGAATGTTACTTTAAAAAGTGCTAGATAAATAGGTTAATAGTGAATTTTATCCACATTACCATGTTGAAAAGGGCTGAAAGGCTTGTAACTACTGTAAAACCATTAAACCATCTTAGGCTCGTCTAATATGTTTTGTTTTTTTCCACAGGGTTTTTAGCACACAGAAAAAAATGGGATTGCAAAAATGGGCTTAGTGCCGAAACTGTGTGTGAATGCAGTAACCTGTGAATATAGGCACACCATTAAATCAGCTGTGCTTGTGGCATGAAACAGGCCTTAGTTTTAATCTGTGAAATCTCCAAGAAAAATAGTTTTAGCTTTTGAATGCGTATCAGCAAAAATGTTTCGACGCACAAATATATTAGTAATCTCGATTATCGTTCCTTTTTTATTTGATTTTTTTTTTTCTCTGATTAACCCAAAAAAAGGGGTGGAAAGATACAAGGTGTGACAAAACGTAAGACCTGCTGAAATGAGTTATTGATTTCTTTCCAGCTTCTCACGCTTTTTCTTCCTCTACATCGTTTCCGCTCAAATCTGATCTTTTCTAATCAGATTCAGCAGATGGGAAAATTGGACTTTTTTGGCCCCAAGGGCGATTAAAAAAAGTTCCTATCGTAAGTTGGCAGCGAGGAGGTCATCTTGAACAACTGAACTTTGCACGCTGCCGTGTGAATCATTTCTCTCTTTTTTAATTATTCTATTACTGGCACATGTGTCAGTCAACAGGTGCATGAGCCGGCATTCACAGAGCAGCACCAGGGATTAAACCTTGCTATCTAATTTCCTTCTGCCCAGATCCACCACTGGCAATAAAGCCCTCGCGTACACGTCTCACAGTCTAATATAACTAGGTGATAAGATCACGGGATAGGAAGGGGGCATTAAATGATGCTATTCAGAAACACATTGTCATCCCTTATCCATAGCTCATCCTGCTAGATAGAGTAGTTGAGGCCATCTGCTCTATTGTCCTAATGCTGGCTGCCGTGGAGAGGGTTATATCCTGAGAAAATCCCAGTTGGAGGCAAGATGGATGTGCTCTTTAATAAAGATCCAACTTGACACTGTATATTTGCTAATTGAGCAGCGGTAGACCCAGAACAGCATGTTTTTATAACTATATGCCAATTGAACAGGCACCAGGACAGACCCCACCACCTGTTTGAACGGAATATGAGTTTGCATTTGAATAAAAAGCATGCTTGGCATCAGAAAAAGTGAAAGGGCAACACCGTTCAGCAGAAAAAGCATCAGATTTTCGGCCAACAACAGAGCTAGCATTGCACGCCAAGGGCTGAAATCAATATCCTGTCCAAAGTTGACAGACCCTTCATTGCTCATTCAAGTCGGACACTTTGATCTTGATCCAAAAGCCAAATTTGCAGCAAAACATCAATAAATGATTTAACTAAAATCAACTGAGAAAAACAAACTCAGCGAGCATCCATGTTGTCCACTGACTACACAGGCCAATACCTTTAAAGCAGCTTCCTGGATGAATATTGCATAAGGTCTTTAAATACTATAAAGTCAACTTTGCTGCTAATTTGGGGGCAGAAACACCCACTTATATCAGAAAAAAAACATCTGACTGACGTGTAAAGCAAGCAACCTCAGTTTGTCCGTCAACTTTTTTACATTACGTAACTTTTTTGTTGTTTGTTTGTATTTTTAATACAGCAATGTCAGCATGATATTAAATGAATGATGTTAGAATTATTGGGTAGAAAGTCATTACTGGGTTAGTTTTAATAAGGATGATTTTTTTTTTAATAAATACAGTACACTACCCTCCAAATGTTCGGAAACACCCATGTCAAAGTGTGGTTTTGGATGATATCAGCATAAATCCTTAACATTTTTGGTGCAAATACTGTACAATAAAGTAATTTGAGGTTATCTGTAACGCTCAAGGAAGGCACAGAGAAGTCAGATAAATGAATTGGTGTTTATTTACAAAGTTCCACAGAGGAAGTAGACATAGAGCAGTGAAATCATAGGACTGTCTTTAGGATAGCGATCTCTCTGATCGCTTTAGCAATAGGGAATAGCTCCACCGATCTCCCTGATCGTGGTGTAGGTGACTGCTGCTTAGCTGCGGATCGCTCATGCACTTCGTAGAACTGAGGGCATATAATTACATGCAGGTGAGTAGTCAGGTCACACTCTTTCAGACATTGTTGCTTCCCGTTGATAATTACTTTTATCTATCATCCAGTCCTCTTTTATGTGCAGGTGCCGTGCTCAGACATTAGAAGTGCCCAGTGAGTTAAAAGTCCAATCCTTACTTGGTTTTCCGTAGATATGGATTCCGAACTGAAGACAGCGCTGGAGATCGCTCTGGTAAGTGAACGAGGTAGGTATAGCTGGTAAGCAGAAGCTTTCCTTCTTAGGATCAGGATTCCATCTAACATCCAAGAATGACTGGGTACACAGGATCAAAGAACGGGTAATCAGGTGAGTGACAAACAGGTAAGTAACGCTGTTACCTCGAGCTCAGCCGTCGAGTGACTGGTGTGTGTGTCTTTTGTACACACCACCTTGATTAGACCAGGTGTGCGTGATTAGTACTCCGGTGACTGAGAGCGATTGAATTCAGCTGATCCGGGATCAGCTGACTGTGTAGACGTGACACCGATGGAGGTCTGGATTTGGAGTCTCACTCAAAATTGAAGTGGAAAAACACACTACAGGCTGATCCAACTTTAATGTAATGTCCTTAAAACAAGCCAAAATGAGGCTCAGGAGTGTGTGTGGCCGGTATGACCTTAACACAACGCAATGAATTGTCATCGTTGGAAACTGTTGTGCCGCCCAATATATATTTTTTCATATATATTTATATATATATAATTAAATAGAAAACCGTTATTTAAAATTGTCAGAAATATTATAGGTTTTATTGTATTTGTTCAAATAAATGCAACCTTAGCGTAAGAGGCTTTACAAAACCAAAATTACAAAACCATACTAACCCCAAAACTTTTGAACAGATCATCTATTCTAATCCCTTTCTTCTGACTTTTACTTATGTGAACACTGAACACTAAAGAGTAAAGTTTACAACAATGAGTAAAGTTCTTAATTTCTTAATACTTGATTCCTTGAAATCCTGAATCCCTTCCAGGAATAAAGGGAAATGTTTATAAATAATGACTATTAATTATGATTAATTGCAATTATTATATTATAAATAATATACAATTATATTATATCTGCTGCAAGTTGTAACTGTAGTAGAATTACCATCAATGAATCTGTTCATTCATATAGTGTAAGTTCATATGAACTCTAAGAAGGGATATTTTCGTGGCCACAGAAAAATAACTTCTTACAGTATCACAGCATTAGAGCAAGTAGCAAAGGGACATACATTTTCAAGGCAGAATCAGAAACTCATGTAATTTGTGCAAAAGTTTTAACCTTTAGGGTTAACCTTTAGGAAAAGCCAAAATTGAAGTTATGAAAAGAGAGTCAGTTGACCACCTGTAAAACCATCAGTGCCGTTCATAATGGGTTTTA
>JAUCMU010000013.1:5669863-5680658 GCA_032275025.1 Enteromius treurensis
AGATAGATAGATAGATAGATAGATAGATCAAGAGTTAATTTGCAAAAACAGATTCTGACTCCGTATTTTTATATCTCAGACTGAAGTTGGGTTACTTTGATTAGGTTAAATATAAACTCATAATAAACTCACATGGAAATGCTTAAATAAATGTTAATGTATTTCTAATTTCTAATCAAATATATGGTCGTGTTTAGACTTCTTTTTGTGTACATATATAAATATTTCCTTGAAATGAATAGAAAATAAATAATGGATCAAATATCAAATACATCCTTTCCATAGATTGCTGCTAAATTAACTCTCTATTTTGCAATTGAATAGTAGCTACATTAATAGTTTACTCTTGTGTGAACAAATATTCATATTGATTCATTTTCTGTGGGTGCACTGGGTGCAGTGAATGTATTACAGCCGTCGGAAACATTTTCAGGAAGACAAACATAATTTAGTTGAAATGATTATCCAGGGTGCGGTTAAATTTAAATCAAACGCTTCCTGGTGCTTGTAAATGAACTCATATAAACACACATGAATCCCGCGATCTCTGCTCGGCCTACTAAAGTGAAGGCTTGTCTCATGCATGTTAATTATATGCGGTGACGCTCGGCTCTCTGATTGGCTAAAAGGAAAATTCCGGGCAGGAGCGCGCTCGTCAGTTCGCGAAGAAACGAATTCTACTAGGGCGAAGGCAGTGGGTTCATAAATATTAATGACGTTGCGTGACTGGACGCTTTGGAATGGTTACCGAGCAACGCCGGTGATATCTATTTAGATATTCATGAGCTAAGCGTTTTCCATAGTAGGATTCGTAATATCCGTCAGCGTTGCCCGCCTAGCGACTTCCTCCTGTCATATAGATGCGCAGGATCGAGCGCGTGTCAAATGGAACAATGTAACGGATCAGAGTTGACAGCCTCAATCGAGAGGTTACTGATTAATCTCATTCCGGCTCCAAAACCATAGATAAAGGCTCGAGATCCGGCTGAATGACGGGAGAATGACCGCAGGTCCGCATTGAGCCTTTTAGTGTCTTCTTTTCAAGGTAGGCGCAAGAGGTGACTAATTTACCTGTTTCTTTTAATACCAAATTGTTACCTGTTATGACAAATTAAACTGTTTACCTGTCATTTGTTAGGCTACCTATTTATTTAGCTCCATTGGCAATATATGCGAACACTAGGCATTAGCTCTCTTCCAATTATGTGATTGTAAAGCCGTAAATGACACTTGATTAAGTAACGTTAATGGCCTAATATTTTTTATTTTAAATTAGCCTATTTAAAACTATTTTTGTAAGCCCTTAAATTCAAATTTAAAGGTTCCAATCAGAACTTCAAGCAGTTGCACCGCGAGAGAATCTTTGACAGATCCAGAAAGAACTTTATAGGCTACTCTAGTAGTTACTAGTTAGTCTAGTTCTCCTAGTAAACCTCAGGCCACTGATACTATAATAAAAATGTGTTGTAAAGAGAACCTTGATTTGTAAAAGAGCCAGATACTTTAACACAAGTTTGTATGATTCTTCCCTTTCGCTTTGAAGTTTTACATGACTCTTAAATGAACAGAATAAGCCTTCTTTACTGAGGGATATAAGAGCGAGGTGTTGATGCAGAGCGAAGCAGCACCGAGCCGTGTTAATTTACGTCGTCCCATGCTGCGCTGGATTTGATCGGACTACTAAGTAGGGATTTTGTTTCAGTGTGGAGGTAATGAGCAAATTGTTGTTGGCTCTCTTCCTTCTACCGTGCCGAAAAGACTTTTCTGGGTGCTTGTTTCTCAGAAGAATCAGAAAGTTTCGTCAATCTTAAAAATAGGTCATAGCTGGTTTGTGAGGTTTTTACCCCTGTGATTGTCGTCATACGCCATTGACGCGTTTTTGGTTTGTTTTAATATAGAAACTGTATAGCCTATTGGAACCGGGTTTTTTTTTTAGCAAAAGTCTATCTATCTATCTATCTGAAGGTTAACTAAGTTTTGAACTTATAGTTATTTTTGAGTGTATGAACTAATTTCTGGTCAGGTTTGTGGGTTTTCAGAATCATCTCTTAAGTTAATACATAAAATGAGGTTAAGACTCTGCACATTTAATTTAAATAAAGGCAGCATTTAAATCCAAAAATATTTCAGTTTAGTAGGTTGACAGGCTGTATATATCTATATAAGTGTACGCTGACTTTTGAATGAAACTGAAAAAAAAAAAAACTTTTTATGAGCTAAAATAATTTAGGAACTTATAATAGATCTCATTGCCTTTAGCAGGTGACAAGTCGACCTTATCAGACTCAGGCATTTCAGTGAGTTGTAATATTACCCTGGCTCCAGAGACCTTTAAATACATTTCAAAAACCAATTTACCACGTGGTGTAAAGTGAGACGTCTCCAGCCTTCCAACTGCCCAGAGCTGGTTAGAAAGTTTTAGCCAAGTGCCTCCATAAGACGCTAGCAGTGGATGTTCATTACAACTCTCAAACCCATTTTTCTGGTGACATTTTGTGCTTGTGAGATATCAGCTTTGTGAAGAATATTTCACTTGGATTTTTTTTTTTTGTGCGCACAGACTAACATGCTGCTTTCTGTTGTTATGTCTTAAAGGAAAATTTGCTTTGAATGGGGAACGTAATTTGCATGCTACCCAAGTTCAGGCAGGATCTTACACAAGCCTGGAGACGGGGAACGCACCTGCCTTTATTCCTCGACCTGTAGACACATTCATCAGCACCAGCCGTCTTTAATGGGATAAACTATCTCAGGTGAACGGCTGATCTAAACTCAAGTAAGAGCCTCAAGCGTCTTAATTTTCTTCTTAATTGACATTTTACATCCTAAGGCCTCCGCATGGTACTCTGGTCGAAAGATCAAGACAAACTGTCCGACATGTCCGCCGGGACGGAAAGGATAGAGATGAAGAAGGAGGGGGTGCCGCCAGCGTTCCACCACTCCAACGGGTCGGTACATCCGGTTATTCTTCCCGACAACGCCGAGGAAGTGCCCCAGACCCCTGGGGAGTACGAACTCACTGAGGTGACCTCCATACCAGACCGCAGTGATCAGGAGAACGAGCGGCCGGACATGGTGGTCCTCGACTGTCGGGCCAACGCAAAGGGCCAGAGGGAAGAGGACGCCCTCCTGGAGAACGCCAGCCAAAGCAACGAGAGTGATGACACTAGTACGGACCAAAGCCCAGTGCCGCCGGCTCCACTAAAGGAAACGTCCTTTTCTATTGGACTCCAGGTTTTGTTCCCTTTCCTGCTGGCAGGGTTTGGGACAGTTGCAGCTGGCATGGTTCTGGACATTGTTCAGGTAAGTAAAACCCATTTTTTGTTGTTTAATGTGGATTACAGAGTTAAGTCATCCAATATAATCAATAAAAATGATCGCAATATAAAAAGCTATTTTGTTTTATCCAAAGAGACTTAAGTACACTCTTAAGGCTTTAATAGGTTTGTCATATAAGTTTTAGTGAGCCAATAACATTTTAATCAATTAAAGAAGCTTTTTCTTTTCTGTGCTTGTGATGGAAAGATTCCATAGATGTTAAATGTTAAAGGTTCTTTAATAAAGAACCTTTACACTTATGCGTGTTTTTTCTTTTCTTTTTTTTCTGTTAAAAGAAGCACTATTACAGCATGGCCTTTATGAATGCTGAAATTCCATAAAAACACTCATCCTTAGGTTATGCAGTTTTGGAATGCCATTGATAGAATGATGTCAGTCAGGGTTTTTCAAATGCTGCCTTGTACAAAGAACAGAGCATGACAGACGCAGTTCAGAAAACAGGTTCTTTCCATATAGGCTTTAATGACAACAACATAAACAAACGATACTGCGCATGCGTGCTTTTGTGGCCCTAACTTAACTTCCGGTAGTGATCCCAATAGAATCAATAACAGCAAGTCCTTCTAGAGTAGTTAATTTTTTTGATAACAAGCAAAATATGTTTGCTGCGTAAATCAGATGGATTTATTAAAAAAGCGAACTCATTCTCTGCCAGCAGGATGTACTTTACGCACAAGACACGTGCGGTTTCCCCATTAACGGCTGTAGACAAAGCAGCTCTGAGCTTACAAACGCATATTCAAGATAAAATGAAAACGCCGTTTTCTTAAGACAGTCTTCCTTTTGAATTACAGAGATAGAAAAACACCCACGCCTCTGTTTGATTTTTAAACGTGCATTACATGCTCATGTTTAGTCAACGAAGCCTTTTGGAAAATCAGTCCGCTTTGATATACAGTAGAGGCAGGTTGCCACAAATAAATAAATTAATGGGAAACACATCCCACAACACACAATAACCTGAAACCAACTTCATTACTGATCATTAGCTGTGTTTGTAGGCGGCAGCACTAACCAAACGATTAACAAACACAGACCAGAGGTTAACTTAGGTCCAGGCACGTGCACCCGATGAAACCGTCTATAAGCAGTAAACACGTGTTGTACCACTCTAAGGGTTGTGCCTAACAGCATGTGGAAAGGTGTAATGGTGTTGATTTTCATGAAGAGGACCAATTAAAATTGGAAAAAGTGACAAATTACCACTAAAATGCATTAGACAGATATAGATAGATAGATAGATAGATAGATAGATAGATAGATATCCTGCATGTGTGTTTTTATGGTTGGTGTATCTAAAAATAAAGAGCTCAGCTGACAGGTTCTACATATTTTTTTAAAAGTTAGTCTTGTAAAGTTAAAGACAGCAGTCAGCAATACCACAAACGATTTAGGTCACCCCCCTTTTAAAGGTTTTTTATGTAACTGTAGATTCAAGTAAAGAACTTTTATTTTTAATGGTGTAAGTGGGGAATCTGCAATACCTACTGAAAATGTGTAACTCTAAAGAGACAATATGACTTCCTGTTGTACTCTGGTAGATGCAAAAGTGGTTAACCAGTTGGGGTTTTCCAAAAAGTATTATGGGTACAGAGTCTCTGATGAGGTGTTCTGTTCCATGTAATACTTACCTCACTTCCTCTGTTTCCTCTGTGAAAGAAAGAAATCACAAATTTAAAAGGCCAAAGAGTTTATTACTTATTGTTGTTTTTTTGTTTTTTTTTTAGGAAAGCGTGTAGACCCATGGGTTGGCGTTTAGGGTCATTTTAAAACCAGTTGTGAAAAAAAAAGAGTTGTTATTCACGTACAGCAGTGTAGAAGCCATGAGGTTTTACTTCACTACATAATACAGTCTGAAGCTCCACACCCTTCGTAGTCTTGACCAGCATGGAAACTTGTTTTTCAGTCGGCTTGGTGATTTTGCCTTTTTACCAGCTGATGTGGAATGTATTGTGCTAGAAAACCTCTAGTCAGACCTGTTTTTGCTAAAATCTGAATGTGTGAAACTATTTTTACCACAAGGACAACAGACTAAACATTAAGGCCTGACAGGAAGCCAGTTAGGGTTTACCACATCCATCTTCGTTTCATTTTGACAAGATTGAATGCAGACAGACGAGCATAACCTGTCCTGTCCTAACCTTCTGATCTTTTAGTAAATTTCTACATAATTTAGTTTGATCTTTGATCCTTTCTTTGGCACACAAGTGCAGCAGACTGATTGAGAAGTTTGTTTGTTTTTTGCCAGATGTCCTGTAGACATCTAATTTGTGGACAGGAACATGTGCCAAAATTGTGCTTCCTTTCTCTCCAAGTCTCTCAAAGATCAAACTATTGACTTGTTCTGTTTGCTAAACTGCTATAAATCATCTTAGTTCCTTAACATGTAAGATTTGAAACTAATACACAGCTAAAGCTAGTGTCAATATAACTTAGGATTTAGGGCAAGGATGCCCTGTCCTGTAGAGTTCAGTTCCAACTTAGCACCCCGGGTTTAGGGTGTGTTCACATCCTTTACATATTTCTTAAGATTTTTCTTTTTTTTTTCATCCCAAATTACAGTGTATTTATAAATATTTTGAATTTTATGTCTAATTTAGCTTTAATATAATTGTATAGTTTTAATAACGATAGCACTTTAAATTCAGTTGCTTATTCAGTCTTTTTTTATATATAATATTTAATTTTTATTTCAGTTTTCTAATAGTTTAACTAGTTTAAAGAGTGCTGTTTGTGCTATGGACACACAATAAATCATGCTTCATGCCTCATGGCATGGTAAATCATAGCTTGTTGTTTTTACTGTTTAAATGAGAAGACTAATGCAATTTACATCCCATTGACTTTAGCCAGTAAGCAACCACCCGCAATACTCTAGCAACCAACAATAATTTACTGGAAACCACAAAAAAACACTCACATGCAAAATTGTTTGAGTAATGGGTAAGAAATCATCTTATTTTCCAGATTATTAAGGGGATAGTTTACAAATGTTGACCAGTGGCGCATGTCAGAAAAGGATGTGGAGGTGACATGTGGAACCGTAGTATGGACTGACCAAAAGTGGGGCAGTAGAACGTACGGTCTTGTCTCTAAGGCAGGTCCTATCCAGGAAAGGAGAGGAACTGGCAGTAGAAATGGACAGAGTACCCCCCGGTCCGGCTGCAGAGGATGCTCTACCAGGGTTCGCCAACTGGGGAACTTACTGGAAGGGTAAACAGTGCTCGCATCCCCTTTGAGGGGGAATGGCGCAGCCAGCATGATACCGGCCAGTCGCTGTGCGCAGCTCCTGCATCAACCCAGGGTCAGAGGAATGAAAGAAAAATAGGAAGTGAGCCGTGATCTGCTATCACGGTCAGCACCCAGGAACCAATCGTCCAGCTGTGAAGGCTCCAGGTTGGGAGGTGTGGACACTTCCAGCCCGATGCTCACGGCAGTCCGGGCAAGCATGGATATTAGCTCCAGATCAGATTCAGTTGTAGTCGCAGCACCTGAAGGGCATGGCTCAGCCTCTTCTTCTACAGCACTAAACTCACGGCTCTAAAGCAAAATCTGAAGAGTGGTTGCACCTGTCGCCTCTTTATACCCTGATAAAGGGGAGTGGCTCAGGATTATTTAATCACTTGTTAATTTGTATTGCCATTTTCTCTTAAGCAAGGCGAATCAGGGCTCTAGGCAAGACCCCAGTCTGTAACATCTGTAACATCCATGGAACCGCTTAACATTTTTTTTTTTTCACTAAGAAGGTGTGTCTCTTTTAACAAATGCCTGCTTAATGGAAAACCCAAACTGGTTCACAGTCAAACCCCCCCCTTTAGGAACCTAATTTTAAAAAGTGTAGGTTTGGAACAAGATGGGGTTGTTAAAATGATTTTTGCAAATCAAAGCATGCTCATAAACTGCTTCAGGTTCAGGTGTTAAAAACAACCCAGATTGGTAGTGTCTTCAGAATTCCTGTGTGACCTTACACGCTGAGCCTTGGAGACTAAGGTGCTGGAACCGAGGAGCGTTGCCAGCCAACATTACACAATCCTGCAATCCGAACCCCCCTTCGGTTGCATGCCTGCACTGCTGTGCGTCAAGTTCGCAGAACCCTTGGAGGCACATGGAGGCATTTGCCAGGACTGCGCTGTTCCCTGAAGACAACATCGTACTGGGGGAGGGAGATAGACTGAGTAGAGGAGGTTCAGTCAAAGGGAACCGAAGACAAAGTGGCAGGGTGCCAGCTCCCAATTGATGTTCGTCCTTTTTTAAAAGCGGCCCCTGCACTGCCAAAGACTCAAGGAAAAAGAAACGGCCATTAAAACCCACCCACTGGAAGCTGTGCCGCTCAAACTCCTTAACTAGTGCTTTTTGGCACTATTCGTAGAAGATTTTCTGTTATGTTTACCATTCAGTTTTTCTTCAACGTTACGTTAGCGGTGCCCGCCACGCTTTCTCGCTCTCTCCATTTGCTGACAAGATGCTAGAATTGATTTAGCTAGTCAGTGTCAGGCCTGTAATTGCTGTGCACCAGTGGGAATGAGTCTAAAGATAAGCACTCCTTCTATGTATTGATCTATACTCCCTGCTGCTGCATTGCATCTAAGGCACTGCAGCCTAATGGAAAAAAAAACAGCCTGCCAGTTACCGGAGTCATCAACTTCAGACGTCTGAAGTCAGATGCTTGGAAAAGGTTCAAATGGAAGCAGGCATCAGTACATCTAAAATTGGCCTGAATTTTAACTTTGGATGATAAGATGACAAGCTTCTCTTGAGAGATTTTCTCATTAAAAACTAAGGTTTTGTTTCTTGAGGTCTAATAGTACATGCAGTGATCCTCATAGGAAGGTTTTAGTCTGGAGATATGTATGTATCTGTAGAGAATAACAGCAATAGACACAAACTTTGATTATTGGTTGATTATTGACATGCAGTAAGACTGTATGCAGAGCTGTAAAAGGGAAATTAGTTCATATTTTGTGTGGTCGATAAGGCAAAATATCATATCACAATTGTTTTCATTTAATGTAATGGCTTTCTAGGACATTTTAAGTTTCTCATTAGTTTTGTTCCTTCCTGTGGACTGTATATGCTATGATATACTATATATGTTGTTGTTGTTTTTAGGTTTTAGCACCTTGTAAATTAATTTCACCATTGAAAAGTCTAGACTAGGTTCCATTTTCCATAAAAAAGAAATTGCAGCTAATGATCAAAAGCCAGAAATAGCAAACAGATCACATAAAAAAAGACATTTTCACAGCTTTACTTCCAAAGTAGAATATCTCTAGCTGTTGTTGTGCTTTAATGTTCAGTGAATGTTTGAACTAAAAAGTGTGCCTTTCTCAATAGCATTGGACGGTATTCACAGAGGTGACTGAAGTCTTTATCCTGGTGCCTGCTCTTTTGGGCCTGAAGGGGAACTTGGAGATGACCCTCGCGTCCAGACTGTCAACCGCGGTAAGTCCTTTAGCATAAAAATTAACACATGAGCTTTCCAATGGGAATGATCCAGTCAACATACAGTGTAGCTCTGTATTCTTTAGATCAGCACACAATGTGGAAATGTAAAAAAACTGACATTTATAGAAAATTCAAAAAGACTTTGAAAGGATAGGTGGGGGAAAACTATGTGCGCAAGTGTATTTAATGACGTCATATCACTGAGATGTTAAAATCAGACTGAATCATCATCTGAATTTCACTAGCATTGTACTCTTTCTTTGTCTGGACGGTGACTAATGTTTACTTTGTGCAACTCAAAGGTGTGTTTGAGTTTTATGTAACTTCGGTTTGAAATATGAGGAATCCTTCCTGCTGTCAGACTGAATGCATTAATATTCTCCTTTGAAGGAAAATATTGTTGTACCATGTTTAATTTTTTCTTTGCTCAGCAAGGAAGGATCCATTCAACTGATCAAATGCGACAGCAAAGAGACATATAATTTTACAAAAGTATTAAATACTGTACTTTATATTCATGGAAAAATCCTGGAGAAAGAAAAACATATCACACACAAAAAATAGACAGAAAACTGGAGTAATAATGTTCAAAATGCATCTTTGCATCACAGAAATAAATGACATTTATTAAAGTAGAAAATGTTATCTAGAAATAATATTTCCTTTTTTTTACTGCATATTTTATAAATGCAGGAGAGAATTTAAAAAAACCTTCTGAACAGTACATTTTCTTTAAAAAAAATAAGTTAAAAGTAAATTTGTTTGCTTGTTTTTATTTGTTTTGAGTTGTAACTCGAATATGAAACATTTTCCCAATGCTTCATTGTGCTTTGCTGCAGTATGTTAAAACTAGGGTAATAACTTGGGCCGTCTGCCTATTCCCTGAGAGTTTAATAGGACATCATGTAGGACGCTATGGTCAAATTAACATCATTTTAATCCTGTTAAGCACATGACCGTGCACTTCCTCTAGTTCGCTCGGTACTCCCACACTCGGCTAGACGTGGATGTGCCAGGTTTGTGGCAAAGCCAGACATTCTTTTGGGCTGTGGTTCTCTGTGCTCCCGCCACAAGATTTTATGTTAAATCATAACACATCCTTAAGCAGCGGGTTAAATCTGGAAGTAATGCTGTCAGATGACATTGTTTTTCATTATTTTTGAAAGCAATGATTTAAACTACTATTAGACATCCCAAAGTTTAATTCAGTCATCATTTGCTTATTTTCATGTCATTTTAGCCTTGTTCTCTTGTTTGAAGAACTTAATGTGGTGTAGGAACGATAGGATACTCTCCAGTCAATATTTTGAGCATGTTTGTTTTTAGGTGAACTGTACCTTTAAACTGCTCCTACTAATTGCATACATGGTTAAACACTTTAAATTAGGTGCAAACCCACACTCAGGGAAAGTTCAGTTGCCTTTTTGCTGGAAACCAGTGATTCACAATAATCAGGTGAACAGAAAGCGTGTAACCCCGTGGTCTTGAGGTCGCCTGTGTGCTGTAAATCTACACTAAGTGCTCAGTTTCTCCGAGCTGCTGCTAATTATCAGCAGATTAAGAAGACTGTTGGTTTCTAATGCTCTTACTTAAAAAAAAAAAAAAAAAAAGAAAAAGAATAAATTCCTTTCGTAGTGATAATTAGACCCACATGACCAGATTTTTCTTTTTTTTCTTTTCTTTTTTTTTTTCTTGCTTTTAATAATGATTTGTCTTGTTCATACAAACTCAACCCATTTGAATAGCCCATCAGTCCTAGGTCAATGTTTCCGATTGCAACAGGAACAGGTGTATCAAAAATGGTTTTCAAAGGGTTAGCCAAAGCTTAAAATGCTGTATTATGATCTTCCCCTTTTTCTGGAAGAGAAACAATTTAAAATTGTATATTTTTAAAACGTTTTTTTGTTGTCATGGGCAGACGCAGGCCATTAAATAAACGTTTCTTTTATGTTTATAAATATTTACATTTTAAATTTCACAATATTACAATATTTTGACCAAATAAATGCAG
>JAUCMU010000013.1:5682000-5700441 GCA_032275025.1 Enteromius treurensis
GGTGATAGTTTGTAATGTGTGTGTTTCTGGTTCTCGTCTGTTCGGGGGTGGGAGGAGCAGACGCGGGTTCCCTGTCCTGTTGTTTGCGCTGCCTTGTTGAGCGTAGCACTGAAAACATTATATTTTACAGTTTATTCTCTCTTTTTTTTTTTTTTTTTCGTTCAGTTCGTATGCGTACCGAACCGAAAGCTCGTACCGAACGGTTCGATTCGATACGACTTATTGTTACACCCCTACTGAGGAGATTACACCAAAGATTAAACCAGTGTTTTTCTGTTTTTGCCAAAAAAAAAAAAACTTTCAATATGTACAAAAAAACCATACTTTCAATTAACTTTAATTTTGTAAATTATTATTAATTAATCAAAACAACCCAACTGCAGTTTGATTGATATTACTGTACTTGGAATGCACAATAAAAAAATATATATATATCATATAAAATATCATATACATGATATTATTTTATAATATATTTTTAAATATAATATAATATTTTATAAAGTTAATATTTATTTATTTATTTACCAGTGAGTGAAGTTTATCTTTGCCAGAAAGAAAATGTATTGTTTAAATGTACTGCAGACTCTTAAACTATGTAAATAACTGAGTAAACAATGACGGTGTTCAGATTTTTGGGAAATTATATTTGTTAGCCGTGCATAAGCAGTGGAAGTAGCTGAGACAGCTGTGTTTCCCCTCACCTCGTGTGTGTGTGTGTGAGCGCTGTAAGGCAGGACGCAGTGCGGAAGAATCGCTCTGACCGCCGGAGTGGGGTCACCTCAGAGAGCAGCAGGCAGCTGGCACTGACTCAAAAGCTCCTTCCTTTTGCCTCATGGAGGCCCAGGGCACACAAACACACACACACGCATACATTTCCTTCACTTAAACTCAAGCGACAACTGCCCCACTAACGGCCTCTCCTGCCTGCTTTTTTCTTCATCCTTTTGTACAGGATATTTGTAATATAGTTGCGTTGCTAATTTGCTGTTATTGTCATCCGAGTTAGGACGGGAGTTAGATTGCAGGAAAAAAGAAAGAATTGATGTTTTTCCTTCTGCACTAAATGGACTACAATGATTTGTAGACATGCAAAATAGACTGTTGAGTCTTTAAGTGACTATTTAATTGTAGTGAAAATAGGTAGGGTTAGCGATTTGAACAAACCCTGAACTCCCAGAAATAAACGTTGCTAGTAATACATCCTGGGGTGCTTGTTGTTGTTTTTTCTGTTGAGCAATAAAACTTAAACTTAAAAAAAAACAAGGCTTGACTTGAAAGCAACATATTTTGTTATTATTAACAATCAAATTTGTGCTTCAGTATAATAGAAACTAAAATTCTGTTTATGATTTTGTATGATATTTATGTCAATTGATTAACCGAAAAATTGCTGACCACAATTATAATATATGAATGTATGAATATTTATGTATACATGCTTTGTTTGAAGGATGTTTATACATTTTAAATAGAAAACAGACTTCATAAAAAAAATAAAAGAAATACCTATGTTACTTTAAATTGAAGAGTTATACTACTGTGGTGTGCTGTTTCTGGCCAGGAAGTAACACTGAGTGACCATCGAGAACAGCCTATAGCAACTGCATAGAAATGTGTGAAAAAAACATCCAGAGCACCTTAGCAACCGCAAAGGAAACGTCAGACAACACCCTTGCATTTGCAGCAACTTTTTATACTGGCTAGCAGCTCTCACGTATTCCTCAAAATGTGTTTAAAATATTTTGTCATGCAGTGTGTAATTGAGTTTTTTAAGCAGTGAAGTTCACAGGAAGCTCAGAAGTGCTACAGCTCTTTTGAAACATAGTGAAAGGCTACAGTGAGGTGCACTGAATGTTTAAAAGAGACTGCTGGGCTGTCAGCCTCTCAAATGCATTCTGCCCACGTACTCAGGCTATTCTACTTCCTGTCCCAGCACCGGTTCTTCTACATTTGTGTGTTGGGCTGCTGTACTAGACTTGCATTTAAGAAACTGTCTGCCAAAGTGTACCTTTTCAGATACCGTGTAGTGCTGTTGTGTTTGCAGCTCAAATAGAAGTTTTGAGAAGGACGTATTGGCTTGTTCACTTGTGAAATTTTGAAATAGCATACTGTACCATATCTGCAATATTTATTCTGTTGATAAATTGATTTTTTTTTTCTGTGTATATGAAATACCCAGGTTGCTACAGTACATCTGGTTTTGCTGATATATACTGCATCTCCACAGTGCAATAGTGCACCGAATCTGGATGACAAAAACAGATTTCAAAAGTACTTGTACATTTTTAAATACAGTTATATATTATATATATATATTAGTTATATATTATATAGCTACTTGATGCATATTATCACGCAGTAGCAGTAAATTATAAAAAATTTATGAATTATCACTAATATCCCTTTCGAAAATGACATGCAGGGTATCGATACCTACCTCCATAATAACCCTCCAGTATGCCACTGCAGTAGCCCATGATTTGTTATACGTCTTTTTCATTAGCATTTACCTTACCTTTTATAAGTATGCTATCAATTTGAAACATCCATTTCAAACATTTCATTTCCATAGGTGAATTTTTTCTTTTTTTCCTAAGACACAAATATTCTCCTGAGGCAGGTAGTTTTGTCCCAACAGTGTAGGTCCAGGTCATTAAAGGCCTGGTCCCATGATACGGAGAGCTTCTGTTGGTCCAGAGCCACTTGACATTAGCGTCTGTACTGAGAGAGATGAGATAAGTAGGGAGAGGAGGATAAGATGCATCTGTCCAGCTCATCAAACCCTCTTTTGTCTTGTGAACTGACCACTATTTGTTCTAGTAGAAGCTGGAACGATGGCGCCTGAGCACCAGCAAAATGTATGTTTCCTACCATGTATGTTTCATTGTTTCTTTTTCATGGAAGTATCACAGATTAAGGATGATCCTATGAGTACTATTAGCTGTTCTGTGGTTCATGGAATATCTCCTGCAGTGTACTTTGTGTGAAACAGTGGAAAATAATGTAGGACGGAGATTTGTTTTATCCACTGAGATTTGACTGGATCATGAAATGTTTAACTATGATATTATTAGGCTTCTGTATACCCAAAGTATTCCGTTTTAGCATGCAACCCATCCTACTGTACACCATTACCTCTAACCATGCAGCTTTTCTGAGTGATCAGCTGTACGATAGAAGAAAGCACATGCATCTACTCTCCTTAGCGAGATCGTTGTTGTTCACTCAGAGGAAAGTGTGCCGTGGTTTAACTATAATGGGAACATTTGTAAATGGACTTCCTGTGTTCTCTCTTCCCCCTCTCTCCAGGCTAATATTGGACAAATGGATACGGCCAAGGATATGTGGAAAATGATCATGGGAAACCTCGCACTAATTCAGGTTGGAGACCTTCTAAAAATATCAATCCCGTTTGTCTAATGTACATGCCAACTGTACAATTCATAAGGCTTTGTTCAGCTAATATAAGCAAATTGGAATAATCAAATATATAATGCAATTTTTACATAAATCTGAATCAATTGTTAATCTTTTTAATGTGTCAAATCTTATTTTTTTGTCACACAAGATGTGTTACTTATTACTATTATTTACAGTGTTATTACAATGCTTATTACTATTTATAACTATTATAGTATTTAGTAATATATTGAATTAGCTTCTTTTTTTTTTTTTTTTTTCTTGACATTTTCGCCTTTTTATTATGTTAGGACAGATCAGAACTTACAGACATGGGGGGAAGGATCATAAAATCAGTTTTGAAATATTGAAACAATATTTTAACTGAAACATCTAACTAGTTTTCGGTAATACTTTATAATAATGTGTCATTTGTTCATTAGTTTGTTTATTAATCAACATGACCAAACATGAACACTACATCTTTTACACTCTTTAACGTGCGTTAATAAAAATAGTCGTTCGCTGTTTGTTCAGTGCGTTATGTAAATGTTAACAAAAACAACTTGTGATTTTAATAATGCATTCGTAAATGCTGAAATTAACATTTAACTAAGATTAATAAATGCTGTAGAAGTATCGTTCATTCTTAGTTCAACTAATGAAGCTTATTGTGAATTGTAACATTTACATTTCAGTTCAGCTATAGTTTACAGAACAATATATTTAATCATTTTAGTTTTAGCTAACACTGTACATCATATGCAGTGTGTGATACTGGCTGTGTCCAAATGCATATTTTCCACAATCTTTGGTGACATAACATTCGCTATATAGCGCACAGTTCAAATGGCAGTTAACAAGTCAGCTGTTTCAGGAGAAGCATATCAGATTTCATCCTTTACAGTCGGGATGGTCATTCTTGCAGATTTGTGCTCAATGTGAACAGTCGTTGGCACGGGGTCACATGAGGTTTGATGCTTGACTAAACAATTATGTAATGATTGGGTGATGTTTTTCTTGGAAATGACCCTTAAACCCAATACTGGCATGCGTACGCTAATGATGAAAGAGAACAAAGTAAACTTGACATGAAGACTTTGAACTTGAGGAGGGGGGGAGGAAGTTTAAAAGAGGTGTCCGAGTTCACCGTGCCCCTCCTGATTTCAGGTTCAGGCCACAGTGGTGGGCTTCCTGGCTTCAATCGCCGCTGTCATTTTTGGCTGGATTCCAGAGGGTAATTTTAAGATAGGCCATGCCGTCCTGCTCTGTGCCAGCAGCGTGGCCACCGCATTCATCGCTTCTTTGCTGCTAGGTGAGATGGTCATGACGTCAACACTCTTAAAAATAAAGGTTTTTTTTATTGGCATCGATGGCCCCTTATTTTGGGAATTAAGAAGCTGATACTGTGCACTTTAAACTGCCTTTGTGTATGTGGTCACATCCCGAGAAACATAAAACATTTTCACAATGTTGTAGTTTAGTTGCATTTAGATCGCATCTCAGTGGAATATGTGGTCACATTTTATATTAGGGGGCCTTAACTACTACTTAACTATCATTCGATACAATGCATTTATTGTATACATGGGTCAAATATGAAAAAGAGTTTAACCATAAAAATAATAAGCGTAAAACTGCTTTAAATTGTTGTTATTATTCCCCCCAAAAGTTTTTTGTTAAAATTAATTGCAATGATGTTGTTTTTCTGAGCAAAAATCAATTTATGACACATAAATATAATAAAAGACAAATTACTTTCACCCCAAATAGAAATTAGTTGTAAAATGAAATCTTTTAATCCAAGGTTTTACCCATTTGTCTGTAATTTACTTTAATGGTGATTTACTTCGTTTAAAAAACAATAAAACTGTGTATGCTTCCTTATTCTTTTATATATTTTAACATGTACAAGTCAGAATAAGCATGCTGTTTAAATAATGTGTTACACTGAATGACAATATAACAATATAACTGAATTTAGAAATTTGATTTTGCAAAAACTTATTTGAAACCTTAAAAGCAGACAATTTACCTACATTTAATGTGCTTTCTATGGACATAAAATCACTTCTTTTGATGCAGATATCTTTGGCCCACAAGTTTTTACATAGTATTTATATTTTTTAAAATAACTATATGCAATTATATCTGTAATTATATTTATATTTATACTATTGACCCATCTCTTATACTTTAACCCACCCTTTAACCTACCCATACCCCACTTCAATAGCAGCGACAGTGTTTTGCAATACAATATGACCACAATAAGTATGTTGTACTTATTTTTCGATGCAAGTACATAGTAGTTAAGGCCACCTAATACAAAGTGTGACCCAATGTGTTAAATAAATTTTACAGTGCACATTTTGGTAGAAAAAAAATAATGCAATTAAAAATACGATATGCTTTTTATGCTTTAAAAAAAACAACTATTATATTAGTTGCAATTGCATCTCGGTTTGAGTGGATGCATTACAAAAACATTTTATATTTATCACATTTTACAATATGTATTCACAGTATGAATTGCACTGCAGTGCTATCTGTCATTTTTAACCATATGGAGTTTAAAATGTTACGATACCCTAAAACGAAACATACTAGCTGAGTAGCAGCTAATGCTTGTTTTTGAACCTGGATGTACAAAGCAGCTCTGAGGTCGCATTTCATCACTATAGTGGATATATATCCTCCAAACAGGAGGTATCAAACACTAGGAATGTCTAGTCTTCATTGTTTGGGATTGACTCAGTCTCCTGTGTTAATTCCACTGTTTCAACGCTAACCTGACAAATCTTTCCTCTACTCTTCCGCCCAGGACTTATCATGATCGGGGTTATCATTGCGTCCAGGAAGGTTGGCATCAACCCAGACAATGTGGCCACCCCCATTGCAGCCAGCCTCGGTGACCTGATCACCCTGGCACTGTTGGCTGGCATCAGTACGGGCCTGTATAAGGAGCTCGGTAAGTGGACGCCTCAGTTCTTTGGCTGAGCTCTTTGGGAACACTGCTATAAACCGATATGTACTGTCAGTACCTTTTGTGATCCAAGCGCAGATATATGAGCAGGCATATTAAAGTTTGTAGATTCACAAAACATTTTAGCGGATAACTTATGAACTGAATGGCCTAGAAACGTAATTATCTTTCCTCTGTCTCCAAGTTCAGTGGCGAAATGTCTTGGAAGCTCCTGAAATGAAACATTTGATGTCTTAAATGAAGATATCAAAAGTCAGTTTCTTCTTTAATAAGCCACATTTGGCACTTTCTGTATCATAAAGCTTGCTCTGCAGAGGAACTGCCACAGTCAGCAAGGAAATGGCGTATCAACACTTGCTTAGTGATTTAAAAAGAAGACTAACTTTCTTTTTTTTAAGCAAAAATCCAGGAAGAAACGTGCAAGTAGAGTGTCAGAGAGTAAGCATAAGTGTGTGGGTCAAAGACGAAATAGAGTTAAAGCATAAAAACAATAAGTGTAATACTGCTTTAAATTGTTTTTTTTTTTTTTCCAAAAAGTGTAAAAGTTTTTTGTTTAGTTTAATTGAAATTTTGTTTTCGTTTTTCTGAGAAAGAAATTAATAGGATACATTTTACGCTGATTTATAGAAGACACCCACTAAAGTGTCATTCAGTGCAACAATTTTTTTATTGTATTTACAAAAATCAGTTTATAACATATTAAAAGTAGGGCCGGGACTTGATTTAAAAAATTCATCTAATTAATTACAGGCTTTGTAATTAATTAAATCAAAATGGATTTTTATTATACCATTGAATAATGACTGAAAATGACTGCTCCCTTATTTCTTTATATATTTTAATATGTACAAGTCAGAAGCATGTTGCTTGAATTTTTACATTCCTGCAGATTTGTGCTCAATGTGGCCTTCTATGGATATTAAGTCACTTTTGACACATACATTCAGTCAAATTTCCTAGTTCAGTCAAAATATTCTAGTTTAGATTGTGCTTTTGAAACATCACAAGAGCACATGCATTGTTTGTTGAGCATTCTTGTGGCAGCACCTTGGTGTTTTGATGTGCGATGAACAGTTATAAAATGAGAGCGTGTGAATTGAGACATTTATGGTAAAGATTGATTGCATGTTTATGTCTCATCAAACTTCACAGACCAAACTGTTTGAATGTAAACAATGTATTTACAAAATAATAAATGTAAATATTTACACACAAACACATAGTGTATCAAACGCATTTCGGAAGGAGGGGGCGAAGGCAGTTAAGCTCTCCGCCTCCCTAATAAATCTTTTATCTTGTTATCCTATCAGAAGCCTCAAACCACCCTATAAATACCCTCAACTCCTTCCTCTCCTCACTTCGATCGCAGCATCGCTCCTCCTACCCCTTCTCCTCCCTCTTCTTCCTGGGGGGGTCACTCAGGATTGGGAATCGGCTGTCCGCCTCTTCCCTCTCCCAAGCCCTTAGGGCTGCCCACCCTAGGGCTCGACAGCGCTCCTAATCCTGAGTCTCCTCCCTTAGCAGCACGCCAAATCAGCTTCGCTATTTTGTGCCTTCAAGCTCGAACTCGTGAAATATATAAAGGAATAGGAATATATATATATATATATATATATATATATAAATGCTGGACAACAATTCATTGTGACATATAATAAATGTTTTTGTGTACGTAATATACAGTATGTGTGTGTACTGTATATATTTATGATGCACACGCAAGCAGAAATATATGAGAAAAAGATCATCTTTATATAATGAATATAAAAATATAATATTTTTAGAATATTAATTATATGAATATAAATATATACATGTGCATACAATGTAAGATATTTTCTAAAATATATGCTTTATATATATATATACATGTATTATGTAAACAAAAACTATGTAAATTATAAAACAGTAAATATATATAATAATGTAAATGTAATATCTTTCAACATCTTTTCAATATAATTTCAACATCTTTTATATATATTTATGTGTAAATAAATATATATAAAAATCTGAAAAATATTGTAAATTTTACAGTAATTAATATATATATATATATAAGTAATATTATACTATTATATTATAGTATAGTATTTTTAATATTTACAATATGTGTTACATATATTTTTATATTACATTTAAATAATGTATATGTACAATTTATAACTTAATAAAATGTGAAAAGGTTTTACATTTGTATCATTAAATTTCAATAATTTTTTTGTCCTTACAGAATACAACGATTATGCCAACCCAATGGTTTGTGCCTTCTTCGTTGCCCTGACGCCCATCTGGGTACTTATAGCCCGGCGGACACCTTCCACCCGGGAAGTGCTGTACTCCGGCTGGGAGCCTGTGATCATAGCCATGGCAATCAGCAGGTAGGACGAGCACCGATTAAGATAAAGATGCTCCATTTCCTCATTCGTCTTTATGATGGATGCATTACTCACGTGCTGCTGACAGCAGTGTGTCAATCATTCACCTGACACCACAGAAGCAGTATCTTTGTGCCATTTAAAATTAGATTTGACTTGTTTTGAAACAGTGTTGGAGGCCTCATTCTGGATAAGACGGTGTCTAACCCCAACTTTGCTGGAATGGCGGTTTTCACTCCCGTCATCAACGGTGAGACTCCTTATCTCCTCGTATCTCATGATTCGGTGTTTCCGTCGGGCGTGTTTACTAGCCCTCACTTTGACACCCCAGAGATCATTACACACTTTGTTTGTTTTGCCCTGCTGTAGGTGTGGGCGGCAATTTGGTGGCGGTTCAAGCCAGTCGAATCTCCACATACCTGCACATGAACGCCTTGCCCATAGCAGAGCCAAACCCAGCCCCACAGAAATGTCCCACTCCCTGGAGCACGTTCTTCGGCTCAGGTGAGCGATGTAAACAAACAGCAGCCCTATTGTTATCAAAGACGTAATCACTAAATATTGATAGTTACATATTTCCTTGTGTTGTGTCTCAACAACTCATCCACTTATTCTATGCACATTTAAAATATTGCAATTTATTGTATACAAAAATTAGGTAACACTTGTTAACTATCAGCTATGACTTTTCCCTCAATAAATTCTTAATTTGCTGATTATTCTACATCCCTAATTCTACCCAATACCTAACTTAACACTAACTATTAATAAGGTCATGTAAAATAAGGCATATATGCTTAATTAGCACTAATAAATGGCTAATATTCAAGTAATATGTATGCTAATAATTAATTAATAGACTGTAAAATAAAGTGTTACCAAAAATTCTTATATACAGTGCCTTCTCCGACAGCCGCAAATTGAGTTTTTCTTCATATTTAGCACAACTTAATCAGGAAATGAGGATTTTGTTCAGCTCACCGGATGGAAACAGTGCTTTATTCGCAAATGCTTTATGCGATATTCCAATTTTTTGGATGGAAACATAACTAATGACTTCAGTCAGTCCACTGACTCGCTCTGTATTTACTCTCTCATCAGGTGTCAACGCACGCTCTGCCAGAGTGCTCTTCCTCCTGGTCGCTCCAGGTCATCTGGTCTTCCTCTACACTATTAATTCTATGCAGGGTGGACACACTACGCTCACCTCTGTCTTCATTGCATTTTATCTGGCCGCAGCTCTGCTTCAGGTATACCTGAGCTTCTAATTTCATTCAGAAAATTTAGCAGTATTTAAAGTTTGGGGTTATTAAGAATGTGTGGTTTTTTTATTTATTTGACCAACAAAATACAGGAAAAAAGCATTTTTGCAGTGAATTGGTGTATATCTTACACAAATTGTATTTATTTGTTGAAAATGAAAGATTATATATATATCATATATTTAATAATCCATCAGTCCATTATTTTCTGTCCACTGACACATTCTCTTTTCATCTAGGTTGTGATCCTGCTGTACCTTGCAGACTGGATGGTAAACTGGATGTGGCGTCGAGGGATGGATCCTGACAACTTCTCCATTCCCTACTTGACGGCCCTGGGAGACCTGCTGGGGACGGGCTTCCTGGCTCTGTGTTTCCACATCCTGTGGCTAATTGGAGATCGGGACACAGATGTGGGTGATTGATCCACACTGCTTCCTTTTGACTCTGTCCAAGCAACACAAACGTCTTTATTTATAATGCCACATAGAGAAATAATATCTATATTGTTATGGCTACAATGGCTACCATGATTATATTGATGACAATTTAGCTTTAGTATTGATATGTCATTTCATTGTTGTTTAGCTACTGGGTGAACAACTATCCTCATTATTTTTCAATGGGGACGTTCGGCCCGAATTTACGGCCAGTCGCGTTGGCTGCATGTAAAGAGGACATCGACCTAAACTTGAAATATTTCACGAGAGGCAAACGAACACAGAATGCTATATCACCAAGTGCTACAAAATAGTGATTTGATGGCGGCACTCACAGCCAAATACAAACGAAAAGAAACCTATTTGGACCATCACAGAGTGACCTAAATAACATTTCATGACCGAAAGAGTCAATTAAGTCTCAGTAGCAGAGAACCTCAAATGGGACCTTGCATATACAGTATATATTTAACACGCAATGCTTAATTTGCTTTAGTAGCGCTGCTTATGGTTACAGAGAGAGAAAGTGACCTAAAGTGCTTTATTGTTTCATTCAAATCCCCCAAATACTCAAGTTGTGCAATGAGAAGTGCATGGCTTGTTTACGGTCAACAAGGATAAAACATCAGACTTTGCCTCTTTTGCATAGGTACATTTTTGTTACATACACAAGTTTCACCCAAGATTGTTTTATCGTGAAGTCCACATTAATCTCCAAAATCTCTTCTGTGGACTCAAAATGCTGGGAGAGCTCATGTATCTGTAGTGAGGGTGAACAAAGTTGTTATTTTCAAAGGGCTGTGAGTTAGTAAATGGCAGTTGGGACCCTTTTTTATCCAACCAGAAATCATATTTGACAATGGTCTTTAAAGGCTTTCCGAATCCCAATGAATATTTGTATTACAGTATATAGAGTGTGCAGTTGAACCTTTGTTAAGCTCCACCTCCCTGAATGAACCAGGAGGTGAATTTTTAGTTAAATGGGCTGAAAAAGTAATCAAAATTAACTGGTGATTATTCTCATGAGAGTTGAAAAGAAGTATACATTGCACTTTATCCGCTTTTAAAGAAATTCAATTACCCGGTAAAATGCAGACCCTGCAAACTCGAGGCAAAAATGCTCATCCCAGTCAATTAAACAGAGAAAAGGCACGTTTCATAGCTCAATTACCTTATGGATAGGCTATATTTTTGCATACTATCTGTAAAAGTCAAAGAAAACGAAATGAAATAAAAAAGCAAGGATTACTGGAGTACAATGTTCAAGAAATAGAGACCATTTCAGAGTTTCTGCTTCCAAATTTCACCCCTAAGTGCGCTACTTGCTATTTCTTTGTATTATTCGTGAAATTTAAGCGAAATCTGTTCAATCCCACACCAATTTTGTGATTTCTAAGCCTGTTTGTTTTAACAAGAAGCTTAGCGAAGCTAGCTTTGTCAGTTGGTGAATTCAGTGTCTTTTAAAAGAAAAAAGCACCTGCTTGTTGACAGAAAACGTGAAATCCTCTGCCTCAAAAGCCTTTTTACTATACGACCGAAGTATTTCTGTTGAATTAGGCACAAAAAAAATGCTATTTAGTCATCTACAGCTCTCGCCGTACCACTGCATGCTAGCTAAAAAAAAAAGAAAACAGTGCTGTTGAACCAGCTCTCCGAGTTATGATATGAAGCCATGCTTGAATAAAATCCACAAAAGAGTTTCCCTTCATAACCAGGAGGAGAGAGGTTTCGTTTTGAATGTTGTTATGAGCCACTCAGAAACACTTGAAAGGCTAACAGGATTGCTAGCAGCTAATCTGTACCTCAGTTCTCGGCCTTAAAAGTCTCTAATCAGCGGTTGACTGTAAACTAATGTATATTTTAATGACTAGCAAGGCTTTATAAAGCAGCGGACCTCCAGTTATGGACAGTGTGTTGTTAATTTTAGCCTGCTATTGCTAAAGGGCTGCGTAGAAACATCACTTTCATATAATTCACGATATATTAAACATCCCCCTTTTTTACTGTACACTTAAATGTCTGTTATCTTTAATTGTGCGAGTGCGTTAAGACGAGTTCTAGTGTTAATGCGTTAAATGTCACAATAGATCACTGTGCACAAGATGTACTGTATTGTCAGAGTTTGCCACAAGAGGTCGCGCTTGTGCAAGACGAGCATGCAGCTCCAGTGTTTCTACCACAATTATGCATTCAAACATCGCAAATATTACTGTGCAACTGGTCCAGCGCTGCCATCGTACCATGACAGCTCTCTATAGTTGTGAATATTTCTTCAGGGGATGGGAGGCTTTGTTTATTTATTTCTATAGATGTGACAAAGCTGTTTGTACATAATATATTTATTCTATAAATGTTTATTTTTCATTTTGTTGCATTTTTCTTTGCATTGGACCAGTAGAGATGTTTACTGTACGTTTATCAGTCTTTTTTTTCCCCCCCGCCTTAACAAACATATCAAAGTTTGGTGCCTAATATCCAGCAAAACCTCACACTCGATCTGGTTCGGTGAATTGAGCATAATATGCCTTAACAAATCACAAGCAAGGCTCGACACATACAGTAGGTATTATAGGTCTTCTGATTTGTCTTTTTTTCTATGAGATTTTTTTTTCCATATTGTATTTTGTTGATTTGTGCACACAAATCATCCCATCTGTTGTGTTCTTCCAGGGCAGATGTATCGGTGGTAAAGTTATCCAAAGCCACCGAGATCCCCATGAGTTTTAGAGAAAATTAATACTTACTTGTGGGTTGTCTAATTTGTCACATATTCCCTCTAATCTGTAATCTGCATATAACTTCCTACAAGAAAACGTAACCTTCCTTGAGTTAAATTGGCCTTGAGGGTCAGATCCCAGCCTCTCAAGCAAGACTAAAGCAAACTTACCAGATTATCCAAGAGTGTACAGATAGTAATGGTAACTGGTTATCTGAGGTCTTTGATTTCTTCCCCATCAGTTTCTGCCCCAGCTCTTTCAATCTGACACTGTTAAGGGGACCTAACAGAGGTACTTGTAAAATTGCTGGAAATAAAAGATGATATTATTTCGTATGACTGCCCTGTGCTTTTCTGTTTTCATTCCATTGGAGACACATGCTTAGTAGTGAACTGACATCGATCAAAATGATTAAAATAAAAATTGAATTTGTTTCAACATACTGTGGCTTTTATAGATAAAACTGTCTACTTTTTGTACAACATTTATTACTGTAAAACTGAGCTGCAAAACTGCTGAAAGCTGTTAATAATTAAATTAATAATTATATTGGCCACTCACATGTGCAAATAAAAAGCAACTGTTGTTGAAAACAAGGAAAACTAAATTCTAATATATATATATATATATATATATATAGGCCTATATCTATCTTCAGTCACTGAGGTATATTTGTAGCAATAGCCAAAAATACATTGTATGGCTCAAAATTGGCGATTTTGCTTTTATGCCAAAAATCATTAGGATATTAAGTAAAGATCATGTTCCATGAAGATAATTTTGTAAATTTCCTACCGTAAATACATTAAAACTTTAAAAGTTATATGCATAGCTAAGAACTTTTAAAGGTGATTTTCTTAGCATTTAGATTTTCTTTTTTTTTTTTTTTTATGTTTTACACCCTCAGATTCCAATTTTTTCAAATCTCAATCTTCATGTGATGTATAAATATCAATAAATGAACACACATGTTATATATATATATATATGCTAAACAAGGCTGCATTTATTTGTTTAAACAGTAAAACATGAAATATATTATTATTACAATTTAAACAGTTTTCTTTCTATCTATCTATATATATATATATATAGATAGATATATAGATATATAGATATAGATATGTAATTTATTCCTGTATTATTCCTGTAAAAAAAAAAAATTTATTTGCTGCTCACGTAATATTTTAATCAATGTTGAAATGTGATTATTTTTTCAGGATAATAAATGTCTGATAAGTGAAGGTTTGATGTCATCGCCGACGACTTGAAGTTACTCATGTTACTCAGATGTTGCTCTACTATCAAGAGTTTGTTCTGCACTCTTATCATTCATAATGCAGAGGAAGGCTTCAGTCAATTATTTAGACGCATAACTCGGCGTGAGAGCGGCAATAATAAGGATCGACACCGATAAGAGCGGACAGAGACAAACACCTGCTCTGAACAATGAGGCCAAGCCTTTGTGTGGGAAGTGTCTCTAAGTACCTTTCTAAATTCTCTTGCTTGTTGAATGTTGTTAGAGTTTCAGCTGCAGGGTTCTGAACACAATGTGCCTGATGCATGAGACACACAGAGACAAACTCACACTGAGGGTCTTTGTCATCAGACAGATGTTTGGGGTGGTCCTTTACAACACTAAACAAAAGAACAGCAATTAGAAAATACATTATTATTTCTATAACATAACACAAATTCCATCTTCTAAAGCCCTATATCATAGATAACACACATCTTTCCAGGGCCTATAAATAGTGCTATTTAAACATATTATTTAAACATATATATCCTTATATATTTTTATGTACACAGTGCTGCAAACGGTTAATCGCATCCAAAATAGTTTTTGTCTACATAATATTTTTTATAATGAGATGACATAGGTATTACAATATGAAGGTGATTTATGAGGGCATTTTTAGTGTCCCCATAAATTTAAAAGGCTTAAGAAAAATACTAAATGAAAATCTAAAAATGCACACAGTTTCCTGTAAGGGGTAAGTTTAGGTGTAGGGTCAGTGTAGGACAATACCACATACAGTCTTCACAGTAGAAACAACATTACGCCTATGGAGAGTCCCAATTAACCACAAAAACCAACGTGTGTGTGTGTGTGTGTATTTGTTAAATGTATTTATTTATATATAAGAATATAAATATATACATGTATATACTGTACATGTAAATACTTTCAAGATATATATATATACTGTATGTGCATGTCTTTATATATGCATAATAACTATACTTTTATTTTACCTGTTACTTCATGTCAGGCTTACAAACATAATATATGTGACCCTGGACCACATAACCAGTCTTAAGTTGCTGGGGTATATTTGTAGCAATAGCCAAAAATACATTATTTAAGGTCAAAATTATTGATTTTTCTTTTTTGCCAAAAATAGATCTTTTTTTTAGAAAAAAGATCTTCCTTGAACAACTTTAAAGGTGATTTTCCCCGCATTTAGATTTTTGTGTACCCTCAGATTCCATATTTTCATTTAGTTGTATCTCGTCAAATATTGCCCTATCCATCCAAATCATACATCAATGGGAAGCTTATTTATTCATCTTTCAGATCATGTATAAATCTTAATTTCGGAAAATTAGCACTTACAACTGGTTTTGTTGTCCAGGGTCTCACACACACACACACACACACACACACACACATATATATATATATATATATTGTAATAAATTATAAAATGAAGTATTTTTGTTTGTTTTACCGTATTAAGTACATAATCTTTCATTTATGATCAGACGTTCCTGAACTCTGTTCTGAGGAGTCACATTGCCTCATCTTGTTCGGTCTCAGTGAGCGACACATTGTAGCAGCACGGAATGGAAATGTGACACCGTGTCACATGGACTGACATCATAGATGAGTTACTGTGACATTCAGGTGTCAGATATCAGTCACACATCCACCTCCACATGAACATGCACAAAAATATAAATGCTTTCTACAAAAAAGTTTATTTTTATCTCATCAAATGTACAAATATTGTTTTATAGCACAAAAAATCATTTTGTAAGAGGTCATGTGAGAGCATAACTTTTCAAATTAAGTGCTTTGCAGGGAAATTACTGTACTATATATATATATATAATCCATAAACAATGTGACTTTTAAGTGTCATATAATCTATACCATTTATGTCCACTAAAACATTTTAGGAAACGAATAGGTATGTGATCGGATAAGACAAATAAAAAGAATTCAGATATGAGAAAACACTGCCTCATGCAGGATAACATTTTAAAACACAAATATAGTATTATAAAGTATAATATAATAAAGTTTGACACTTTTAAATGTAATTCTTAGTTGTTTTTTTAAAGAAGGTGATACAGTGAAATGTTTGTCTACCTGTAGAAGTATACATAATTACAATATGTTTCATTTTTAACATTTAATTTATATGAATTTTGACATAATTTTGGTACGTGTGAATACCATTTATAGGAACTGTATGTTTTTTTGAAACGATTCACTGTTTCGTAGCATCTGAAATACCACACTGCTGGTCAGAACGTGTAAACGCAACATCTCAAACCAAATTGTACAACCCCCCCAAAAATGTCTTATTGAAAGTATATCTATTAAATGCAATCATCAAATCATTAAATATGAAATTTATGAACATTATGTGTTCTTTTATAGATCCAGGGTTTGTTTTGTTTGTTTTGTGGATGGCATGGCTTAGCAGGCCAATGAGAAACTGTTAACTAGGCCTACTACTCGTCCATTTAATTACACAAAAGGGTGAACTTACCCTTTAAGTGTACCATTATAATGAGTTTGTAATTGAGTATTTGAGGTAAAAACTGTGTTTACAGTTGCTTTTAAAAACGGATTTGTTTAATATTATTTAGCAATAAATGTTATATATACTAATTTTAAATACGTTTTTTTTTTTTAAGAAAATAAATATGTATCAGGCAGCAGATTTATTTTACTTTAATGAGCTGGTAAGACACCAAATATTATGGAAGAACGTCCCCACCAATTAATTAAAAACAATTACCTTAACTGTGACATTTTTATCACACAAATCTGACTTTTTTCTCAGAATTGCATGATGTAAACTTGCAATTGCAAATTATAAAGTCCCATTTTTTTAAGGGAAAGAAAAACGTTTTCAGAATTGGCCATTTACATCACACAATTATGACTTGCAATTATGACTTTATATCTCAAAATTATATCAGTTTATTTATATCAGTTATGAGAAGAAAAGTCAGAACTGTGATGTTGTTTGTTCTGTTGGTACTCATTAAATATTTTAACAAATGAATGAAAAATATGTCCTCAATAATCCTTATTACAATAACTCAAGTAATACTAAAAATAACAGAACACCATGAACCCTAATGTAAAGTGTAAAAATATCAGAGCATGTCCAAACATCTCAAGGGCCCCAAAATCACCTCGGACCCCAGAGGGTTAAACGGGACATCTGTAAAATCTCAGCAGGACATCAGAAGGGGGTTGGATGTGTTTGGGTGACTTGATGTCCCAGAAGGTTGTGACCCAGCACTGACCTCCTCTCCTCCACCCAGGAGTTCACTGGAGAGCAGCTGTCGACACAGTGTGTCCACCACCAGAAACACCGGAGTGCATTCTGAAGGAAAGATGGGACTTTATCCAGTGGTTTTGTATGAAAGAAAACAATGTAAATGAAACTGAAAGGCAGAGCGTACCGTGGCTCTTTCTGGTGCACAGATCTAGTGTGTTGATCAGTATTTTCCCCAAGATCCTGCGAGAGACTCTCTGTCAGGAGTCAAAACGCATAGTTTAGAGGGTTTCAGATTGAAAACAAGCAGACAGTGCATTACAGGGCTGAATCACTAGGTGGCAGTGTGGATTTTTTTTGCAATGTGCAAATTTTAACTCTTTTCTTGTACTCATTATTTGATTTGAGAGTAAAGTACATTGAAAAGTACATTAAAAGTAAGTGGAAACTAACCATAAAATGATAAGAAACTTAGTGAGGGCACTAAGCATTGCATTATTAGCATTGCATATCCAGTCATATTGTTTCATGTGTTTGTAAAAGAAACAGCTGGCAATATTGTATAGTATGCAAGATGTCAGTTTTATGTCCATTCATTTAATGTGTAATAACTTACTGCATTTTACAAACTATAAGAGTTAGTAATGCATATTAAGTATAGATTAGGTATTAAATATATATATATATATATATATATATGTGTGTGTGTGTGTGTGTGTGTGTGTGTGTA
>JAUCMU010000013.1:5704896-5720621 GCA_032275025.1 Enteromius treurensis
ACTGACAGCGCTTTCATGGTTGCCTAGTAACAGCAGACGCTACAGACGCGCGAGCGCGAAGCGTTTTGAAATTGGTGGAGGAAGTGACGCGCCTCGCGTTTTCCACTCGTTTTTAGACGCTTCGTGAATGTACCCTTATGTTACATTTAATGCTAAAGTATCGTTAACGCCAATACAAACATTACTTTAGTGTGTTAGAGCAGACGCGGGTTCCCTGTCCCGTCGTTTGCGCTGCCTTGTTGAACGTAGCACTGAACACATTATATTTTACACAGTTTTATTACACTTTATTTACACTCTTTCTTTATTTTTTTTCTGTCTGAATCGTTCGATTCGTATGCGTACCGAACCGAAAGCCTTGTACAGAACGGTTCAATAAGATACGACGTATCGTTACACCCCTAATATATATATATATTATTTTTGAAAACAGTTGTGGAATCTATGATATTTATGAAATTTGTTTTCAGGATTCTGTTTTGAATGTACAGTAAATACCTTCATTTCTTCATTATTTTAAAGTGCTCATATCATGGATTTCAGAAAATGAGCTTTCATGCAGTGTATAACACGGCTCAAAGTGAAGAAAACATCCTGCAAAGTTTTACATCTGTAACTGCACCGTGTATAAAGTTATTGTCGACTCTGAATCACTGAAATCAGTCGTTTTTAAAATGAACCCCAAGCCACTTCATTTTGAAGTCAACATGAAATATTAGCATACCGTCCCCTCACATGTTGCCCTTTTTGCATTGGTCTGAATGGAAATGCTAATTCCTTCTTCACCACTAGGTGTCACTTTGGGAGCGGTTAAAATATCGGCTTCCTGCTTTATCAGCCATTATAGGCATGATGACATGAAAATGAGACTCATCCACTAATCACAGCAGAGTAGCGTCAGGCAAATGAGGGATTTGGAGAAAATTAATCGTTAAGAAAATACTCTGCATATTATAAGATAATTAAAGTTGCTAGGGACTCCAAAAACCAAAATATGAACATTTTATTACCCAAAATAGAGGCACTTTAAAAGTTTTTAACGTTATAAATGTCTTTACTGATCAATTTAATATATATAATTATTAGTTGAATCTTTCAAAAGAAAACTACCGATCCCAAACATCTTTAACTGCAGTGTATGCATGAGATAAATGAACGGATCTACCTGAACTTCTCCAGCTGCTTCTCCAGACTCTGGACCTGTTCTCGGAGACGGTCAGCTTGTCGAGCCTGGTCTTGTAAGGTCCTTACACCCTGCAGCCCCGCGGCCAGTGACTCTCTGACCTCTTCTGTCCTCTTCTTAATCCGCGTGTTTTCAGTCCGGACACTGTCCAGCATCTCCTGCATCCTGCTAATCTCTCCGTAAGCCGCCATCAGCTCTTCCTCTAACCTCTGGTTAAACCTCATGGCTTCCTCCAGCTGTCCATCACGAGAAGCACGGATCAGCTCCAGTTCTCGCAGGAGGTCTTTAGTGCTTCT
This sequence comes from Enteromius treurensis, assembly GCA_032275025.1. Lineage (NCBI taxonomy): Eukaryota > Metazoa > Chordata > Actinopteri > Cypriniformes > Cyprinidae > Enteromius > Enteromius treurensis. Next base: position 5,706,376 of record JAUCMU010000013.1, read on the forward strand.
TTTGGAGTCACATTCCACGTGTTTGGATTGTCGTGGTTTTGCTTTGCAGTCCTGTTTTTCAGGCGTTCCTCCAGCAGTATGTTGGGATGGCACGTGTTTTCGGCGCAAGGCCACCTCCAGTGCTAAACACCTTGCATCACTGCTCTGGAGGGACGAACGTAAGTCCTCCACCAGCTCCCTCAGACTGGCGTTTTCCAGCTCCAGCTGGTCCTGCCATCTCCTCTGAGGGTTAATATCCCCTGCAATACAGTAATTACTAAACACAACAAAAAAGAGCTTTTTGCTTTTTAAATTGATTCATAGAAGTTATGCATTATTTATAAATCAACTATTTTAACAATTGTGTAATATAAATTAATAAATGAATGTTAAGTGTAATATAATTATCAGAATACAATTATTCATTAACTAATTCATTATATTAATTTAGTTTAATATTTAAAGTAATTGTTAGTTTGTTTGATTTTTATTTTTTGTATGTAATACAATATAAGTTAAAAATATTATGTTCTTAGATGTGTAAAGTTACTATAATTAAATTACATTCCTTTAATTATGATTATTATTATCATTATTATTCTTTAATGTAAACTTAATATTTAAAAAAAGAAAGTTGAGTTATTTGAAGCTTACAGTAATAGCCCACATTGAAATAAAGGTTAACATTTTTTTTTTGTAATTCATAGAATTTATAAGTTATTTATTAATCAACTATTTTAACAATTGTGTACTATAAATTAAATAATAAATAGTATATACTTATTATATTAGCCCCTATTTATTAATTATCATTTTAAATTAGTTTAATAAATATAAGTATTTGTTTTCTTTTTATTATAATGTAACAATATAATTCAAATATTATGTTCTTAGATGTGTAAAGTCATCTTTATCATAATTTTAAAAAATATTATGAAGATGATGGGTGTATTACTAATATTACTACTTTTTATTTTCAAAACAAGTTTTTTTTTTTTTTTTTAAGTTTAAAGTAATATTCAACATTGCAATATTTGACAATGGAAAATTAATTCAGAGAAGTTATTTTAAATATGCTATAACTTGATAACATAATATATACCAGTATATTTTAGGATTGTATAAAATATGATAAGTAAATGAATCAATTCATCTGGATTTTTATCATTTAAGAAGTGCTTGCAATATGCATTTGTTTTATGGCACAGACACTCATAAATCTTAAGTAAATCTTCATTATTCATCATTAAAGACTAAAAACGTCCCCCTAAGGCTTGAGTTTTTGGATGGAAAAAAATAACTGTTAAATTAGTCCACCTGTCCTGACAGCTCAAGGGTGTGTGTGTGTGTGTGAGTGAAGCTCCTACCTGAGTTTCTCTTGGCTTCCACAGCAGACCTCTGCAAATGATCCGGGTTCTGAGAGTGTCCGGATCTCCTCCGGTTCTGTTGGTCGGCAGAGAGATCAAAGCTGACGCACTTTCTCCTCCGAACGCGGGGACACCGGAGTCTGATCTCCCGCTCGATGTGCTCGGTCTCCTCACTGACCGGAAGTCGACCTCCCGTCTGGCCTTCCTGCGCTTTTAGCGAGAAAACCCCACAAATCCGTGCGTGGAAGTCTTTAAAGTTCAGCACACGAGGAAGTCCATTGCAGATGTCCCGGTGCTCAGAGGTGCCGCTCTCGGTCTCTGCGCTCGCGGGGATTCCCAAAATCAAACACAGACTCCTAAAGTCCTCGTCCGAGACCAGGTCATCACCGTGGTAAAAGGCGAGGTGATGAAACACCTCCTGAAGGTACTGGTCCACACCGGTGGCCAAAACCACGATCTCGTTTTCCACGCAGGGATCAGGGCTGAAGTGGTGTGTCAGCGCGCATCTGAGCCACTCGCTTTTACGCGCCGCGCGAATCCGCGAAACCTGCATGACTGAGGATACATCCACAAAACACCCACCTCCTTCAGACAACTTACACTATTGTGCGTTCGCAACATGTGCTGTAAAGTATTGGGAACTTACCAGATGTATAAAAAGTAACAGGTTACATTACAGTGCCAGTTTTGTAGCCTAGGTATAACATTTAACCTAATAATTAACTTGATTCTAAATGCATTGTTGACTTTAAATCCTTTCCTCAACCTCTTCCTTCAGGGATTCTGGTTGTGTGCGTCTTTAAAAGACCCACTCCACCCTTTGGGTTGACAGAGGAGGTGTGTGTGTGTGTGTGTGTGTGTGTGTGTTTTCCAGGGCACGTGAAAGCTTTCAGATCTGTCCAATCACTGCTCGCTTCAGGCTGAGAATTTCTGGATCTCGACCAAGAGAGTGATCTTCTCTGGAGCTTGAAGACACTTTAATACAGGTAGTGTGGACTCTTGTAAATGGCAGCTTTTATCTAAGCCTACAGATCGCTTTGAGTTTTCAAGCATGACTCACTGGCGTACAAGAGGCTAAAATGAAGCAGGTAACACCCATGCAGACAGCCAAGCCTTAAAACATACATTTCAAAAATTCATAGGAAGCATAAACTTTGGCTTTTTTATTCCAAATGAGTAAAAAAAAAAGGATAAGAAAAATATTTTATACACTTCAAAGACAAGTAGCCCTAGTAAACAAAATGAAAATAAAAAATAATTAGAAAATAATGTGCTAATATTGTAAGTTGATATATGCATAAATGAAAATTTGTTTAGTTTTAATTTATTCACATGTATATAAAAAATACAATGCAGTTTCCACATCTCAAATATATATTCTGTGGAATTTCGTGACTTTTTATTTATTTATGTATTTATTTTGAATAAAATGGCCTGTAGAATGAATGAAGTATTTAAACAATAAGTAAATAATATTTTTAATATATATATATATATATATAAATACATACAGTATATTAAAATATATACCAAAATAGGTTTCAATTTGTTACTTGTTTTGGTGTTTACATATTTTTTTATTCTTATATTAAGCTTTGGAATTAACAAAAAAAAAATTATGCCATCTATAAAATTTGATATTTATGTTTATGTTTTTTATTTGTATATAATTTTAGATCACCTGATTATGTATCATATATCAGTAATACGAATGGCTGCTATAGATCAAGATGGCAAGTTTACAAATAGCTAGTACATCTTTGTTTCTGCATCAATAATAGAAGTCTGATATAACTTGAGACAGTCCCTAAATAAAATACTAGCCACTGTTTAACTAGTGTATGCGTCTAGTTCTGCTAACAGTTTATTTGTGACACTAGATACCTATCTATGTAACGACAGTAAGAAAATGGCCTATAGCTTGAGTCACAAGCCTTTGTTTCTTGACTGGAACTTTAGGTTGATATGGGGTGACTACCCTTGCAGACATGTGATACACAAGTCCTGTGTTAGTCTTTCAAATACCTCTCCGGAAATAACTGTCCTCACCTTAATAGCCTATCATCTTAGTTCATGACAAATACTGTCATCCCACAGGAAATACTCCCACAAATACACCTGATAGCTCAGTCTGTCATGTGTCAGATTGTATTTACCCACCAAACCTTTTTTTCTGTGCAGTGACTCAGAGAAAAGTGCTTTTGTTGAAAGGTAAGCACTAAGGAAGCCAGTCATTGCTAGGTGTTTTTGTTTTCTGGCGTTTTTTGAACAGTGAATCAACAGTCAATCTTTGTCCTACTTTTGTTGTTGTGTCTTAAATGTACTTGAATCGTGTTACATCTCGCGAAGCACCAGATTGTCTGTAGATGTGAGATATCATGCTATCATACATTTGCTGCTTTCTGTCAGGTCTTGATCAGACAAGTCAAGACTTCACCAACGCTAACCTATTTTACAGAAAAGCAGACATATATATATTTTTTTTAAATCATAGATCACAGATGTGTCTTCATCCAAAAGGATCCATTAATCTCATAAAAAAGAAATTTGCTCATAAATTACATTACAGAATAGTGCTTTTGCATGTCCTTAGATGTTTGAAGGAGTTTGGCTCATCAAACATGATTAAAAATTGTAATGTTAATCATAGAGTATATTATTCTATAATAGTAATTTTTTTTATGACTTTCATAATTGCTAATGTGTTTTAGGTATTTTTGTGTCTTGTCAAACATACAATATCTGTAATGTTAAAATAAATTATAATTATCTGCTACCGATCTCATATATATATGCTGTCAAACAATTAATAGCATCAAAAATAGAAGTTTTTCTTTAAAATAATATATTTGTGTATACTGTGTATATTTTTTATTCAATACAAAAAAGAATACAATAATGCAAAATAATACAAACACATGGATTTATATATTTAAGAAAAACATGTTATGTTTATATATTAACTATGTTTATATGTAATATCCACTATGAGAAAATAAATATATAAATGCATTTACATGTAAATATGTTCAAAATATATGCTGGTTTTTATTGTGCTATTTATATGTGTTATTTTAATAAATGCATAATAAATAATCACAGGACAAACACATGTGTTATGTAAAGAAAAAACTTTTATTTTGGATTAATCAAAAAAAAATTAAAATTTAATTTATTGATTAATGAAAAATTAGCTTTGCTATTTGGAATTTGGAAAAAAATCCATAGTTTGGAGAACAGCAAACATCCCGCATCCATCTCAGTTAAAGATTACGCAAAAACCTGTACACCTGCCTCAGGACTTGAGGATACATTTAAATGCCACACTTTATATTGAAGGAAATTGTCAAGACAAGCAAAGCACAACCTTAACAAAACACAAAAGACGGTCGTGAGCAGGCTAGGTGTGAGTGATGAGAGTACTTTAACCGTTGCGAAGAAGTCACTCTCAGAATAAATCCTCACAATAGGCTTCCTAATGACGCATGAAATCGGTGTCATTTATTTCGACTGATTATTCTCTGTAATCTTTTTCCGATTACTCTGATTTTCAGGCAAATGGAATTGTAATGCTTTGCGTGGAAAATGAAACTCCCCTGGGTCAATAGAGAATCACAGAGCCATTCACATCCCAAACCTGCAGCTGCTCTTCGAAAGCTTGTTTACTTTACTTGAAAGGAGCTTATTTGAAACTGAAAGGTTTTAGAGCCCACGGCATTGCCATAATAAGAGCAGGAGTGTCAGAGGTCAAAGGGCCACGGGGAGAAGACACAGACCATGTTTCTGGAAGGTCATTTCTCTTGGGATGTTGGCTTTTGTTCAGTCCATATGTGCTTATTTGCCTCAGACTCAATGGAAGTCATGAGCAGGTATAGACACACACCGGTGCTCATTCACAACACCTTTACCCTTCCTAGATCTGGTCTCAGAGAAAATATCCCACCTGATCTTAAGGATGTCAAGGACTCGGTTGAGATGTCTTCTGAAAGTCTAGATGAGATCCATGTGACTCAAATTGCAGAAGCAGTTTAATTTCATCGAAACTATTTCCAAGAGATATCATCTTCACTGCCGTTGAGAGGTCTTCATCTCAGTTTATTCATTCGGCTGATAACATTTGTCTAACATTTAGATGTTTTTTAGCTTTCAGAAGAGCTCTAACATACATGTGCAGGCATTCCACTGCGATGTCTCATTGATTTCTCTGAAATTCCTACAGCCCTCAACACAGCTCCTTATCTTACCAACATTTACAACAGCCTATAAAAGACACTAAATTCATGTTTGTGTTCCACCGTTCCACAAACTTTGTTGGGGTACGCAGCTTTACTTCTGCAATAAAGATGGACTTTAGTTTTTGAACCTCACTGGAATTTTTTGAGATTAGGATGTGCGAGTTGTTTAAGACGTCTAAGCCATAATATGAAGTAATATTGCCTGGCAAAAGTACAGCAGGTTCATGTTTCACCCACAAATCAAAAGAAAATTAGTTTAAAACCTTTATAAGTCGTGCATGTTAATTTAGCATCCATGTACTTTTAACCTCAGCAAATCACACATTTTATAATATAATCAGACTTTTGATAAATTACTTTTTTTTTTATTTTGATTGCAAAACATGAATTTAAATAGGATAATATTGTACCATATTGATATAAAAATCCAAAGAAAAAAGAATCCATTTATTGTTATTAACAACATAAAGTGAATTAAGCGTTACATTGTGTCAAGGTTTCCCAGACTGGGTTCATGAAGGAAATGCAAGGTTTTTGTCAGTTTGATAAAAAGCTAGTAATTACATCATAAAAAATGTAACATTTAATATATATAATTTTAAAATAAAATCAATCAAAATAATAATAAAACATGTACAAAAAATTATATAATTTGTTGACCTGCATGCCATGCAAGTTAAATGCAAAGGTTGAAACATAATTAAATTATGAGTAATTTATTACTATTGTAGTAATGAATACTGTAGTCTGATTGCAAATATTTTATAATGAAATTTAATGTAATTACAAGTACTTCATTTTTATGCACATTAACTTTTTTATTTTTTATTATTTACTTTCTAGCGCCCTGCAGGTTCTGTCCTTATTTGTTGTTGTGCTATTATATAACTCAATCCATGCATTTACTTTGGGACTCTGAATGAGGGCTGAAAACTGAGCAAACAATCTATTGAAGTTCTTTTCTTCCTTTCATATTTCGTGACGTGTGTGTTTCCGCCACCTGTTTAGTGAGCCTCTCCTTTTTTCCTTCCAAATGAACCAGTTTCTCTTTAACTCCGTTCAATGCGATTGTCTGCTTTTAACTTTGCAGACAACAGATGCCACACGCAAAAATATCTGTAGCAGGAACAGTAAATTCCCAGCCTTTAAAACAGGTATTGTTCCTGCTGTAAAGACCTGCAGGAGACTGAGCCGCAGCAGCTCTGCTGGATTTACAAGAGACCCGGAGGGCTGTTTAAAGTGGGATGTGTGTGGCCCGACACTCACCAGAGCTGGTTTAAAGAGCTTGTCTGTGTAGAGAGAGAGGATGAGACACTAAAGGAAGACATAAAAACTCTGACTGTAGTGCAGATGGCTGCCGGAGATTCACATCCACCGTCCACTGACTAAATGCGGCTTTAATGATGTCACTCCTGTCACTTCTTCAGTGAACCAGAGGAGCTTTAGTGACATAATCTGGGAAACCTTGTGTAAATAATAGACATTTACATTTATGCATTTGGCAGACACTTTCAAAAAGCAACCTACAGTATATATAAGGTATACATTTTAATAAGTTTATGCATTCCATGGTAATTAAATCCATGTTTCTTGCAGCATTTTCTACTCTTTTCAGATGCAGGATGGTGCATGGCTACAAGATAGCAGTGTTAAAATGAAACTTTCTTTGTGGCTTAAAATATCCTAAAGGACCTTGAATTTGGTTATTTTGTATTCAAATAAAGGCAACAAATGCATTTCACTTACATTTTACTATTTTTGTTATGTTCTTTTGTCTATTTTATTAGTTTTAGTTTTCAAAATATTTTAAAATATTATATTGATATTGATATTGCTTTATATTGATTTCAGTTTTAATTTTAGCAATTTCTTATTTTTCAGTTTTCTTTTCTTTTAATTTATTTTAGTTTAAGTGTTAACTTAATATAGTATTATCTCATTATGTATTTATATATATATATATATATATATATATGTGTGTGTGTGTGTGTGTGTGTGTGTGTGTGTTTTATCTCATTATTTTTTTATTTTAGTTATTCATGTTTTTCATGTCATATCAGTTTTTTTTCAGTTTTGCTTTATGTTTATTTCAGTTTTAGTTTTCATTTTAGTTTAGGTTTTAGTAAATGTATGTATTTCTCGTTTAATTTTTGTATTATATTTATTTTTGTTTAATATTCTTCATTATATTCATTTAAATTTTAATTTGAGTAATTTTCAGTTTTCAGATTAATATTTAATATTTCTATGTAGCTTTGCTTTCGAACCTATTAAATTATTTTTAGCCATTTTAGTACTACAGCTTAAACATATTTTGTATTTATTGTATTTATTTAGTTATTTATGTTATTCAGTAGTTATATTTTATCTTCAGATTTATTTCATTTGAAAAAAAAAATTATAATATAAATATTATATACTATTGTAGTTTTATAATAGTATTTATACACATTTTTATGTCTATGGTTCATGTGTAAAACATTACATGCATGTATCTATGTTGAGTCCAATTTTTTCTTTGTGAAGCAAAAAAGTGCATCTGTAAAGAAAGAGACTTTTAAAGTGTTTCAGTTTTATGACTGTCTTGTGGTGTGAAAAGAGCCAGTCATGAATATGTTTGGAAACCCATCTGTCTGCTTTTTGTTAAATTACCCAGCATCTGTATTTGGTTAATGTGCAGGTAATAATTCACAGAGTCTATTGGTGTGTGTATCAGTGTTTGTTGACATAGAAAGAAACATGTAAAGTGCATATATATATGTGCATAAAAAGGACCAACTTTACTGCACAAGAAGTGTCAACATGAACTTTGAAAGTGGAATTTGTCTTGGGTGTGGAGATCTTTGGGTCACCCAGAAAGAATTACCCTGTAGAGTCGAGTTTCTTTTAAAAGCGAACAGGTAATTCATCGTCTGTTCACTCGGAGGGCAAATATTTCCTTAACTCTTATTGGTATTGCATGAACTGCTTTAGCAGTGCTTTTGCAGAAACACGTTTCCACTACATTCACACTACATTCCAGGCCTCAAGAACAATTGAGAATACTGACTAAAGAGGAAACAGTTGATAGAGGCATGTATCTGCAAGTGTGAAAGCATGACATCAGTGTGTGCAGTGGCCCATTCGTTTATGCTCCATCAAACAGAAAACCTATAATATGCCTGAGAGTGATTGTTTCCTGTTAGGCATCTCAAATTAATAGTGATGTGGAAGATTTTTCAGACCAACATAGAACAGTTGTGACAAGTGAGAACAGCTTATATATATTTTTTTCTTGTTATACGTAACAATGGATTAGGATTTACAAGCATGCATTAGCAATTACATCCACAAAGTGACTTAATGAAATTTTCTTGACTACTACGAAGCATTTAAAATTAAAATAAAAACTAATTCAACAAGGTGTTAAAGGTTTAATGCTTAGTGTTGCATATTGCATACTATGCTGTTAAAAAGTTAGTTTTAAAAAAAGAAACTCTGTGGTGTACACTGCACACTGTAAATATGCCATAATCAGAATGCCAGAGTGACGTACTGTAAGGTACAATCTTTCTTTGAAGTTGGCAAGTGTGGGACATCTAGTGGCTGAATGTTGCAATCGACAAGGAGAAAGAAAGAGAGATTTGTTACTTGAAATACAATGAAAATCATTAATTTTAAAAATTCTAAATGACTAAAACCTAAACTTAAATTAACATCAAAATTGAAAATATACAAATAAAATATAATAATTAGGGTAGTATCTCGAAATGTAATAAAGAAAGAAAGAAAATACAACAGTATTAATAGGCTAAATGTTACATTATACACTGTTAACGTTTATGTTATATTATTTATATTATTCACAAACTATTTACACATATTTGACATTCTTAAGGGATGCTCTTTGCATTATAATGTACAATCTGTAGCTTGTAGGGAGTCTTTGCCACTAGAGGGCACCTCATGTAATAAAATGAATGAGCAGAGAGACTTGATACAAAGAGTATACTCTTTGCTTCATAGTGGTTTAAAAAATGTCCATCTGATTCATAGATATTATTACAAACAACAATGACCCATTTTAATTACAGTAAACCTGATATTTGTTTTGACAATGCTTGATTTAGCTAAATATTCAGTTTTTGCATGTTTATGATATTTTTCCTTACTAATACCTAGGCACATTAAATTGTACTATAAAAAGAGCAAAGAAGATTGAATAATGTGCATATTTGCATTTGACAAGACAGAGAGCAATGTTATTCACGAAATGTACTATGGTGAAGGTTTAACTCTTAATATTCATGAGCTAAGTATATTAAATCATACTATAAAGAGAGAAAAGAAGACTAAATAATTTGCATATTTGTATGACATCATACTTCATGTTATTAATGAGCAAGGTTTTTTACGATACCATGGCGAAGGTTTAACTCTTAATATTCATGAGCTAATCCTTAAATGGATAACTACAACAGCAACGTCACTTGACCTAATAAATATTAATAAGCTAATCTTTCGCCGCACAAGAAGCCCCGTCATTCTGACCTCATTAATATTCAGTAGCTATGCCTCCGTCATCGGATGATTTCTTGTGGGCGGTGCCTGTAGAAGGAAGAAGCGCCGTTTTTTTCCAGCCGTGATGACTGAAACCGACGGTACCGGCATTTGAGCCGCTCCTCTTTTCTCTGCACACACCGGACCGGACTGAACCTTCAGTGCATATTCAAATAAAAACCTACAGACCCCCAGAACAAGTATTACACATAGCGGATATTATAGATCCAGAAACTTTAATGTCGGGCATTAATAGACAGATCAATCATTTGATGGAAACGGAGATCCACGTGCCGTTGGGGTCACCGCCGATCAGAAAATTCCCGATATTCGTAGATGAGCACAATGTGACGGAGGGGGCGATGAAGCTGATCAATGAGCTCAGACCGCGCTGGGACCCGAACCTGATCCGGACTAAGGTAACGTTAAGTCCGCCTGTCTGTAACGTTAGCTGCAGCTAATCTACTCCGGTGTATTTAAGGCCTTTGTGTATCAATTTATTTTGCGTTTTGTAACAGATATTTTCACTTTGGATTATAGCTCTTAATACAGCAGCGTAAATGACGATGAATGATTTTTACGTTTTCACGTCATATTGCTAGTTATGACCCCAAGAGTGACGTTGGAAACTAGCCTGGCTAATTTAACGTTAGCCAGATGCTGGTCGTCATGTCCAATTCAGTAAAATTGAATCATACGTACTCTATAATAAAACACGAATAAACAAATATATTAACATTTTGCGTCATGAAATGAGCTAGGAAATAGAGGTTTAAACATTTTTGACGTGAGGCGGGTCTCCGTCATACTGGATACGTCACTGGCCAGCTGGCAGTGACTAACGTTCCTGTGCTAATGAAAATAAGAGAGGTTACGATTATTATTTTTTAAAATTATTTAAATGTCCACTTCATAATAAATAATTTAAAATGTTAGTGTGTTTAATAAGAGTTAGGGTTATGTTCATCTGTACTTGTATTGTTGTATATACACAGTTCCTGTTTGCGTATCCCAGTTCGACTACATGTTAACACCTCAAATAATAGTACAGTGAAATGAGTTTGTTTTTGAAAGGTGTATCGCCCTAATGAAAATACTTGTGCTGCGTTTGCATAGAATACAATACATGAATCTGATTTAAATAAACCCCAAAGTCCCCCTTTTGCTCACAGGTGGTGTCAGTGCATTTTGACGACGCACTTGTCAGGTCATATTGTTGAAAATTGTCTCTCTGTGTACAGTCAGTCAGGACTACGCTGGTACAACAGCTATATATTTTGCTTCTTTTGTTCTTGATACAGGTATCACCTCTGAATAACGCTCCCACCTGGCGTCCTGGTTTGAAACAAGTTGATCTGATTAGATTGACTCAACCCAAAACCACTTTTGATGCGAAAGTGACCAGCCTGTTCCCTTTTCGTAATCAGATCAATGTCTCAAGACTTCATTGGAAAATTATTATTTTCATTTAGGAGGATTACAATCTTCACACAGTAACAGATTATTTTAATAGTAATAAAGCAGGTAGTTTGTCCTAATGCAGCTGAGTCACACTGACTGTCTGTCTTTACGTCTCTGCCCAACGCCACATAGCCTGCACACTTAACACAACTATAAACTTGCGTTATTACACCGATTATCCGCCTTATCTGTTGTATCCGTTTGAGTGTTATCATTTACGATGTGATGGGAAGTGAAGGTTACTAATGTACAGTGCAGTTTTTGTTTGTTTGTCTTTACGCAGAGGCAGCGTGTCCAAGTCACTGAATCTCACGATGACGTGACCGACCCTAAAAGCAAGAAAAGATACAAGCATTCATTCATATCTTGTGCTCAAGAATATTAAGCCTTTTTTGTGATATTAAGCACATTTTACTCCCAAGTTCTTGTTAATATAATACAAACAAACACTAAAGTGGTTGTATTTTATACTTATCAGATTTTTATAAATTTAATTGTATTTTAAAATCTTTTTTCCTTACATTTTAATGTTTTGGCAACAAGCATATGTAACTCTTTAATAGATTTAATATGCCAGAAATTACACAGCTATATTAACCCTGTAAAGCAGGACATGAAATTCAAGTCAGAAATAATCATATTTAAATAAAATAATTGATACATGAGACTTTTGTGGCTTATATCATGTGAGAACATGCATGATGAAAAAAACATCCCTTGTATTAGTGGCCCAAACCGTACAATTATTTTTTTTTTGATAGCTTGTAATGAAAAAAATCTGAGATCTTTATACAAGTATTACAGACTACTTGTATAAACGACATATACGTTTCAGTTGTTACCTCCCATTAATGTCTTGGCAATATATTTAAATGCTTAATTTTATGATTACAGTGCAATGTTAGTCCAAGATGAACAAATAAACATCCCTCCAAAGTCGATGTTTTTTTTTTTTTTTTTTTTCGCGTATGCAATTTTGTACACATTGGGTATTGAGCCACACAACAGTTTTTCAAGAAAATGATGGCAAAGCTCTTAATTAATTTGTAATGTTCAGCCCATTGTGAATGTAACGAAACCTCAACGAAGTCAGCCAGCTAGATAATGTAACCTTAGTAACATTCAAATCTGCAGAATACACAACAGCGATATTCACTTGATCTGAATTTGCATGAGACAAAAACTTTTCCGCTGGCCCAACCTTGGTCCTGGTCATAAAAATAGATTTCATTCTTGAGGTTTTGGGATGACCCATGACTCAAACATGGTTTTTATAGAGATTTACCCCTATACTGTTGAACAACATGAGTTGTGTTTGTGCTGTGTTGAAGCCAGGATGAATGAACCTAATCCCGTTCGACCTCCACGCGGGTGGCTCAGCATTGTTTACAGATAGCCAGCATAGTTTTCATCAATGAAAAACATGCATTGTGCCCCAAACATATTGTTGCGTTTGACATTCTGATACCATTCATCAAATTACAACAAGATGAGCTCTGCTGTTCCAGTCATTTGTCATGTGACATAGCCGAAAGAGTGAGACGTTTGTGTTGTGCTTGTTAATGATAACCACTTGACCTAGGCTCACCCGTAAACTCTCATCATTCAGCCAGTTCAAACTCAAACTATCCTGCATTTGGTCATTTACGGTGACGTATTATTTGCTGTCAAGACACACAAAAGATAGAAGTGTGCAACCTGTTGACATAACTGTTGAACAGTCAAAACGGCACCTGCTCAGAGTTGAATTCATCCTCTCTACTCTACGTTGACCGCTCGTGCTGATTGTACATTAGTCATTTCAGGAATCTCAGAAATGCTTTGGTGGGTGGCAAGGCCGCTGCATTGAATTGTGGGATACAGTGCTACAAGCACAAAGCATTTTAAGTTTTGCAAGTTTATCGTACGCTCCGTTGTGACTGACATTGGTTTTTTTGTATCTTTTAAAGGAATAGTTCACCCAAAAATAAAACATTTATACGCATTTACTCAGCTTCAGGACAACAAAGATGCAGATGAGTTTGTTTCTCCATCGTTCAAACAGCTGATAAAATAATCCATGAGTAATCCGTATGACTCTAAGCCATCAATTAATGTTTTGTGAGGTCAAAAGCTGCTTATTTGTAAGAAATAAATCAATTATGGCATTTTAACTTTAAAAAAAAGAACACATCAACATTCTCCAACATACTAACTGTTTCCAGTGCCTGAACTGTGCATATTTCTCTCCTTATATAGATAAGACAACTTTTTCATTCAAGACAGCAATAATATGGATAGAGGATTCGTATTTTAGCTGAAAGCCACTGTTTGAATTTTAATGGATCTGTGACAAACATGGGGCTTTTGCACTTCAGAAGACTTAAACTGATGGACTGGAGTGGTGTGGATTATTGTGATGTTTTTATCAGGTGTTTGGACTCCCATTCCCTGCAGAGGATCCGTTGTTGAGCAAGTGATGTATTGGTAAATTTCTCCAAGTCTTTTCCGATTACCAAACAAGCTCCTTTATTTCTTGGATGGCCTGAGGGGTGAGTAAATTGTAATTTGCGGCTGAACTAACCCTTTAAAGGTGCCATAGAATGGAGAACTGAATTTACCTTGGCATGGTTGAATAATAACAGTTCAGTACATGGACATAACATACTGTGAGTCTCAAACACCA
>JAUCMU010000013.1:5725628-5735859 GCA_032275025.1 Enteromius treurensis
AGACAATGGCTATGCTGTGATTTTGGCTATATGTGCATGTAAAATAGAGTTAGAAGCAACATAATATCTATTTTAACCGAAAGCCCTGCTCCTCTCAGTCTCTCGCTGAACAGAACAGACGCAGAGAGAGGTGTGTGTGCGCGGTGAGAAAACAAGGGCTTGCGCGTGCGCGGCAGTACCGGAGACTCGCTGAGGTTTGTCTCAAGAAGTCTCTAGATTTGTCGCTAGTCACTTTTAGGAAAAAATGTCTCCGAGGTGGTCTGAATAGTCGCTAAATATAGAGACAAAGTCGCTAAGTTGGCAACACTGATCTGTATTGACAACAGACCGCGAAGAATGATGGGCACGCTTGGGATGATGGGAATTGTAGTTCCCGCCACCTCCCGTTCGCTCCATTCGCCTCAGCAAACTTTTCTCAGAAGACCTATTGTTTTATCGAGTCATGTGACCACGGTATTATCGGAAAAATTTGATATTGCGGTACGACGGTATTTACAATACCGTTACATTCCTAATTAATACCCTAAAAATAAATACTTGTATTAAATAAATAAATTCGATTTAAATGTAGAAAAACATTAGACCTGAAGCTGAAATGAGGCTGAGTTCTCTTGGCTAAAACAATGTCTCAATACATTGTCCATTTTCTTTAAAAATACATTAGACCATGCAAATTACATTCGATTACTGAAAGCCTCAGTTGGAGGCGAACGTCTAATATGAAGCTCTCCCACATGCTGCAAAATGATTTCCAGAGGCGAAAAAAAGTAGATTTGACTGCAACGAGTTAAGTTACAGCCTGCTAGGCTTTGAGACTTTGGCACTTGACCTAAACTCCACTTGAAATCTACAGTGTATCTTGTGTATCTGTAGCACAATGAAACTTTACTCATGTTACTCTAGTTAATTTTTTTATTTTTTTTTGGATGGGGGTGAGTTATGTCATCCGTAGGCTGATGATATTTTTGTTGGAATCGTGGCTCAGTTTTATTAAACTGGCTCAAGTAATATATTCTGTAAACTTCCTACGTCGCCAGTTTCCAAGCAACAGGTCGTGGTTCCACTCAGGCTGCACCTTTTAACAACAAATCACTGCCTGCGCAGATGAGATCAGGAGGGATCCTACCGTCTGTTTATCAAATCGGCCTTTTTGCATGTAGGAAAAGGTTAAAAAAAAGTCAACAAATAACCAGGTCTTAAGACAAATGTAATAATGTAATATATAATCTAACACAGGGGCCATAATTATATCAAATGTATTTTAAATACCATTTATTATGCTGTTTTGTATTTAGTAATAATACTTTTATTTGTAATTTGCTATGCTACAGCAGTGCTACAAATATAAAATATATAGCATAGTACAAACAAAATCTATAAATACATTAAAAAAAATTTTTTAGTTAAAATTAACAGCCAAAATTGGTTACAATTTCTATAATAACTTTTTAAATAAGTGATATGTTTTTGTTTATAAAAAATATCTTCTTTGAAAGGTAAAAATGGGGAAAATATGACTTACTAAATATGATTTGCTAAATTAATTTCCAATTTTGAAGTTAATATCTGACCATATTAGGGCTGTTCAAGTAATCAAAAATTTGTTTCCAATCCAAAAGAGCTTGATTTATTGTTATAAGTTGATTACATTTATTAATGCCGTCTTTTAGCTGAGGGTGTGCGCCCAAATGGTCAAATATACACAAAAAATGCGTCATAATACGGCCGTTACTGATTATTCGTGTAAACCCTTGAACGTAAACAGATGAGAATAAATATACACGTGCTACAGTAAATTGGATCCGCGGGGCTCTTAAAGTGACTAAAGTTCCTGCTGCGACTTAATATTAAACGATAAAAAACAAAGACAAAAATCACACACTGTTCTTGACAGAAGGTCTTTTATAGCTTTATTAAGAAACAGAAGTTGAATTCTTACAGTGAAGACTGTGCGGTTTAATTTGACGTTCTACTCTTTTCCTAGGTATGCCGTGCTGCGTTTCAATCAGTACTTCAAGACCAAACCTGCTGTAATGGCTCTGGAGATCCACAAATGAGAGGTCAGGATGAGAGGACAGTGCTGGTATCTGTTGACTGTTTGACTATGGAGTCAGAGGCCATTTCAGGCAGGAAAGGGTATGGGGTGCAGCAGGGGTGAGCACTGGGACCTCTTACGATTGGCTGACAGCTTGTCTGCCGAGTCTTAGTTCCACAAATTCTTGATTCCTTATTTCTCTTTGGGACACAACTATCAAGTTGCCCTTGATATGAGTGTGCTTTTTTATGTTTAATTACAGTTTATTTATTAATTATCATCGGGCACTTGTTTTGCACCAAAGTAATCCTTGCGCTCTTGGAGCCCACTTTTGCTATGACTTCTTGTCATGGGTTTTGCAGTGTGAAGAACCATAGCAAACTTCTGCAGAATTTGCTGGCCTGTAGTGATGTTTAGCAAGGGGGTATTTTGAGACCGCCGGCATTTACGAAACACCCAGCCTGCGGCTTCATAATGCTTCTGTCAAACGGATGTGGCCCACCGTTGTTTATTTGCAATGCCAAAAGTCATGACGTCTTTCAGATTTGTCTTACTGTGCAGTCATGTGTTAAAAATCTGAGCTGGTAATACAAAAGTTTTTGTTTAAGAGCCAAACTGGGGAATCCTGCCCTGTTCTGCACTATTACGCACTTGACTTAAACCCTGCAAGTAGTCCCCTGTAAGTCACTTTGAAAGAATGGCGTCAGCTAAAAGCCAAGTAACCAAGTAACCATTGAAGTCAATGAAACCTCAATCCAGACATTCCCAAGAAGTCAGGGCCGTGAGACCCTTCTTCGTCTTTTATGGTAGCTTTTATGGTTGTGAGGAGTTCTGTTGAATTTTCCGCTCATCCCAGGGCTGTGGAATATTACCACCTGCCTCCCACTTCCCCCTCCCTCCCTCGCTCTCTGTCCTAAATGCATTTGCATCACCTGGCAGAGCTCAAACTGAGATTTGAAAGTCATTACCTGCTCAGTGATCACTAAGCTCATTCCTAATAAACGTCAATCTAATGGTTTTCCAAAACTGGAAAAGGGGGCAGTGTTTATGTAACAGCGTTTTGTGGTTTGATTCAGGTCACCATCTGCGAGGACTCAATGCCCTGGAGTGAAAAGGACGAGATCATTTCAAAATAAATTTGGATTAGGAACTGATTTAGGAAAAATTGACATCCCTGCACTGTCTTGTTGTGTGCGTTTTGTATTTTGACGTTTAACTTCACTGCTGTTCATTCATCTACAGGATCAGAACTTCACATTTCCAAGTCTTTTGCTTTATTAAAGTCCTGTGTCGCATATCTTATGCTTTCGCTGCAAAATGTCAGTTTTTGTCTTAGTAAAGCATTTCAGGAGCCCCACAAGATTCTGTTTATTTTATATTTAATTCTTCAGCTTTAATATTGTACTGTAAATTAGAGGTAGAGAGATGTTTGTGGGAATCTGTCAAGAACATGTCTGGCCATATACCCAATATATACAGTGTATATATATATATAACTGTTACGATCAATTTAACAAGGAAAAATTCTAATTACCGTAATACATTATTGAGAATCCTGTGAAAATGATTAAGTTTGGGAATTGAAAGCAAAAAATATATATATATATTGTAGAGGCATTAAAAGAACGTGGGGAGAGAAATCAGTGAGCTGAATATGTTTTTGTGAGATTCATCCATCTGGCAGCTTGTTGAACCCAAGTGTCCTTTTTTATTTTATTTTTTGACTGACCAGATCAGTCCCTGATCAATTAGTACTGCCGTCATATTCAGTCCATCTTGAAACTGGAGCTAGATGTTGCGTCTGAGATGCGAGGTCACGGTGAAGTCTCCGAGGTGTCTCTGGCTCGGTGTCAGGAGCAGGTTAATAATGAAACGCTTTGAGCCGCCGGCGACGACTGAAAGCAAGAGGCCCTTCAACAAAATCATGAATAATTTTGTAGCCAATGTTTCTCTAATGAGCTGGAACTGCCTGATAGCCCTGTGCTAATAAACCATGTTCAGGTGGTGTTCGCTTTTTACTGCTCAGATCGAAAATTAGAGTTGCACTTAGAAGGTTAATCTTCAGAAAACATTTCCAGGCTAAATTTCCCCATGCAAATTAAATAAAAAATTAGAAATGATCCGTTGCATCCCATTTGTGTGAAAAAAGAAATTAATAAATACTTTAAATCTTTTTAATTTAAATACAAAATACTGGAAATCTGTTTCACGGATGTGCTATACAGTAATGAAAATGCAGCATTTATAAGATGCAGGGTAAGCAGCTGGGATTCATTAAACATTCTTTATTCTTAACGATTTTGACAGTTCCATGAGATTCTACTTTTCCATCTTTGTGGGGCACGATGACTGATAGCTGAAAAAGTGGAAAATATTTATATAGCTTACATATTCCTTTCCTGCATGAAGAATGTTATGAATTTGAACAATATGAATGTTCATATAACAGGAGTGCAATTGCGAGATGTGTGTAGATGTAGTAATATATACAGACGTCAAATATTAGTTGCTTGTCAGTTTTCTCTTACGAAATGAAGGCCATTTTTAATGTGAAGGGGGAAACGTTTACAAACACCAATCCCGATTCCTGGAAAGTTGATTTTGTTAAGTAGCTATAGTTTATTCTCTGTGGGATGGAGATGGTGGAACAAATCTCTATTATTTGAAATGACCTTGTACATATCCCTGTTTACAGGAAGCATCTGCGTTGGGGATTTTTGTTTTGTTTGATTATATCAAAAACACACCAAACGCGTCGGCTATTTGCTTTCTGTTGTTTTGTGAATGTACTGAAGAAATGTACAGATTATGTTTCATTGATACTTGCATCTGTAGTACTTCTAATTGTTTTGTATATTTAACTGAAGTGGGAGTGTACTGGATTGTTAGGTTGGCATGGACCCAAGTGACCAGCAGGCGGCGCTATTATAACGCAGCGAGGCTTTCGGCACTGATAAGGATTCTGTAAATACTGTGAAATATTGTGAAAAATACTGTACAATGTTTTCGCTTCTATTCAACTGTTAGGAGGATCATTTTATAATTATTCAGATTTTCCATTAAAATGTCAAGAGTTGGATCTAATTGTGTGCCAATGTCCTTTTTTTTCCCATTTGTTATAATATAATAATAAGTCTGTAATATACATTAAATGCACGCTCTGCGTGAATGAAAATGGCCTCTGGTAACCCAAAGTGTCTTCTGTGTCACACCCGGTCGAACACTTTAGTTTCCTCATTCAACTTTTGCCTGTCTCGTGTGGACAGTGACCTGCATTTCGTCCCCGGTAAGCACAGGAAGACTACTATTGAGGATATCCCGAATCAAACAAGCACAATGCATTTACACACATACAAGACAACATCCTCAGCGCTAATGTGCAGGAACTAGTTTTGTTTTTTTCTCAGCTGTTTGAATGCATTTTCTCAAGGTAAATATTCGAAGGTTAAAAAATGTAATATTTGTGATCACCTCTATTAATCCTTATGATTATAACATAGCTTTACTAATAAGCAGCTGCTCACCGAATGCTCCAAAAATATGAAAGAAAAAAAAAAAATCTGAGCCACACAAGTAAACATAACATTTTATTTATGCTTCAAAAACAAACCACAAAAAACTTGCCTGGAAAGATGCGACATACAGAAAAAACATGTACACCTTTAAATTATACACTTTTATAAACAAAATAAAGTCTATATCTATATTTTACAACAGCTGGTTTTGCAACAGTTGTCCAGATTGTAAATCATTGGGTTTTTTTCCCCAGATGGGTTCATTCTACAGATAAAATA
Organism: Enteromius treurensis; assembly: GCA_032275025.1. NCBI lineage: Eukaryota > Metazoa > Chordata > Actinopteri > Cypriniformes > Cyprinidae > Enteromius > Enteromius treurensis. The sequence continues at coordinate 5,731,458 of JAUCMU010000013.1, forward strand.
CGAACTGTATTTCTGTGTCCAGCTATATACATGTCATCATTTTCTTTAAAATGTTAGGTTTATCCTAACAGTCCACTGGCAAATATCGTCTAAAATCTCCTCTTTAAAATATAAATGTTTACAATTTTTTTTTTTTTTAACAAAATGTTTACATTTCAGCTCAACTGTAAATTGACTAGCAGCCCAATAATATGGACCGGGTCATAAGAACTGCTGGAATGATAACTCAGTTATTTTCTTCAGCGCACGCACAAAAAAATAATAATAAATCACTCTACACACACACAAAAGTATAAAAGTCAACAAATCTTTTTTTTAAAAATGTGAGTCATCTGAGGCATTATTCACATCTCCTTTCACAAAATGAATAGTAGAAATCATTTGCGTATGTACATCAAGTGCAAAATTCTACTGTGAAAAAAAATTTCTATGAATCTTGAGGGCCGGGAAAAATATATATTAGATGGGGAAAGTGCATTTCAAAGTGATTATTCTGCACTAAATCAAAAGAAACAAAAATAGGATTTTGACCTGGGGATATATTTTAAGTGCAGTACCCAGATTCAAACAGCAGGGCGCGCTACCAACCTTCTCTGACTTCAGCGAGTCTTAAAGGGGCAGGCTGCTTAAATCTCTGTAACAAAACAGCCTCTACTCGTCATTATCTGGTATAATAAACTGGACATGGGGTTCAGGAATGTTCCTTCCTTTTTCCAAGTCCACTTGTTTTCTTTTTCTTTTTTTGCTCAGCCCTTGAGCTCTGGAAAGTACCTTGGCACAGTCTTAACAGGAACTTTAGCAGGAAAACCCTGGTGACATCAAGAAGCATTATGACACAGAGAGGGTGTAGGTTTTTTCTCTTCTTTTTCCTTTTCTTTTTCTATGGCAAAATGATTCATAGCTCTTCACGCCAATTTTTTTTCAGATTCCTCACCATACTCTTTTCATTTACGTATGTGAACAGTTTCATGCCATTACTGCCAATCATTTGACATAGTGTCAGATATGAAACGTTTTTAGATAACCCAGCAGCGAATATACCTATCTGTACCCCTTACAGAGAAGCCGCTCTCAAGCAGTTGCTTATGCATAATAATAAACACAGTGACATTTGATGATTTAAAAAAAAAAATACAAAAATTTAACCCCAGCTTCACAATGCCTTAAAATGCCTCTCATAATGAATATCGTAGATTGAAAATGTCTTGCTTTTCCCAAGCCGAGGTCACTATGCAAGACCTATCCTGGATGTCTTGCCTAAACCACTGGAAAAATAAAGACCTGTGCTTCTCTTATCATGTCTGCCGCCTTTCTAACCAACCCTAGAGAAACATGTGACTGCTCTAACGCGTCTGAAACCAGGACATCCTCACAACTGGGCAGAAAAAACACTGACCTATACCATTTATTGGACACCATGATTTTGTAGGTAGGGATTGCAAAGTCTCTTTTTTGTCGCATTTTGCACCCTCTCTGTCCTCCGATTATTTCCTGGTTCGGTCTCAGTCAGTGAGGACAACCAGCTCTCCCTCACTGCGTTCACCCACGTCGCTCTCCTCCCCTTCGCTGTAGGGCTGTCTGGGCCGCGCGGCCTCCCGCATCTCGCTCACTTGCCCTTTTGGAGGCTCCAGACCCCGAGGAAGGTAGTGCTCCAGGAGGGCAGGGTGCAAGGGCAATGGGGCCATTGACACTGGAGTGGTGGGGTACTGTCCTTCACTGGAGGGGTACGGTAGCTGCTGCTCTGATTGGCTGTGGGAATAAACATCAAAACCAACATCAGGCATAAAAGTTAATTATGTGATGCATAGATAAAAAAAAAAGAAAAAAAAAAAAAAAGTATGCATTGGATACAAATGGACATATTTCCATTGCAATGCATAATTTCTACCATATTTCTACCATTGGGGGAAAAAATGTTATAGAACTATAAGTAGATGCACACCACATTTATTAGAAGGCGACCGAAAATCTTGTTGGTCTTTTAGCATCGAATTGAATGAAAATGCAAACTCATTCTTTACCACTAGGTGCTGCTTTTTAAAAGCTCAAATGAAATCGACAAATCACTAGAGGGGGTTAGAAAAATTAATCACTGAACAAATCGTTCGGAAGTCGTTGAACAAATAAGGTAAAAAAATAAATGCATTATTACAACAAAATGAAAGTGTTTATTCACCTTGCATGCATGTCCAAAACCAAACACAAACCTTTCATAACCCATAACAGGGGTACTTTAAATCGCTTCTTTTTTCAGTTGATGAATGAACCGTACATCTAGTGCGCCTCCCATCCAATAAATTGCAATAGGTTAAGCTTCATGCTGTCAAGTCCCAGATTTCGAATTCTGTCCATTTTAAAAGTAAATTCAAGCAATAAATATCGTTTTGCACTCTTAAATGTGGCGTGATCATCTCTTTCACTTTACTAGTTACACTTAACACATTCGCCACCAACCAGACAGGGGAGGGATTACAGTTCGAATCACAATGCGTCACACTCAGTGTAATCTGTGATGGATGAACTTCAGACGCTTTTACTTAAAGCGACCTCTGATGTAGACTGAATTCATAGATTGTCACTTGGAACATAGATTAAAATCATTCTGAACTGAAGAAATAAAAGCAATCTGCATTGCCTTTTTGTTACGGAGATGCATTCTCCAACCAAATGCACCTCTGAAAAATTAAGATCTTTTGAGCGTGTCAGCAGGCATCACCTTGAAGGGTAAGTAACTCGTTGCTCCTGTCGTCGACTCTTCATCATGGCCTTGTACTCTCCGACCCGCAGCCGTCTACCCTCCACGATACAGGTCCGCTTTGGCCGGGGTTTGTATTTGTAGTCTGGGTAACGTTCCAGATGCTGCCGACTCAGCCTGGCCTGCTCTTCGTAATACGGCTGCTTCTCCTGATTGGACATGGACTTCCACCGGGAACCTAAGAGGCCACAAAAATTACAGTAAGTAAGTAACAATATCACATCGGCCAAGGAAAAACTACATGTGGACACCTGAACCATTTACGGGAGCATGTTCATACACACACGTAAATGTTTTTCACTGGAACACACTAGAAATTAAAAATACGCCCTATTGCAGTGAAAAAATTAATTGCATGGCTTTATGATATATGCACCTGTCAGTGATGATTGAAGCTACTAAACCAGTTTATTAGAAGGAAGTATCCACATGCTTTTGGCCACATTTGGAGCAGGTTTTTTTCTTTTTTGGCTTTCGAGTGTCGGTGAGAGTTGAAATTCCACATCAACCGGGAAGTGAGAGGTAAATTAGAGTGAAAGTACAAAGCAGTGCAAAGAAAAACTTCACTGACCTAATTCTCTAAATATTTGACATTGCACGTATAAAGTCTGTAAATCAAATTGTTGCAATGGCGCTTCCTCTAAACGTGTGCTGCGGGCTAAAAAGGTGGGAAACTGACAGAAACGAAGGTGCGGGCCACATTGGGGAGGAGAAGAAAACCTGAATCAGGAGGGTGTCAGTGTCACCACAATGGAATGGAATGCGACTGTTTTGCGAAAGGAAAGAGCTGAGGAAGGCAGAGGTGCAGCAAGGGATGAGGGGGGCTGAAGTTTTGGGTGTTGTTTTCCTGTCACCCCAGGAGCCAGGTGGCTGTTCGTGCCCTGGTGTGACCCCTTTTTTAACCCCCTAAGTCCTTGTGTCCTCCTCTCCATTACAGGGGGGCAATAGCAAGTTGCATGTTTGAAAATATAGACGGGTTTTACAGAGTAACACCTCCACTTGGGACTGTAGGATTAACTGTGAGCATTACAAACTCAACGTTCCCATAACCCCTCAGCCCGTCCCAACAATAAACAACTGAACTCAGGAGAAAGATAAAGGGCTAGAGGAGATGAAATAATAGTACAACAATGAGGACAATGTTGTCAGAACAGGTGCTTCAGAATCCACAAAGAGGAAGGATTAGAGACATTATAGTCAGCAGAGCATTCGTTGATGGAAAGTATGGTGAAAAATATTTGACGGCAACATTTTTCTTTGACAAGAAGACCATTATGAAAACACTTTGATGGACAAAGCTAATATAAAGTGCTTATCTTGAAAAGCTATGGACGGTGTGAAGGACCAAGTATAAAATGCACTGTTAATAATTGTTTTAATATAACAGTAATATTACTACCTCTAAACTGCTAACACTTTAGATTAAAGAACACACATTCACTTTAAACGGTAAGGGTTTTCCCTCAATAAATTCTAAAATACTTTGCTGCTCATTGATATTGTTGCAGTAGTTATGTTTAGGGTTTGGGAATTTAGCATATTGGATTAACAGGCAATATGCTAATGATATGCATGCAGCTGGTTGATAGCGAATAGCATTCCATTATCAAAATCGGAAATAAAAAAAAATAAAAAAACGAGTGGCTC
>JAUCMU010000013.1:5738243-5765193 GCA_032275025.1 Enteromius treurensis
GAGGACCAGCTACTGTTTGGTTACTCAAAATATCTTATTTTGTGTTTAGCACAAGAAAGAAATGAATACAGGTTTGGGACAACATTTAAGTGAGTAAATAATGACACAATTATTAGTTCTGTGCCTTTAAGAGCTGCACGCATCTAACACACTGGCGCTTTTTCTCTTGATTGTTTACTTTCACTTTAGACACAAGCAGCTGAGTTTAACGCTGTGTGTTTTTGACAGTATTACTACAATCACATGCGATAAACATCTTAGTTCAGTAATTAGGCGCTATTTGACAGGCTTTTAGTGCACACTTATGTGAATGCATGTCGCGTTGTGCAGCATATTGAGACGGAGATGATAAAATAGCACTACGAAATACTACGATATTCCTTAAAGAGCAGATTGTGGAGAAATTTTTATCGTCCAAGATCAAAAAACGTCATATCGCACACTGCTTACTGTGGTTGTTGCAAAAAAAAAAAAAAAACGGGTGCAACAAAACAATCTTTCGACATGTTAAATCAGCCCAAAACACATATTATAACTTGCAAGCAAATTATGTTAGAGACCGGATGTGTCAGTGAGGTGAAGTATCACATACTCAGGCTGAGGGCGGATCGAGGAGGGCTATGCGTCAGATCTCTGGGTCGGTACCCTGTCTGCATGTGGGCCATTTCCAGTGCCTGTGGACTTGGGGTCTTGGGTTTAGCTGTGAGGTTGAGAGGTTGACTGGTATCCTGGAGCACGAAAGGCATTGTGAGATTTACTAATGAGTACAACAAAGTGAGATGACCTGCAGAACAGCGCAAGAAAGAGTACCTGGCGAAAGACTGTACCACTGGACCTCTTGCCTGGGGTGGAGTGTGGATTGGGCAGCAACTGCATGGGATACTCCACTAAAAACAAATAAAGTTTATTTATGAGACTGAAATTGAAAGATTTACAGACATAAATGCTCAGTGAACCAATCGGACTTGGTAAGGATTTAGGTTCAGGTCAATATTTCTAAATAGGTAAAAACTTCTCAATGTTTATCGCCTGAGCACCTCTTTAATTTTGCTGAATAAAGTCTCTGAGCTCAGATTCACTTGCGTCCTTGGTCCCCTACTCCAGGTTTCTTTACAAAGCCAGCTCAACTGTACCAAACACACTGTTAGCGGACTAGCTCATACACTCGTTCTATAGTTCCCTGTTCTTTCCTTCTACCCTTCATCTTCTAAGCGAATACAGTCATCAAAGTTGTGCATTCACAGGAGTCTATTAACCGAGCGAGGACAAAGTGCCACGCTCTACGGACGTCAATGCAAAGAACCTGCTCTGTACGAGATCAATATACACTCTAAATCAACGACCAACCCTGAGCCGTTCTTCAGTACATGTGCAAGGAATTCACTCAAGCAGTCCTTTCAAATGAAACTCTTTCTAAGTGGACCAAAGACATGAGCAATACATACAATAACTACTTGCATTACAAAACAGACCTTCAGACGAACATGCAATGAGAAAAGAAAAAAAGTAATTTTGAGTTTAATGCATTTCTTGAATAGCACGTATTCGCTTTTTCAGTTCAGCTTTGCTCCAGTCTACTTATTACCTAAAAATACAAACAACTGCTGATAAGCGTATGCTGAACAGCGCAAGAGCAAACAAGTTTTTCAAATAACTGACAAGGGATAATATTTGAAGTCAATTAGTTTGAGATTTTTGACAGATGCCGTTTGATCCATCTGAAGATAACCGATTGCTGAATCCTGTGTCCTAACAGACTCGTATTGTAAAAGTTAGCAGTTGCTCAATAGGCCAGTAGGTAGGTCTTTCAGGCCTATATCGGGATATGCGAACAATTCACTTTATCAGGCGAAGGGAGGGGAGTTGAGGATATTACAGAGGGTTTAGTAAAGCTTACCTGGTTTGCAGGGAATGGGCTGCAGAGGCAAACCCATCTGGGCTTCAGAGGTGACTGGCAACGGTTGGGCGTTGGGATGAAAGGCAGGGATCATAACATACGGCATGTTTACCTGCTGAGGCAAAAGTCAGAGAGATCACCGTAAGTCACCTTAGATTGCATTTCCACACTGTCCAAATAGGTCACACAAAGACAATTATGATCTTAAGATGGTCCCCAGTTCATAATCGCAAGATTTTGACCTCACCTGAATTTGCTGCTGCAATAAGTTGATCTTATGTTGCTGCTGTATCAACTGCTGCTGCTGTTTGGCGATCTAAACAAAGAATCTGTATTTAGAAACCAAACTAACTCGCGTATCGCTGTTGCTGATTTCAAATGACACGGCTTTTGCTTAACCCCCTTTTCCCACTAACAGTGTCTCCACACCTGTTCTTGCTGCTGCCTTGCCAGTTCCATCTGCTGCTGCTGTTTCTCCAGCAGCAGAGCGGCCATGTTCCTCTGCTCAGAATGAGCTCCTAGCAGCTGCTCTCGCAGACCAGAGAGCTGGTTGATCATCAACAACAACTGAAGCTCCTTCTCTGCCAGACTCTCTGGGGTTCCTGTAAACACATACGCACATGCTGGCGGTCAGGCAGAAGGTGTCAGTGAAACACAAATGTGAGATGATCTACAATGGAACATGTAGAAACAACACTATATGGTTGCTCTATTCAATGATTTGCATGTATGTCCAGTATAAACACATAAATTCACCTTTTAGGTTGACACTGCCCTGAAGACCCTTCCCAAGGAACTTTTCTTTCCAGTCTGTATTCAGAAGTTTTTCAATAGTAGGCATCACTAAAAAAAGGTGATAAAGATATATATATTAACTATTAAAGTAATTAATTACATTTATTTTAAATGTGATATATATATATATATATGTATATGTGTGTGTGTGTCTGTGTGTGTGTGTGTGTGTGTGTGTGTGTGTGTGTAGAGAGAGAATGAACTTTACTTATAATTGAATACCTTTAACAATATATTTTTATATTCGATATAATAAAGTGCCTAAATGTAGTTAAAGAGACACATACAAAGAACGACATAATAGAGAAGAAAAAAAAAAGCTTTTTTCATCTGGATGAGAGAAACACTGTACTGAAAATCCTTGAGCTTAAAACCTACAGTTATACCAAAAGAAAAATAGAGAATGTACGAAAACAAAAGGACAGCCTTTTGAGAAAACACTTGAGGACTCTTCAATAACCAAAGAGCTGCGAAATGTATCATTCATGTGAAACCACTGAGAGGCTACACAGAAGCAATGTAGGAACTTGGATCATCTCAATCTAGAGTGCATTAAAAGCAATGGCATTGTAATTGCTGACAAACACACATGGACAAGCCACTTGCATGGGTTTCCATCAAAATTAAAACTCTTTTACTCTTAAAGAACAGCCTCAAAACATTGGATGCCACAATGAATGCCAATGACCAAGTGCGAATATGCTAATTAGCACTCCATGAAGACCTTATTTTTATAAAGGAACCGTTGCACTTACCCTCACTGACATTAGGCTTGTTGTCAGTCTTATCATGACCTCTGCTGCCTCCATCTTGACTGGCAGGTGTGTATGATCGTACTAGGTCTTTACTGGGAGAACTAGCCTAAAAAACATAGGAACCATTAAGTTAGGTTCTCACTACAAAAATCCTTTATCTTATCTTATTAAAAATCTAAAAAAAAAAAAACAAGTCTGATATTCATAAACGCTTTATACCAAAGGAGATTGTGCATTAGGGGGCGCTGACTTCTCAGAGTCGTCTCTGTCCGACAGCTGCCGAGCTGACCAATCGCTGACCGGAGAGGACTGCTGGGATTCTCGGTGGACGACTCTACCTCCCGATTCGTCGTCTTCAAGCTTGATACCAACACCCACCATGGTCACATTGCCCTTGGCGTGGTGATGCAGAGCAGGTGGACTGGGCTCACACATTCTACAAAACCAAACCATTCAGAATTAAAGGGGTCAGATGATGCGATTTCAAGTTTTCCTTTCTCTTTGGAGTGTTACAAGTTGTTACTGCATAGATCCCTACAGTTGCAAACACTTAAGTCTCAAAACCAAAGAGATACTCTTTATGAAAAGTTATGACTTGTCCACACCCCCCTAAAATGGCTTGTTTAAACACACCCAATTTCTCTAAGTGCGGGTTTATCTTTATGATATTGCCCAAATGTTTACGCAAAGAAAGAAGGCTGAACTATTATTCTCACTGTAGTGTTGTTGTCAGTGCCATGTTCTGGAGACGCTGTGTTTCGTTGTGAAACTGAAACTTTGTTTGTACTTCCAAAAGAGAAAACAACTAAAAATCACTTGCTCCAGAACAGTTCAACACAAATATTAGAGTGCATTCAGCGCATTTACGGAGAACTGATTCCTGAACCTGCAATGCAGTCTATGCCGGCTGTGCACAGAGACTATAAAGTGGAGCAATTACAACGGTCTGGCGCTTCTGACTCACAACCTGTAAATAAGTTACATTTTCTTATAAAAAAAGGAATCTGCTACTTACTATTCTAATGCACGTTTTAAGCAATGAAGGGTAGTGCTTGTTGTTTCTCTGATCACGAATGCAGACACGGTGTTATGTTTACAAGACGCGATGCATAAAAAGACAGTATAAGTCATTATAAGTAATTATGGCCCCACTGGATGCAAGAAATGCCTTGTTCGTAAGGGTTTTTATTGGTTTTGTGTCAGCACTGGGATACCGTGTCATGTTAAGGTAAAAGGTATAACATTTCTGTCAAACGCTTGAGGTATTCAGCCAATCACAATGCACCGGATAGCTGGCCAATCAGAGCACATCTAACAACGATGAGCTTTTTTGTACAAATCAACCTGTTTCAGGAGGCGGGGTTTATAGGAGAAACAAAAATGTACCAAAAAAAAAGCATATATTTTTTTTTAACCTTAAACCTCATAAAAACCATTGCATTACATCACATTTTAGCAACATCATACGACCCCTTTAAGAATGCAATTAAACCATCCATGTTAATCTAAAAATATAGCTCCACTGCTGAAATGACTTTCATTTTCAGGTGATGTCATGAAGGCCTCTTAATTTTTAGCCCCTCCCATCCAAAAATCTTTCCTATAGAGGTGCTTTGGTGCATCCGATCAATTCCAGATTACCATCCTACATACTCTCTCATTATTCACCCAGAAATACGTCAGGTTTCAAAAGCAAAATTTCATGCTGAATTACCATTTCAGCAAAAAGGGACCACATAAGACTGTATTACTAACAAGGGTATTCCAGTTTTGTACAGCTAATGTCTGGGCAGAACAGGAAGACCACAGGAAAAATAAATAAATAAATAAAAAACAACCACAGCTGACTGCTTTGCATAAGGAACAGAAGGGTTTTTGTAGAGCCCAGACACAGGCCGCCCCATTTAAACTCTTTCACCAAAGCCACTTCTTCAGAGTCTCTGGGGCTCAGGAGCCGCTCGGTGTTGGGAGAGTATATTTGTGCATGTCTGTGTTGTGTGTGTGCATCCTAAGTTGTTCAAGTCTGTCAACACACTGTCAGAAAACAGATGCAAGACTCTAGTGTGCCCATCAAGTATCTGGCCGTCTCAAGTAGCATGGCAAACCCTTCTGCAATGAAGGACAAGCGGAGGAGAGACGGTCAGAGTGTAGGAAAGCAAGAGAAGGCCATTTCAAAATTAGCCGAGGTCTATAAACACCTCTCCTCCTTCGCTCTGCATGACAAAAGAAACACAAGACAACCCAAAGAAAACAAACACGAGGGAAAATGCATCTCTCCCATTCTGTTTCACTCTCTAGCTCTCATATATATATATATTTATTTATATATAATGCCCATTGTTACAGAGAAAGAACAAAGGAAGTTTGAACAATGGGCATGACATGGACAAAAGCAATAGGCTGCAGGAAACACAGCAGGGTAACAATACAAACGGAATGTGCCGATGGTCCGTGGCAGAGAGAGAAAAAAAAAAAAAAAGCAGAACACTCACTGGGCCGATTCCAGTTCCTCCTGTACTTTTTCATCCACTCGGAAAACACAAAAGCAGCCTGTGCATTTACTTTAAGGCTCAAGTATAAAGTTGAACACTTAGCTCAAATGTTTTCTGTTAAGCTGAGCAACTTGGTTGAATTGTTTGCAGAAAAGAGCTCAATAGAGCAGTCTGTTCTTTTGAAATAGTGATTTGCCAATCCGGAAGGTGGTTTGGGTAAAAGGACATAGTTAGTACTTGCCTGACCTACAAGCAAACAAAATTGAATTTGGTTGTGTGGAGGCGCCACAAACTAAAACTTTGGATATTCACTAGCAGTCAAACTCGTTTCAGATCGCCCTTTCCTTAGCAAATCAGTCTGTGTGAACTGCAAACTTGATACGGTCTTCCCAAATCAGATTTAGATACCAAGGACAAGACCCCCTCCTTTTCCTGGGAACCGAGTGCCCTCAAGAAGGATCCTGCCACCATTGGTGCATTATAAATAAAGTCTGCGCTATTAAGTTCCTATTGTGACGAGGCTAAAATTATTCCTGTTCCCTCAGTTGAGGAGCGCTGATCCACAAACCAGGTGCAGGAAGTGTGAATTTGTCAGCTCCTTCCAAGTGCACTTGTAGTTCTAGAGATATTCCGGCTATTTGCTTGGAGGGATTTGACTGTCAAAAAATGGCAAAGCCTCAAGCTCTAAACGGACTTGTGAAGATTAATGTTAGAGCAAAGCTCCTCTGTGTTAAAGAATCTTGCGTCATAAAAAAAAAGCAACAGTTGGATGGATAAATCTTAAACCAGAATTCACACAAAATGACACAAAAAGGTCTTTTGGAAAGTTAAAATGTCTCCTAATTGCTGATTTTATTTCTCACAGTTGCAACTTTATATATTCTATTTTATTGTGAATAAGATTTTAGACATGTATAGAGGTTTAACTTTAACCTCTATAAACTCCTAATTTGCTGCTTATTAACAGTCAGTAAAGTAAATGTTAGATTAAGGGATCTAAAATATGGTCATGCAGAATAACGCAATAATGTGTGCTTTGGAAGTACTAATAATCAATATGCAATTAAAAGGCATGCTCATAAGCAACAGGTTAATAGGGAAAACTGGTCCTTATATTAAAGCGTTACCAAGAGTTCTTTACTCCAAAACAGAAATCCATAAAGAATTCAACAGGTTTTTAAAAAGGAAAGAGAAAAGCACACACACACACAAAGGGTTAGTACTGACAGCATTGTTCTTAATCCTCTTTAATCTTGGCTCCAAGCGTAACATGAATGTGTCATAACTTGGTGATAGCGATAAGAAATATAATGGCAAGCTCTTATGTCAGCACATGCAAAACAAGTCAGAAGAATCAACAGTATGATTGATGGTAACTGCCAGTCGGTCTTACAAGAAAAGTCGCCTCTAGTTCGTTCTTACCTGTTGTTCGGATGTGGAGCCATAAGAAGCATTTCCAAAGAGCTCTGACAGACTTTTGTAGTCCAAGATAACATCAGCCTCCAGGTTCTTTGCTTTTGAGCTAAAACACCTCTGAAATAAAATACTTCCCACGGTCGGGGGCACGCGAGACAAAAGAGTAAGTTGCTACACAAGTCGCAACGTGTCGCGGCTTCGTATTCTGTCCCGCGCTCCTCTGATGCAAATATGAGTGTTCTTTGTTGCTTCTAACTCTCCCTTTCCTTGCGATGATCCTAAAGTGGTTCATTTCCGCATTGTGACAAGTCAGGCTTAGAAAAATTGTCAAAAAGCGCAAACAAAACTGTCCGGGGTGCCAAAAACAAGCCTGTGCGCGCAGACATTATTGTACCGACGTCTAAGTGAACAGAAAACTCGTCGTGACACAACACCAGAGTCCAAAGGTTCTTTTTGTGCTTTTTAACACCCTAAATCATCTCACTTGCCAAATAGAGGCACGTAACAATTAGACGCATTCTAACTTTACAAACACCTGTTGTAAAACCAGCACTCGAGAAGCTGTGAGAATGCAGCAGACCGCATCGGATGATGGTGGCTTTCAATTAAGGCGAGACGCAGCTAAAAGCAGAAGTGCTCGTAGGCTTCGAGATGCCCAGCACGAAGTCCAATCAGCTGTTGAAACCAAACAACAGGAGCTTCCCAACCCACCTGCCTGTAACTGTAAATCTTAAAAATACAAAGCCTTGACCTACACAAACGTCTACCAACCTTAAGAGCATCTGGTGAGTTTTTATTGTCTGCCGGCTGCCTCTTGGAAAGCGCTCCACGTGCCAGTGTGAAAGTCTGAATTGGCAACTCATCTTGTTCTATGGAAGACAGTGGACATCCCCTTAGAAAAACTACCCAGGAATAGCGAGGAGAGCTGGTGCTCTCGAAGGCGGATGCGCAAAACTGTGGTCACAAGTGTATGCCCTATAGTGAAGGCAAACAGTAGCATTTGCATGGCGTTTGCCTCTGTTATAACTTTCCACTGAGTACTTTACACAGATAGGGATTTGATAATATTGTAAAAGCGAAACCGGAGAAGAGTGTCCAGGAATAAACACGGCACAAAACAAAATCAGGAGGATATATATATATATATATATATATATATATATATATATACAGAATATATGGTTTGCGTTTTGATTTGACTGCTGATGACATTTACTCTTGTGGTGTATATAATAGAGATGCATATCTAGTAACGCAACTATATTTGATTAGACTAAAAATAGATTATAAAACTACACTATGGGCAGTTGTTCAAACAATGCTTTCATTTCAATGAATGCAAGACCAAAAACATTATGTACCAGGTTAAAACGTATTCTGAAAGAACAATGATATTAAGACCAATAATTGTAGGGCGTGTGTTAAGCAATGCCTTAAACAACTGTTTATACACAAGCATTACACTTTAACGCCTTAAAAACTAATCGCATAATAGTCATAGTAAAAACAACAATAATTTGGCTTTAATGTCATAGGGAATACTACAATGCCACTTTTACGATGATCGTTAAATCACAAACAAATGAGTAATACAAATTGTAGAATTCGCCAGGAAAACACACGAACAGTAGCGTGCAAATCCTTAGTGTCTAAAAAACAAAAACAAAGTCGTCTGTAAACCTGTGGCAAGCTAATAGTCAAAACACCTTCCCTGCAACACACACCATAGACTCGAACTTCAAAAACAAGCAAATGAATTTATTAAGTATTGATGACTAGCTTTGTGTAATAACAGCTGTTTTTGTTTTTTGATGGATTTTCCTCTTCCGTGCAGGGGACAGTCCCTGAGAGTCCCCGCCTAAACTCACCGGTCTCAAAGTTTTGAATGCAGGAAAGGAAAAAAAAAAACAATGCAAATCAACAGGGTTTACACATGGAGTTTAGAAACCACAAGGACACATGGATTCACAACCAAAGATGCATTACTAGAACATGACTAATTGAATATTGTTTCCGGGTACCGATTCAATTAAAGAGTTCATGAGTACCGTACATTTAAAGCATTTCAAGATTTTTGACCCAGTCAGTATCATAACAGTATCACAGTATGATACAGTCTCCAGACGGGCATTTTTACATTTAGAAAATTAATACATGATTTTTCAGTAGTAAAAGTGTAAGTGTACAATACCACTTTTTGTTGTTTGCATTTGGTCGCGGAAATGGTGATGTCTGAATTTTTGTGACCTGTGCATGCGTGTTTGATTTGAATAAAGTTTCAGACATTCTTTAAATCTTCCTGGAAATTTAACAAAAATAAATGGGCTATACCTTTTAATACGTCATTTGCCATTGTACATATATTTGTATTGTTAAATGCAAATTCATGACTTAATTCTTTAGTTTTTTGAAATACGTATTTTTGGCATAGTAATAAAAATATATATATATATATATATATTAGTTGCTGTTCATGACTAACAATATAAGCAATTAAATAGACGAAAGGGAAACCAGAGTGTGGCTTAATTTTACACAATATTACATTTATTTCCAATCAAACTGTAATTTTGACAAATGAAGCTAATTTTATGTGTACTTAAGATACTCACACACACATAAAATGCAAGCTTTTACATTTGCCTTTTAACCAAAAACATCAAAACTGTTCAAAATGGCAATGCTTTTAAACGGCAAACAAATTTGAGATGTGTTGGAAATTATATATTGTTGGAGTTCATAACTTTTCTTTCCTTATTTTATTAAAGTCCGAAGGGACGTGTGTGCTGACGGCTGAAGCAGCAGCCTCACATATTTCCCATAAATCACCACGGTACGTCAAAACACGCATTGTCGGCCCCCTTTTTTTTTTTTTTGTCGACTTTCCACAATAAAAGCAGCTCTAAAGATCAGAATTTTGGGCTCATGTTCTTTTGAGACCTTCTAAATAAGACGTATAAATGGGATGATGGTACGACCATGCTCTGGACACAAAAGAGGGGGAGAGGAGAAAGAAAGGAGAGTGGGTCGCCGCCGTTTTTTCCTCCTTGTGCTTTTGAGAAACGCAGGTTAAAAAGCAGCCTCTTTCATTGTGCCTCTCTGGGCCTAAAACAGTCCGGTTATTGTGGCGCCAAGTGAAAGGCTAGTGTGGCATTTATCTGAGAGACAAGAGGAGGGGGCAATGAAAGGAGGTCGAGCACAAAACACACTTGGAATAAAGAAATATAACAAGAGAAAGGGAATAAAAGATGTTAGTGAAGGGCCCCCTTTGCGAAAAAAGGCGCACAAAAACCTTCCGCCACCCCCTTCAGGCAAAGAAAGACAAAGGCGAAATACATTAAGAAATGTGCTTTTTTTTTCTAAGCCTGGCACACTTTTATATCCAATCTTGTTCAGATGAACCCTAGAAGCGAACGCGTGCAGCACAGTTTGTGAGCAATGCATTAGACATGTTTTCCAAAGCTGGGGATCGTAACGTCAGATCCAGATAAGGCTTTGGGTCTTGCTGGCACGTCCTTGAATGACTACAGGTCTTTGAAATGAGTTAGGGGTCTTCGAGAAAAGACAGTGCATCTATGGGGTTGTCATGGTGACTGGACCAGGCTGTTTTGTGCTACGAGGAGCACAACAGGTAATTCTAAGCGACTGCCGGTCATAGTCTCGAGGTCACAGTGAAGATTTGCTGGGAAGCAGCGGGTGTTGATGATAATAGAAATGATTTAGAACATTCCACTGATTAAAATGACAGTTCACCTATAATATACCCAACCCTAGTGCTGAACACAAGAGGAGATATTTGTCCAAGCTGTCGAAAAAATAAAAACTTTTACAGTTGAAGTCCTGTTTTTGAAGAATCATCCGAATGACACAGATGATTTTATAAGTATTACAATGATTATTACAATGCATTTTATAATGGAAATACAGTTTTGGTCAATCATGTTTATTTTTGTTAGCAATAACACATTAAACCTGGGTCGGGTTTGAGTCAAAAGCATGAATTTAGATTTGATTTGTCAAGAATAGTACATTTTGTCCTCATTTACTCCGAAAAGATTTTATTTGCCTTTATTTGTATGTGAATTGCATGAGAAATTAATTAGAAATTTCTGAGTGAAACTGTTTCAAAGTAAATCTCACACCAATTTTTTATCCCGTTGTGTGAAAAACAAACTTAAATCTTAATCGTTAGTTTAGTTCTGGATAATTACAAAGGAACTGAATTAAATGGGAAATTATGAAGCAGAAATATTTCATTTTCAATCAGAAATGGCTAGTAAATTTCACAATTAAATTACAAATAAACCAAAATAACATTAAAATAGGCACAACATTTGAAAGTAGAATGATTTAAAACGTGATTTTCAAGTAAAATTCAGTATTAGAATGATATGCAAGTAACATATTAAATTAAACAGGACATTTTGAAGTACAAAGATTAGTCATACTTCAATAATCTTATTTTATTTACATATTATATTCATTTTTTTGTTTGTTTGGCAAATCTAGCTACTTCATAAGTTCCTAAGTAAACAAAAAAAAAATAGGCTTCATTTAGAACAAATCAAGCTAAAATTAGACAGAAAATCGAATGGGGTTTTTTGGTCCGTCCTGTTACCACCTGGTGGCACATTCAGATCGCGGAGCTCCATCGCTCAACATGAGGACCCAGACAGGAAGAGAAGACGAAACCTTCACCTTTCAGGACATCCTGAGACCCTGCGCCTCCCTCCCCACCCCACCGGCCACTTCACTGGCAGGACAGAGCACGTGGGCTCCTGCTGTCAAAAACAGGATACACACTCACCGCACAACAGCTAATAGAGAAACAAGGGTGGGAAAAGGAGGGATGACGGAGGAAGACCGAAGGATATGATGGAATCGTAGAAGGATCTGGGGTGTTGTGACAAAATCCCTCAAGTTCTCTTGATTGCTTCGGAGATGTTTTATATTTTACCTAAAAAATTAACTTTTGATGTTTATGTTCTAACCCTCATTATAGAGTTTATGCGTTTTGGAAACTTGGCAGATGCGAACACAGCAAACTGTTGATGTATTGAAAAGGAGCCGATTTGTAAACGTTGGTTTTGGAGTAAACGGGGACAAAATGTAATTTTTTGCAAGCTCTTCTTGTAAAATTGACTCTAAAATATCAAGTGCTTCATGCCTTGGACTCAAGAAACATAAATGAGAGGGAAAAGAACCCTGTGTCAAACGCCAACGATCTCAAAGAGTGCTGCACAAACAGGGCAGAGCGAATGCAGCACGGGAAAGAGTGACTGGAAAAAGTGTCACTGCTAACAAATGTTGAGCTTGTATTTAAAAGCCACATCAATATGCAGCATCACACTTTCTGATAACATCTTGAGAGATGCTCCTCAAACGTCTTGCACAAGTAAAGGCGAGAAATACACACACATCCACTAACATACAAACACATACAACCACCCCCCCCCCCACCTGCAGTTTTCTACAAACCTAGACACATTTTGGAATCACGTGCAAAGTTTAATTATCACATTATGTCAGCAGTAAAATACCATTTCTTTTTTGCAAGGTTTGTTTTTTCAGTATTTCAGGATGATGCTGAAGCAATGCTATGCAGTCGCTCTTTTATAAACAAATACAAACTTTTCAAGAAAGTCTTCAAACTTTCACATATAAACCCCAACATGTAAAAAAAAGTGGTTCATCTGTAGAGAGGTGATATTTGTCAGCTCTTACGTACAGTGACATAAATTGACGACTTTCTGGCAGAGGCGCTACCCCACGCTTTCACTACATTAAATTGCATTTCTGTGATTCTACGTTAGTGATGAGTCAACTGGGAATGTAAGAAGGAACTAAACATGTTATTTCTCTTTCATTGAAATGCTCAGGTGTCAGACAACGTGGTTAAAAAGTATTTACATTGAAAGAATCTGACAAGACATGAATAAGCAATAGAACCATTAACTTTTTTTTATGTTTGTGGTCTAATTGCAAAAAAGAAGAAAAAAAATTCATATGCATGTAAAAGAAAATTTATTTATATATATATATATATATATATTTATTGTATTATACATCTATATGTCTATATATATTATATATACACACACACAAACACAACCACAATTTTAGTGTGTTTTTTTCCCCTTTTTTATTCTTTCTGCAAACTAATCAAAAAGTTTAAAGTGCAGGACATTATCATGTCTCTTTTTACCACAAATACCTATTTAACGTGCGATTCGAAATGGTGTATAACAAGATAAAGAAAAAGTCCTAAAGCCTTAAACCTGGATTTATTTCTTAGAGCTGAAAATTCAAGCAGCCACCTTGCGAGCCTCAAAATAACTGTCATTAAGCGAGTTCCCCACTGCAATCTGTGGACTGTTTGTTTGAACGCGAATTAATATATAACAATCCTTGATTAATTTGTAAAGAAACAAATCATGAGGCTACGGCGGTCTATTAAAATATCAACCCGCAGGAACACTACGCAGTGTTTTCAAAAGTCACAGCGGAGACCAGTGGAGTTCATGCAAATAACTGCGGGACTTATTTCCTGGTCATATTCATTACAACTGAAAGCGGCCTTACTGTATTAGAATGACAGTTTATCCGACTGTGAGTGAACATAGCAAGGCATTTGTATTTTTACACATGACAAACAAACAAATGAAGCCCACACAAATCTGTAGACAATATTTGCACTGACGTTATTATTCAGATAAATGTAAATTATTAGACGGAACAGAATATCGCGTTTAGTGTGGCTTTTTAGAATTACAGTGCAGAGACATGATATTAAAATAATTTACATACAATTTTTATTTATTAAAATATGTCTGAAGGAGAAAAAAAACATTTGCAAAAAATATTTTATACAGTGATAAGGTAGAACAATTAATAAAAACACACTTTTTTTTGTTTTACACTTACATTTTTACTTATTTCTAAACTAATATTATTTATTGGTTGGTTTTAATTAACCTGAATTAGCCACAAGAGTATTTTAGAATGACATTTTAGTATATTTTTCAGATTCTAGAACCTATAAAGTAGACCCATGGGAACATTTCTATTAGCTGAAAAGATCTGAATAGTGTTGTTTGTTTGCCTGTCTTTGTCTCCATTCTTTTTTTTTCTTTTTTTTTTTCATTCAGCACAATTCTCCCCCTAATTTAAACAATTATACATTCAGGGCATAAATCCACCCTGCAATTTGCCCCTGAAACCTTTATGTGAAAACCTTTGTTTAAGCTCACACCCAAACCAGCATATTGAGTCAAAAATCAAAGTCATGTCGAAGCTTGCATCAAATGAAACTTTACCTTTTGCCCATCACACACTTTAAAAACCTGAGAACATGGTGCGGAACAAACACACATGCTAAATAAATACATTCAAAAGTCCAGTCACAGCATGAAGAATCAAACCTGTTTGGTCATTACTTATATTCAAAAATATATCTCTTTATTGCTAAAATATAATAGGCTCAAAATAACACTGCAGCGTTAATGTGCCGCCAAAATTTAAATAGAGAAAATAAAAAAAATAAAAAATGTACCATTGCATGAATTATTATAATATGCAATATAACATCTATTTTTAAAAGCATTAAAAAATGTAAAGCAAAACAACCGATCCCAAAGCGCGCAAAGTTGCAAAGCAAGTCTTACCTAAAGTGGCTGAGCTGACTTGTGACAAAAGAAAGAGAGTGATGCTCGTTTTGATGGGCGGCTGTCAGATTGTGTGCTCAAACTTTCTCTGTTCTAATGTTCTAATGGAGGACTTTCTAATTTCCGCTGTGGGCCTGAGCTCAGCTCATGGTTAAGAAGGTAGGTGGAACAAAACCTGGAGGTTTTTTGGGAACATGTAGGCGAAGAGTGAAAGTCTTACGGCATTTTCCAGTTGCCACCTCTCACGTGCGGAAAGCCATTTTACCATTTCGGCCCAAGATAACTTGCCATTAAGGATTATTTATAGAACGTTGCTGTATTCTCATGTGCTGAAGACTTGAGGATCTACAAAAATGCGTGTGATGTAATAAGTCACACCAAAACCACTTTTGACATACGCATTGCTAAGAAGCAACTATAAAGGAAACCATTTTGAACCAGAGGCTGTTAGGGGTTTTTACAGCAGGTCTACATTATGAATAAAAACTTGTTCCAAAGAGAGTTACAATGCAATCTTTACAGATAATATAACACGTCATATTTCTGACAGGGCCCCTGTGCTCTTTGACTCTGACTGAACAGGGCACACTCAAAGCGTGAAGATGATTTGATGGACAGCCGCAGTGATTGAACGCATTTATCAGTGCCAGCTTCTCTGGCCTGCTCGGTTTGATTTCATTGATGTTGTGGCGAGCCCTGAAAAACTCACTTAACAAGCTATTGTTGTCTCTCTCTCATCAGACCCCGGCTCAATAGGACACATGAAACAATGCAGACCCAAACAGAAGAGGTCGAAGTTTGAATAACAGAAAGAAAGGACTTTTGTTCATTCGCCTGCCCTAGCTAAACTCTCTAGCTTACGGGAAATAATGTCACGGGTTTGTCCGTGCATCAGTGCTGCACAAGTTTTCAGCACAACTTTATTTCTGCATTGTGTGACTGATAGATGTAGTATGAGGTCAATAGAATTATCCAGGTATATGGCAGATGGCCTAAAATACAATTTGAAAATAACAACACCTAGTGTAAGTATAGTCTTATCATTTTATATTAAGACAATAGTGTAAGCCTTGATATAGAAAAAAGAGATTGATCAATATTTTGGCTAGGCCAATTAATTTGACAATGCCTCAATAAAACAACCTTCATTTGTACTATTAATGGAAGTGCTGCTTCCAGTGCTGGAAGAGGCGTACAATAAGTGTTCGTTTTCTTATCTCATTTCTTGTCACTCTTCCGTCAAAGTTAGGATAATGACCATATGTTGATCTAGATGTGAATAATTGGAAAACCCCTTTCAGAGGACCACCACCAGAAAAGTAAAAGAACTACTAAACCCGACCTGTTTACAGTGTGTTTGCCCTCCACAGTGCTCTAATAGTAATTTCAGCCATGGCTGTCAGATAAGAGCACCACAGAGTTTGTATAAATCAGCATGTGAAGGACTCAAGACTTTGCAGAGACCGGATGCATAGACGCGCCGACAGCTAAAGAGAACCACCACTGGTTTCCTGACCTCTTAAACGGAGTCAAAGACGGGGGGAAAAAATGGAGCTCAACCAGAGAGGGATGCAGAGAAGGAAAACAAGGCATAGCGTAAACATGAGATGGATGGAAACAAGGGGGGGGGAAGCAAAAGGTCAGAGACTCCCTACTGACAGGCATCTTTGTGTGCAGTCACCCACTGTGAAGCCAAGCCCTCTCGACCACTTCGCCAACTTCCACTTTAATGATCCGTCGACATGCCCGCTTACAATAAAGGTGCAAAACTCAGGTGCTGGATGCTCTTGGTGGGATAAAAGCATGATATGCTGCCCTGCGCTGGCATGAATTGCTTATTTAACCATGCAGACATACAGAGGGAAAATAAAATGTCTACTTAGCGCTCATTATCAAAGTTTAACACCTATTCAGCAATTGCGCCACAGTCTGTCTGCCCTGAGGAGCTCTGCTTTCTGGTTATTCCGGAAGGCTGATAGTCTACAACAGAGAGAGATCAACAGTTCTCTTCACACAGAAAATCTGCCAGACCTGTCAGCTGCCTGAAGAGCAGTTCTTAGCAGGTCTCCAAATAAATTTAAATAAAAATCGAAAACAATGTTCACATGCAAGTTGAGTGCGATCCATTGATATCAGATGAGTAACAACACACAGTCAACTTCAACTACTGATGTCCAGTGAGACAGATTTAATACTTCCATAAAAATTGTATGTAAGATTTGTGTGTGAGCAATGTATAAATATGAAGTCTTTTAACATAAATAAACACAAAAAAATGCTATATATACAGTGTGTGCATAATATATATATGTGTGTGTGTTTAAATATTGCCACTGACATTGGCTAATGTGAGCTAAGTTGTTATTTATAAAGGGCTTAAAATGATACGTTATTAATGTTATGCATGCACTTCTCCACAAGAAGGCTCATATTAGGCCCAATAATCAGTTCAATTTAACAAATGAGTGATTAAACAGTCCAAACAGGGCAATTTGAGCAGACAAACACAAAAAGTTTGTAAGCAATCATAAAGATGAAACAAACCGGTTTGAAAACGCTTGCATAAAAAAAGCTTCTTTTCCTTTTTGAGTAATATGCCTAAAAGATCTTGTCAACTTAAATAGAAATTGCTTCTTCATTTACAATGAACTGCTGCAATGGCCTTGAGAGGACACTGAATACACTTTCAGCTCACATCAACAATAATTGACTGAGTACGCACTGAAAGCAGGTTGTCATTTCCTATCCAACCGTATGAACAAACACGTTGTACTGACACACACACACACACACAGCAGA
The DNA here is from genome assembly GCA_032275025.1 of Enteromius treurensis. NCBI lineage: Eukaryota > Metazoa > Chordata > Actinopteri > Cypriniformes > Cyprinidae > Enteromius > Enteromius treurensis. The sequence continues at coordinate 5,756,062 of JAUCMU010000013.1, forward strand.
ACACTTTCAGGTGAGAAACGAGTTCGTTTTATTCAAAGCTCATAGTCAAACAGAGTTTTGTTCACTTTTCGGGTTCATAAAACCGGGGTGTTTTGACTTTGCGGACGCGTAAAACGCTCGCTTGGGTGATTCAGGTAGATATTAGTGGATCAAAATCCTCGTCTCGTTGACCTACTTCAATAGGTTTGTTATATATTTCTCACTACAGACAGAAACAAACGTGTCGAACGTGCCAAACACTCGTGCGTAAAGTTTCAAACAAAGCGCCATCTGCCTACTTACCAACTCCAAAAGAACTGTGCTCCACAAACTTTATTCCTTCGGTCTTTTCGTAGTCTCTGGGCCCGCGGAATCGATAACGCCGCATGCAAAATGTGGTTTCCCCTCGTGTCAATGAATAATACGCCTCTGTCTATCAACTGCTTACAGCACAACCTGAGACTCAAAGCGCACAGCTGATGAATGCGTCGCGCTCTCGTCGCTCCAGCCTCCCTTCACTCCAGAATGACTTTCTGGTGTTCAGTTTCCAACATTCTCGGTCCTGCTGCCTGTCATTCACCTCCCTCTTAAAGGGAAAGCTCTTCTTTCTGGGTTTCCCTTGGCAAGAGGAAAAATGCTAGGATCCTTGAAGGGAGGGGAAAGGGAGATGCTCTGTTCATGAGTACCTGCTGTTTCAAGTTCAGCTTTAATGTCTTTTTATCCTTAATGCAGCTCTAATGCACACAATTAAAAAAGTACAAGCATGGAGTTTTGGGGAAAGTGCATTTGTATACCTTTTATTTAGAGAATAAATGCTTTTCAACTTAAAATCTCAGTCTAATTCTGACACACATCTATAATACGGCTGATCTATATTAAATAAATAAATAATAAATCTATAGCCTCATACAATGATCTGGAATATAGGCTTAGCCTAGTTTTTAATAAAACTTTAGTACTTTCTTGTTAGTTTTCAAGCATGCTGTTTCAAGTTCAGCTGTACAGTTTATGTTAAAATGTAGTTTTAATGCACATAGTTAAAAGGGTTTAATATTTATATTTTTTATTTACAACAAATTTTGAATCCTGTCATAAAAATATGATGGTACATGATCTGGAATGTGTCTTATGGACTTCTATGAAACGGTTTTGAAGTTAAAAGAAGTGAATTTACTTCCATTTATGTACATATGTTGCATGTCATCAAAAAAAAAAAGCGAGGGAAAAATTAATTTCAGTGACGACAAAGTGAGGGGGGGGAATAAAAAGTAGTATTTATTATTTTTTTAAATCAAGTGTGAAATGTGCTCTGACAGAAAAATACGCACGCTTGCCAAACCTGACACGAAACACTTAAACATTTTGAGCAAACCCTCAATTAAGACCTTTCCAACAGCAGCGTCATTGTATTAAAGTTCTCTGTAACGAGGGGCTCCATCGCAGTCACCCCGTGTGACATTTGCACGGGGGCCCGTTAGCCTATCCGAATCATCAGAGTCCTTTAAAGCGCTCCAAACCTGCGTTTTTATGTCTCTTTTTCCCTCAGCGCACGCACAACTAGCCATCGCTGCGCAGGGGTGAGAGCGCAAAGCCGATGTGCCATTTCTAATCCCCTCTGTTCCTGCCTTTGTGTAGTGGCCCAGCAGGAAGTAGGAGCTGGGCAGACAACAATTAACAAAAGAGCTGTGAAGAATACAATTAGCCATCAATAGGAAACCACAGGCCTTTGTGCCTGTTTCCATGGAGATGCTTGACTACCACTATTCCAGGATTACAGAACCTTACCCCCCCCCCCCTTCCACAACACCACCACTTCTTCTGTGTTTTTTTCCACTTCGTCTTTCTTTAACCCTCTCCATCCTTCTTTTTTTTCCTCCGTCTTTTATATCCACCTCTCTTTCTTTATTTCCATGTCACTCTCTTGTCACTAAGTAACTCTGGGGGCTTTAGACGAGCGCTCGCACCTTTGTTCTGCTCCGAGCTTTTCAAGTCTTCTACCTTTGTGTCCCCCGCTGGGCTGAGGTGAAGGTGCCGACTTTTTTTTCAATACTCTCTCCCATTTTCTTCATTTGTCCAAAGGATTACCCAGACTGGAGCTTTGTACGGGTTTGAGAAAGACCTGAGCTGATATAACGCCTAGAGTGTTTTAGCTCTACTGAAAAAAGGTTCTTTATTGTCCATCTGCATGGGCTCGCACCCTTTATCCTGGGGCTTCGTAGTGTTTATCAGTGCTTCAAGCTGTTGTTTAATGCAGATAATGAGGTTTTTGTTCTAAAAATGCATTACAGTGATTCTATTTTCGCTGTGGGAGCGCTAACCCAAAATGTTCTAAACACGTTCCTGAAACGTTCCTCTGACTTACACGTCACAATATATCAGAATCGCATTTCTGTTTACATTTTTCAAAAGTGTTAACTTTAAAATGTTTTTGAGAACAGTTAAAAAAAAAAATGATTTTCGTAAGTATATCTGTTTCTAACAGTTGCACACTTTTTTAGGCCTTATAAATACTCTAAGAAAGTAAATAGGCATAAATGCTTCTATGCAAATTAGATTTCTCCTATGCAAATGTGTCAAAATGCAATTTGTAATCAGCTACACATTGCTAGAAAGCACTATACGGTATGCAATATGTAGCATATACTGTCGTCGAGTATAGTTGAGAATGGAACAAACTAAATTTTTATGTTTTTATGTTGTAACACAAAATTTGGAGGTATCTCTATCGCCCCTCTGAGGTTGATCACTGTCACTGTAACGCACTAGGAGTGTTCATATGTATAATGCTGTCAAATGCATAATCACGATTAATCGCAATTATATTATGTATATGTAAATAAACACAGTATAAATTTTGAAAATATTTACATGTTTATACATTTATATATTCATATTATTATATTTTATATTGCATATATAAAAATATGTAATTTATAAATAACATTTTTTCCTTAATATATACATGTATGTGTTTGTATTTTTAAAAACACAATAAAAATACACAGTATACACACATATTATTATGTCAACAAATCTTATTTTGGATGTGTTTAATCGTGATTAATCTTCTGACATCACTAATGTATAACACAAGGGGCACTTTTCATTAAACTCTAGCAGATTTCTAATGATCATTTCCTGCATCAGTTGTTCCTAAAACTATTTTTAAATAAACACTTGGATTCAATTTAAACAGAAAATTATGTTGTTTTTTTTTAGAAAAAGAAATTTAATAAATCAGATGATTTTTCAAAGTTGTTATGTGGGTGACCTAAAGTAAAACGATAATTAAAGATAAAATATATCGATTGTTGTCAAACAGGTTTCCCCTCAAAAAACCAGGGTGCTCAAACAAACTACGTGTCAGTGTTTATGCTTTTTTGGAGGGATCAGCCTTTGAATGGTTTGCTTGTGAACTTGCACAGAGTATGTTTCTGGCCTCAGATATCGCTGTTGGAACGTTCCCTATGAGCTCCAGATTTCAGGACAGGCCTTTGTCCATCAAGAGACTGGCGAACCCAAACACTCTACGTCTTTCTGCAGAACCGTGGCATTTACAAATGCAAATGACTCCATAGAATGAAGACGTTAATTCAGTCTTTTGGAATACAACCAAGCGCTCTTTAGACCCCTTGTCTTCATTATAACACAGCCAGCTTGTCAGGCCTTTACGAATCACTCTGTATTCTCTGCACTACACACTATGCCAATTAGGCAATCATTGTGACTAATAAGAATAATCTTACATTGTGGTTGCAAAAAATGGCTCATATTATAAAAAGAACTTTGGGAGCGGATACGTCTGTGTTCTCTCTTCCTGTTTGCTTGTGTGTCGATATGCTGTTTCCCCCCTACCTCGCCTATTAAAGATCTTTATCAGCACATGCAAATGCATCTCATTAAAAGCATTATTATTGATGATTAATTTCATGTTTTCCCATTGCAGCGAATGCATCTGATTATCTATATGCAGATAGTTTAAGGCTTGCTTCAATACGTGAGAACGATAAACTGATTAGAAGCGGCAGCTTTAGTTAGTACTCGCTGTTTTACCACAGTATTTCAGCGATGCTATCAGGTAAGTGCTGGGAACGTTCAGAATTCTCATCAACATTTCTTTTCACTTCCAAATAAGTGACTTATTTTTGAACCTTTGGCATTTTATTGATTAACTAGGCTGTTAAACCAACCGTGCTTGTTCAATGTAGCGGTAGTGTGGAATTGTGGGAGAACGGCGCAAACCACCATGAAATCATTATTTTCCTTTGCAACTGCTATCTGCGCTGCTTACTCTCCAAACAAACTGCCATTTTTGTCTATGTAGGCACTTCACCAAAACCAATGTGTCCTCATAAAAAAAAAAAGTGCAAGAAATGTTGATGGGGTAATAATACTGAGCCAGTTGCTCAAACCGCATTGGGAGGGAACCGGGGTGATATAGAACAGCAAACATGACAGATATTTGCCCAAAAACACATATGCGATAAGGTCAAGCGCATTATTTCTGAGAATTATCGGAAAGCCGCAACCTGTTCCGATTTCTGTTCCGTTGATTTCAAGCAACAAACGTGTTTGTTTGTGAGAAGCGCTTGACGAAAAACATTCCTTTTCCACCGCAAACGCTCAGTGAAATCATAAGAATCAGGTCTGCACAACCTAATTGAGGTAAAAGCAATAGCGAAAAAGCAGCAGGTGGTTTGAGTGGCAAGTTGGGCTTTCGGGCCAATTGCAAGCTTTTTGTGCAACTTGGCTTTCATCAAATATCTCGTACCTGAACGAAATGGGTTGAGAGGCTCCAAACGAGATTATCTGATGGTGCTTTCAGGCTTTCGGCATTTCGATGTGCCAGAATTCTCTCTCCAAACCGGAGGGAACGGGCGAAGGGCATTAACCTCGACTGTTTCATGTCTGCTTGTTTGGAACTCACATTGTGGAATGAAAAACTCTACAGAAACAAACATCATAGCTCTGTTAGAGCACTAAAACAAAATATACAATCAATTCGATAAAAGAAGGAGTACAGTGCGCATGACAGAGTTGAATGCCAATGCCTCTACCAATAATGCAAACAAGCTGCATAGAAGCCCTTGCCAAAATACTTTGCATACTCAATTTTATAGGAATAGTTAAGCCCCAAATGAGAATTCTTTCATTATTTATTCACCGTTGTGCTGTTGCATACCTGTATTATTATTATTTTTCTTTAAAACAGTTGTCAAATCTGCTATGGTGTTTCAAAAATGATTTTTTTTTTTTTTTACACAGCTATTATATAACTTAATATGATTGATTTGATACAATAATAATTAATATATATGATTTGAGATGTATTACAGAAGTCAAATGGACTTATTCTTGGAGCTTGACATACATTTATGCATTTGGTTGATGTTTTTTATCTGAAGTAACTGATTTAAGCATTTCTCTTTTCTTTCCAGTTCATCCATTCCCTGCGAATCAAACACGTAACCTTGCTTGAGCTACAATTAAAAACGAACTAAATATTTCTGAACTGGCATGCTTGCATATGTCACCAAATGTGCTCTGTTTTCCTCACTAAGGGTTCAAACGACCTGTGATGTAGTGCACAAGTCAAACGGACTGCTTTTTTGACAGACGTTAACATGCATTCGCGTGCTCATGCATTGCCTGGAATCAAACCCACAACCTTACTGTCGTTCATGCTCCATGCTCTATTGTTAAACAACAGAAACGCAGGAGAAATGTAGCCACACTACTAACGTAAAACGTCTAAACTGGAATGTTTGCATATGGAAACAATGATGTCAAAGTTGCTATAGTTCTTCAGATTTGATCTGATCTGTGATATGGCCTCCGAAGTTTTGAAATTCAGCTAAAGAATCCTTTGGGCTGCCTTTATGGTGTTTTTCAGAGATTGACAGATATGTACATTTATGCATTTGGTAGACGCATTTAAAAAATAGACATGTTAGACAAACTAAAACATGTCTGAACTAGTCGAACGAAGTAGAGATGTTGTCACCTTATCACTTAAAACCTTTTTTTTTTTTTAAACTCAATCTTTTACACTTACATACTTGCATCCTACATCAATGATGTCAAGCTTTAAGTTTGGTCTGTGTTTCCACATAAACCTTTCCAAAACGCTGGAATCAAGTTGTACGGGTACTTTTAACAACATCTTTTAGAACATTTGGTACTCAAAGCAATTGCATTCAAGCATTTATTTTATGCATTCCCTAGGAATCGAACCCACAGCATTGGCATTGATGCAGCCATTCCCTGCTGTTCGTGCTATGAACAGAGGACAGTTGTGGTCACACAAAACTCAATCTTTTAATCTGGCATGCTTGTGTTCAGTATCAATCTTGTCAGTGGCTTCAAAAACACCTGCATGGGAATCAAACCCATGACCTTGCCGCTAGTGCCGTGCTCTAGAATGAGCCGACACTGGTTTGAACACCATGTAAATTTGCATTACAAGTCACTATACATTGTCAAACCATCCTAGATGAAGACCACGATGCCCACCAGGCCACCAAACTGCAAGCACAAACTCACATGCAGTGCATGTCAAATTGGCGTCGCATTCAAGTCTGCCAAGAGATTCTAGCTCTTGCTATTTTCAATTTGCCGTGGTAAACCCAGGTGACAAGGCACAAGTTATGCCCCACTCCCCCTTTTTTCTCCTTTCAGAGGCCTGTCTGGTCCAAAACCACCCACATTTCTACTTTAAAAAAAACAAAACAAACAGTAGCGAGAATAAAGGGCCGGCTCACGGCAGGGGCTGAAGGGAATATTGGCAGTGCCGCACACAAAGGCGGCCCTGAAAATAGCCCCCTAGCACAATGAAACCTGCCACTCTGTCTATGAGATAATGTCTAATTGAAAACAGTGCCGCCATTGTGCCGCTGTCACCGGCCTATTGTCCAAAGCCTACCCCCCCTCTCCGCACACACTTTTTTTTCCATTGACGCGGCGCGATTGTTCCCTGCCATTGTGGCACCCGCACCCCTCACTCTCTCTCTGTATTGTTATAATTTCATTACTCGTTTGTTTTTTGTTCCACATCTCCTTTTGCTCCCCTGCAGGTCTTTTGTTCGGTACATTTAGGCACTTCATATTGAATTGCCAACACATTGTGTGTGTGTGTGTTCGCATATGTGTGTGTGCGCGAAAGTCTAAATCGCACTCAAAAAAAAACTTCCATGAAAGGTGGAAAAGTGACCAATTTTAGCAAACATAAGTGAGAAGTATAGAGTGTGAGTGTTTACCACAAAAAGAGCATCAACAAATTATTTTCCAAAATGCACTAAATTGGATAAGGGTCACTTTGTGGACTGTTTGTTTAGGGTCATTTTAAAACTGGTGCCTTATCGGTCCTTCATTAACATATGCGCGAATAATGACTTTAACAATGAAAGGCTGATGCCAACTTTCACTATATGTTATTGACTGCATCAAAACCAATCCCAAAAAGTTTATTTTTTGTTTTGCATTTCTTTTTTATAAGGATTTAGACTAAAAATGAATACACAAAACATAAAAGCAAGCATTAACTCCTCATTTATATCCTTATTTAATATATCCAATTAATATTTATCCAAATAATATAATAAAATATAAAACATTATGCATATATATATATACACACACACACATTTAAACTATTTATATATTTAATTTCAAACTTATATATCTTAAAATGTTTGTTTCCATAATTTGGTATAGTAACATCAAATTCTTTTATAAATTATACCTTGCATCAATGTTAGTAATTATAAACTGTAATTGAACCGCAAAGGTTTCCTTTAAGAAGGTATAATTATTACATGTATTTAAAGTAATATAGCACAATGCTTAAAACTCTATAAACATTATGCAATTCACAGAATGCTGTAAAAAGAGAAAAGGAGCCGTTTTCATTCAATCCCCATTAGTGCTAAGAACATGCTATTGCTTTCATGTCATCTGCTTTACAGTTGTGTACTGTTGAAAAGATTACATAGAAAAATACACCCATTGACCAGCAGTCCCTTGATACCCTCTATCATCACTGATCATCTGATGATGCTGAAACATGGAAATGTCTGAAGCTTGTTCATTATTTATTTGCACAAAGCCTGGCCTGATTTGGACCCTCTTTCGCTTACACTCAGAGTCTGGACCTTTGCCCAACGGTGCCATGTCCATTTCAGCCAAACTGAGTCACAATGAAAAATGCTATGAATGTTTCCTTGGGTGAAAATGAGAAACAAAAGCCCTTATCGGACTTGCATATTATTGTAAGTGTTAATAGGAGAAAAATGAAGGTATTATGTATTACGACCAGACTGTTAAAACAAGATAAGCAACATGTTCACAGGTCACTGCCTGTGCGTACAGAACGCTTTGGTGGAGTGTCACCTACGTGTAAACAGCATTTGCAGCGTTTGTGCTTTTTTTTTTTTTTTGCACCTCCAGTGAGGAAAGTGTTTTTCAACCTTCTGGAGGTTCTACATAAACCACCCTGGGTCTTTAATAAACAATGAAAAATGAATAATAATAAAAATAATAAAAGTATAAAGAAAAAAAATACCTTGACACAAACATAGAAATAAATTCTATATACATGTATATACACATTTTTCTCCTTATTTGTAAAAGGCTTTCATTTGGATGACAGCCATTAGTATTAATTTCTCCAAAAAAACATTTTTATAATAGTAATAATGAAAGCAGTGTTTCACTGACTTTAATTAATATTTTATTATTATTATTATTATATTAAATAACAGAATTCGTATGGTTTTTATTACATACCCTTTTTTGTAACAGACATTCTTCAAATATTTATTTTTTAATATAAATACACTTTCAATACATTTTTCAAAATATATGTTTTAAATAATATTATTAAAAAATAACTGCTTCACTGATTATTATTTATTATTTTAAAAATGTTTCCAATCAAATCAAATGATACTCTTATATATGATATAAATGTGTGTGTTTGTGTATATATATATATATATATATATTAGTGGTGGGCCGTTATCGGCGCGTTAACGCGAGACTCTTATCGCGCGATAAAAAAAATATCGCCGTTAATCTCTTCACAAAGTTGGGTTGGAGTCTATACTACAAGCTATGGTGACTTTCACCTTTAGCGCGGATGTATAGCCGAATTAC
>JAUCMU010000013.1:5774388-5789688 GCA_032275025.1 Enteromius treurensis
ACTTCTCACTGCTGTGTGTGTGCACGTTGGATGGGTTAAATGCAGAGCACAAATTCCAAGTATGGGTCACCATACCTCGCCACAAGTCACTTCACTTCACTTACTCACTTGCTTTAAAGTTTCTCCAAATCTGCTCCAATGAAGAAACAAATCGACATCTTGAATGGCCTGGGTCTGTGGGTAAACTCTCAGCACATTTTCAATTTTAATTCTGAATTTATTCAGCCATATCGCTGAGCATCCTGTGTTTCTCATTGATACCCTTTTTTTTTTTTGTTCCAGGAGACACGTTGATTGTAGAAGAGGAGAAGAACAAACCCAAACCCCAACCCCAATCACAAACGTCTGTGACCAAAGGGCCCAGTCTTGACCTGTCCCCAGTCCTAGAACGCCACGTGGTCCCAGCCGACAACTCGTGTCTGTTTACCAGTGTGAACTACGTTATGGAAGGAGGCGTTTACGACCCAGGCTGCGCTCCTGAAATGCGCGGGCTCATCGCGCAGATTGTAGCAAGCGACCCCGCAGCGTACTCGGAAGCAGTATTGGGTAAAACTAACGAGGAGTATTGCTCATGGATCCGTCGCGATGACACGTGGGGAGGCGCCATTGAGGTTTCGATCCTTTCGAAGTTCTACCAGTGCGAGATTTGCGTGGTTGACACTCAGACTGTGCGCGTGGACCGCTTCGGCGAGGATGCCGGTTACACCAAACGAGTGCTGCTAATTTATGACGGGATTCACTACGACCCACTCCAGAAGGTGGTGCCCAGTTCAGATGTTCCCGCACAGACTGTGTTTACCACCATCGATGACGTAATTTTGGCCCAAGCGCTAGAGCTCGCCGATGAAGCACGGAGGAAACGTCAGTACACAGACGTCAACCGCTTTGCTCTGCGCTGCATGGTTTGCCAGACTGGCCTGGTGGGGCAGAAGGAAGCAAGGGAACACGCCAAGGAGACCGGCCACACCAACTTCGGGGAGGTGTGACGCTCTTCACTCTGCTTTTGAAAAATCACTGCCACCCCGCCTGACATGGTACCTGCTCTTTCTCTGCTGCCAGCTCGGTACAGTCCTCTACCTCACATCTTCTAGCGGCTTAAGAAGACTCTCACCTGTCGAGTTCCCCCAAGAATTCAGTGTTCTTTTAACTTTGGTTTACTCTTGAGGTTAAAGTATTAAATGTGCTCGTGTTTTAGAGTCTGTTTCCAGAAATGACGACAAAAGCCGAATCTTCAAACCAAATTTTAAAGGGATTCTCTACTGACTACCTTATATATAACAATAACAATACTAGTATTAGAAGGAATTTCGAAAAAACACATCCAGGTCATATTCAACTGCATTAAAAAAAAACCTGCATTTGAAATCACTATTAAAAAAAGAATTAGACAATCACGATTCAACACATTTTATTTAACAGTTAGGGTTAGGGATGATGATGATGAGGATGCCCATCCCTACCTCAATTCTGTATACAGTATGATATTGTAAATTAAGACGTTTTTATACATGGTAGTATTAACGTTGCTGCTTTTATATTTTATAGCGCTCATTTAATTGGAAAATAAGTTACTGTGTTATCTAATAGTTATCTAATAATTTAATTGATGATATAATATCTCAAATATAGCTTTTTTCTTTTGCTGTTGAATATGACCTAGACACGTTTTCGAGAGATTCACCCATTACCTCATGTAAACACTTTTTCTGTTGCCTGCAACTCAAAGGTGTGTAAGTAACAGCTTTTTTGACACTGATAGGTAAACTCAATAATGAAACTTTTAACGAGTGATCGCATAATTGTTCATTTTTAACAGACTAATCAAACCTGTTAATCTTTTCACACACTAAGTGCTTCAGTGGCCAGATTAGAATTGAGAAAAACGGTGGAGCACAGCTAAAATTTAATAATGGCATTACTGTATTTATTTTATCGTCTGTCTTTTAAGGTCATACGCACAGCTTCTGAACAATCGATGGCACTACATGAAGTCTTAAGCTTGCTGGCTCCATTGTACCCGTTACTTGAAATAGTCAGAGTTCATACGTGCACTCTGAATACTCCGTGGGGTTTTTACACATTTTCAGTAAGCTAGATCGCAAGAAAACGTGGATTTTAAGTTGAAGTGAACAACAATGGTGCTGACAGTAGAATCTCACTGAACTACTTTGTGAATTATGTTTTTAGGGCACTTGTGTAATTTCTGCAGATGACCACACATGATTGTTTTATGCAAAACGCGATTATTCTCTCTCAAGTGACTGACATATTGTTAGGAAGAGTGATTGTAGTGACTTTCATTTTTACATTTTTAAGTGATGAAATGTGTCATATTGAACTTTTTCCTGCTTACAAGGCCGATATCGGAGGTTTAGTGTAGCAAAGTGTCATAGAATTAGCATGTGGACGAATTTTAGAGAGATAACACATCTTGTAAGACCTGGTGTAACAGTTACATTCTCAGTATTTTTCAGTCAGGTATTATTCACACTGTTGTTTACTTGTTTGCAGCCATTTTGTTTCGAAGAAATTGTCCCTCTGTACGGCCAAAGGACTTCTTTTTTTTTTTTTTTTGCAGTGATTTTTCTAAATGGCTGCTATCTAAGGTAACTTTGAGTGAGAAACTGCATGTACAGCACTCATCGCTACAAAATCACTGGTTACACTGGGTAACAATAAATAAACTTGAATTGGTATATAAATATTCCTGTGTATTTATTTATTTTTGCCTAACTGTTAACTAATAAGACTAGTTTACCAAAGCAACGATTACTACTGTTAGTAAATTTTTACCAGTCAATTTTTCCCCTAAGTGTATTTCTTAAACTAGCATCTGTTTTGTTAAAAATAATTTAGAAATTTTTATTATGTAATCCAATCATGCGCCTCATTCACTACATAGTACATACTCCTTAGCAATAGTGGATTTCTTATCAGTAGCATAAGAAGTACCCTAAAAAACTGTGGTGTGACAACATAGCCTAATGAATCCCAGTTAGTGGAACAGGATCAAATCAGTTCCAGTTGACGGGGCTTAAACTAATGCTATTTTAAGAAACCCTTAATAACGCGATTAAGTCGGATTTGCGGGTGATCCTCTCTTGACACTTTCTGTCATCGTGTGTTTGTCATCTCAGGCGTGTGAAAACAAGTAGTATGCCTAGTTAAGTATATATTTCATATGTATTTTCCAGAAGTAATGTTTTTATACGAACGCTCGGGTTTCTTTCTACATTCGGCGAGCTGTTCTCTGATTGGCTGCTGCAGAAGAGCGACGCAAATGATTGGTTGAAGATTTTCCTTATGTACAGTACTGACACTTCACTGTACCTCACAGCACTGACACTGTACAAGCACGTGAACCTGCTGGACTGCCATCTCCTTTCTAAGGTAAGTCTTTATTAAAGCATGCTTCAGTCTTGATATTTTTATCTCTGCATAGATATAAGTTTTTTTTTAAAAAGGTTAAATAATGCAATTGTAAATAATGTGCTGAAATGTTTAAATAAATATACATACTGTCATTTTTTAGATTGAATTTACATCTGAATATCTGAATTTATTCCTATGGCTACTGATGGTTACTCACATAACCTTAAAGTTGATAATAGATGTGTGCTTTCTTGTGTAATACAGCTCATACATGTATAACGAAGTCATTTCAGTGTTATTATGATCATAGATGATTTCTCTAGAACTGCATAAAATATGTTAAGGTCTTTCAAAGTGAATGTTGGTGTTGCAATTACAAAAAGAACCAAACATAATTAAGATTAAGTAAACTAGATAAAAAAAAAGGCCATGGGTTTATTACGTCTATGGAAATGGACTTTGCTTTTACACTCTTTGTGATATCGTTCACTGATTACAGTTTAACTATGGCAGATCAGCTTTTAAAATATGATGATAATTTGACAGAATTAAAAACATGTTGTTCAATACTGATGATAGTTTCCTTTTTTATTCACCTGCAACTGCTTAAATCATCCATCCACAAAGAAAACCTGTTTGCTGTTTTGCATCTTATCATACAACGTAATCACTAATATAAAAAAATGCGATATCATCATTCACGTCATATGCAAATTTATAACAGTGAGAGTCTATTACATGGTGACTAAGAACGTTTATTTATATTGTTCTTGCTGATCTTTCATCAGGTGTGCATAGAAGAAATGAAACAATTACAGTAGTACACAATATTAAAGAATTAGACTTAATGAGCAGAACTTAGTGAGCACAAAAGATGATTCACTATCTTCCATTCATGCTGGACTTGATCCAACTAAAGTAGCTCAGAGTAATCTCATTCAATTCATCTGATCATTCAATATACCATACACAAAAATACAAACGATTCCTGGCTAATTTAAATTCATGCATTTACATTTTTTTATTGTTTTCCAATATAACTGCTAATATAACTTATTCTTGCAAATGCATATATACATTTTTTTTATTCTCTCTCTTTTTAAAGGGAAATTCAGTTTCATCCTAATTATTAAATAACTTTGAATTCATATCAGGGTGGAGGTTTCCATAATTTGCAAATGCCGATAAGGGACATGTGGCAAGATGGCAATGGCCTCGACACAATGGGCGAGATTGACAGTAATGGCAGCTGTGACAGCGTGGTCAGCTTCAATTCATGCTTTGTAAGACACTTTTTTTTAAAGACATATTGTACATAAAATGTTAAAATACACTTAAATATGCTATACATTAAAGAGTTGTGTTGTGTTAGTTTGTTAGTAAAATCTAAATTCTGTCATTTCTGTTGTTCCAAACCATTCTTTCTTCTTTAGAACACAAAAGAAGATTATATATATATATATATATATATATAGTTTTTTTTACTTCATTGCCTATTAAGACAAAAACATTCTTCTTTTGTGTTTTGAAGAAGAAAGTACTAGTACTAAATGAAGTCAAAATAAGGTTGAAAAGATGAAGACAGAATTTTAATTTTTTTGTTGAACCATCTCTTTAATAAACACACATTTTAACCCATCCCCAAATGCAAATCATTTATGTTTTAGAGTGATGAAAGTCTGGAGTATCTCTCTGCTGAGGAGAAGGCTTGTCTCATGTACCTAGAGGAGACCATTCAGTCACTAGATACGGAGGATGACAGTGGCCTGTCCAATGACGAGGCTGATCAGTTGCCAGCTCGAGGAAATGTGGCTAACAAAGCAGGCCGCCTCTCTTCGTCAACGAGACTCAGCAAGGTTCCTAGTCAAGGTGAGTCTTTGCTTATTTAGTATTCATACTGTAACTACTACTGCCTATAATGCAGTGAAAGAATAATTTTCTTTTATTGTCTATAGATGTACCCAAAAGCCAATTTAAAGGTCCATTCTCATCTAGCAGCTTAGTGCAAAATGATATTCTGAATTATATGGTTCCTACTCCATTTGTCCTTGCAAACCGTAACTCTCAAATCCAGACCAGACCTGAAATAGCTGCATCCCAGAAAAAGACGACACCCAAAGTGGCTTGTGATCGCAATCAAGAAGCTCCACGAGTTCCCTCTGAAGTCAATGTGCTAGTGATACCGCCTCCACATAAAATCAAAGACATAGAGGAAGAAGAACAGAATAAATATCAGCCAGAGAATGTGGCACGTAGAGGGCCGCTCTCGTATGAGGCTCTGGTGCATCTGCGCGAGAGTGCGTCGATGCAGAAAACCAAAGCTACTGAAGCCAAAACCAAAGATCAGCAGGTTTCTACTAATAAAGATCACGAAGGAAGCATCTCTGGATCCCAAACTCTCACACAGGCCTTGACAAATAGGAGCCCCAAGCCCACTCCTCCACCTGTGGCCCCTAAACCTAAAATGAAAATCCCACCCAAAGTCCCAGTGAACCAGGAAGACGCCTCCAACTCTAAGATCGACTCAACCATGCCTTGCTCAGGAGTATTGGCAGTGGATAAATTAATGAACCCAGAGAAAGTAAGAGTGGAGGCTCTCTGCAAGTTGGGTCTCCTCAAGGAGGATACAAAGAACCCAATCTGTCAACGACTAAAGTATTCGGTGTCCCCAGCTAACTTGGTGCAAATCCAGACCACAAAGGAATGTCCTACTCCAAGTGTTCCTGCAAGACCTGGAGAAAAACCTGTGCAAACTTGCAGTCCTCTCCACCAAAGGTCTGTAAGCGATCTTTCAGCACCTTTTTCTTTTCCACAGCATTCCTGTATGACTTCAACCAGGAAATCTGCCACTTTGGAACGCACTGGGATGAGACTGTCAGGATCTAATATCACAGTGTTAAACGCAGTTTCTCAGAACCACCAGTCAAGTTCTTCTACAGTAGGAACCAAAAGCCACTTTATAGACACTCAAATGGATTCTAAAGAACCAGCATCCATAAAAGCAGAATTGCATGCATCATCTCGTTCCAGAGGCTTAACTGTCCCGGTTCCCAGCATCGGAAAGGATCGGAGAGAGGCATTACGCAAACTAGGATTGCTGAAAAACTGAGAATTTGTTGACTATTCTCTCCAGTCGTGATGCATAAAATAATTCTTCTGTGTCAACGTCTCTTTTCCGTTTTAAGCGAGAGTATATCTGGGCACTGTTTATTTTCACATTGCAATATTTTAACATTTTCTAAAACAATCATCACTCTGTAGTCAACTAAGATTTGGGTATGGAGATAAAAATTAGGTTTATGATTTTCAGTAGTACGGTAGCACTATCATTGTTTGTTGTTTACATTTGGCATCTGAAAAAGCGTTTGGACCATAGACAGAAACTGTGACACATGACGTCTGACTTAACCACCAAATAATAAAAGTGGGGCGTGCAATTTCATAATGTTAAAAGCGACTGTACCTCTGAAAAATGTAAAAACATAATGACCAACATTAGCTCAACCAATGGTCAATATTTTTGCAATTCCGCAGTAGTTGCGCAAAAAATTGCACAGTTCACTTTTAACAATTTCATGTCATACAGTGTAGATTGTTAATTATTGATTCTAAATAGCGACTATAACACCTGGATGCCTTTGCCGATCATACAGTATATTTACTTTTCCAGGTGATCCTAGTAATTAGACCTAAGTAGATACTCCAAGATTCAGCTCCAAATCTTGCTTCATTAATCATACCCGTTTTGCTAATCAGTCGCTTTCAGAAAATCACTTCCTGTTTTTTTTCCAAATACAATGTAGTATATCTGCTGAACCTGAGGAAGCCAGGATTCCAAAGATCAGCTATCAGTCAAACTTCTCATTTTACACGCCGGTCAGTGAGATCTGACACAGCACTTCAGTTGATTAGCGCATTATCTTGAGTTGCAACCAACAGACTGGTGTTCATGTTACCTGGCCTCTCAGATTCATCTGTCATTAAAGTTCTTTATCTCGCAATGTGACCTAGTTCATGACTTACACTGAGAATGGTTCCTTCTGTTTCTATTTACTCAGTTAGCGGTTGCCCTTTGACAGCTGTACATCTAACCAAATCCACACAGTAATGCACATGGAAAGCAGTCGTAAATTACAACAATGTTTAACCTCAGAACAAACATGAATAAAGCAATCGTTTCGGTTTGGTACGTCTTACTTAGTTTCAACTTTGTCTGGGCCCTTTGCTGTATGATCAGATAGAAGCATATTATGCCTAAACTGTCTCCAAGTGCAAGCACTGTGCTTTGCATTAACAACAATTTAACCGGTATGCTTGAGGTTGAAACCATGGTGAAAAATATAACTGGTTCAATCTCAATCCAACTAGGTTAATAAAACACACAAAAAAAAGGAATCAGGTGATGCTCAAAAAAAAACAAAAAAACTTTAACTATCACAATGACTTTGATTAACCCTCACAGTTTGAGAGCAAGCTGTTAGTAAAAAGTTATCAGATGATGCTCAGCTTGGCCTTAGTGTGATTACTGTCTGCTGGGCAAAGGTCAATATAACTGCTAAGTTTTTAATCAAGGTTACATCTACTTGGCGCAATTTTTTTTACGTTTAAATATAAAATTTCAAAATGTTTTTGTGGCAAACTGACTAATGATAAGAACAGCTTCTGTTTCTGTGAAGTTAGGACTTAAAATTTACCACACCTTGGCCTAATTGTTTTGAGGTTATCACAAAAATATACACTAGAGAGACATGACACACACTGGCTTTTGCAAATTGAAGAACAAGATTTGAAACCCATATGTTGATGTTAGTCAATAGGAACAAAAGTGAGACTTGATTTTATCCATTCATGTTAAATGAGCAGACATCCCAACCTGGAAAAACTCATTTCAGAGAGATGAGGCACCCCTTGTGTGCACGCTCTTGCCCGCTTGGTCTAGATTCCGGGATATTTTATCCAATTCACGGGCATCACGGAGCCACTATCAATATACGGGAGACTTGGGATGTCTGAATGAGTTTATAATTTGCATATTCTCATCAGTATCCACTATTATTAGACTACTTTCATTTGTAGGATAAATCTTAAAAAAGGCAAACAATTCAGACCAGTTTAATTATGTAGACAGTAACAACAGACATTAAAATACCACCAAAGGTGGGTTTTCTGTGTTCATCATCTCAGTGCAAATAAAAACAAAGCAGCACATTAGGTAGCAATATTATTATTACTTAAGTTAAAATTCCTATCGTTATACAGTGTTTCATGCCACATTGTGGCATTTAGAATTAAAGGTTAGGTCACAAAATTACCCTGTTCATCATTAATCACTTAATACAACAAAAATGTGTTAAAAACAAATAAATCAGCATAAAAAGATAAGAAGTTCTAAGCTCTCATCTGAGAGATTTGTCAAGTCATATCTTGTCAGTTGCTTTCAGTTGGGATGAGCGGCTTGCTCTTCTTGCGTTTTACTTTGCCATATGCAGGTGGGACTCCGAGGGACTCCAAACGGAAGGGGCGTGGAAGGAGAGATTCCACGTTTGGAGGAGACAAACTGGACCCACCAGAGGTCTGATGCACTGGACTATTACCGCTTGAACCAGTATAATTCACTGTGAGAAAAGGACCAACATTTATAAACATACAACAGTTGCATGAGTGAAACAAGTGAATATGAAAACATAATGGTTTATACTAAATCAGTCCCTCACTTGTGTTTTTAATAGAGTCACCAGTCAACAGCTGACTGCTACGTTTTGGCTTGAAGTAGTTAGTGGCGATATGCTCGCTATCACTGCGGTTGAGCATTTCCTTGTAGCGGTCCTCCTCCTCTTCCTGCTAAAAAAGGAATTTGGACTCATTCAGACATGAGTTTAAGCTATGGATGTTTGTCATATTCTTAAGAAATGTTTTTTGGATCTAAAAGGCTTTTCAGATTACAATGTAACCCAGGATTAAAATTTAACTACATTTACCTAGTCATTTTTAAAGTCTTAACCCTGGTGCATAAACAAGAGCTTTTGCAGTGCTAACATAATTTCACTATATTTGTGCCCAACTCTCACTTCATTAAATATTTACCCACTTTGTACTTGTTACATATACTTATTATTATTATTATTATTATTAAATTTGCATAGATCACAAAAATATGCAAATAATGAAGGTAACTTGCTTTAATCCAAGTTTAAAATGACACAGACAGCTATTTGTAAAACCCCTATAACCGAATGTGGCACATGAATCTGGTATTGTTATATTTGTAGTGTACCTGTGTATAATTAAAGGAATAGTTCACCCCCAAATTAACATTCTGTCACTAATTTCTCACTCTCATGTCGATTCAAACCTGTAAGACATTTGTTCATCTACAGGACATAAACTAAGGTGTTTTTGATTAAATCGGACAGCTCTCTTACCCTGCATAGACAGCAATGCAAAGCCCCTGAAAGGTAGTAAGGACATTGTTAAAATAGTCTGTGGAGGACAGTGGTTCAACCGTAATTTTACGAATGCTAAGATGCATGTGCATGACGCTGCTGACCCAGAAGCCGCCTTTCTGATACAGAACCCGGATGAGCTGTAGCTTGTTTGCAAGCAGAAGAATGCACATGCAGGCAACATGGTAGAAACTGTAGAATAAAGTCATTATTTTTGTTTCCTTGCTGTCCTTTCTGGGCCTTGAACGTGTCAGTTACATTGCTGTCTATGGAGGGTCAAGAAAGCTCTGAGATTTCATCTAAAATATCTTGATTTATGTTCAGAACAAGGTTTAACGGGTTTGGAATGACACAAGGGTGAGTAATTAAATGACTGAATTTATGATTTTCGGGTGAACTATCCCTTGTTTAATGGTGTCTGAATACCACAAAAGGGTCGGCAAGGTCTGAGGCAGAATTCCTGCGTGCTGAAAGTCTGCCAGGGGCAATGGCACCTGAAGGAGGGACTGTAGAGTACAAAGAGAATGTACCTTTAAATAACACAAGGAACCAAGTGAAACAGATGCACAGATGTATTCACTTGTTGATTTTATCACAAAACTCACACAGTCAATATAGCAACAGTGACCAAGAACCACAATTTTTGTCCTCCTAGTTTTATCATCATAATTACTTTAAAAGATTGATTTGGTTTGCTGCTACTGCTGACTCGATTGTTCTCAATCGGTTTTAGTGCAGAACAAGTTTCTTTTGTTTTTCACAGCAGAATTTAGCACATAAAAGTATAAAAATGAACTGTAATTTTAAAAATGGACTGAACAAAGATCATAAAGACTGCACTTCACCTGCAGGTAATGTCGTTTTCTGCACCACCACCTCTGGCAGTTTCCATGTCCCTCCCTCTTCATCCCACACCGCCTCCTTCCGCAGCCGATCCAGGTTACTGTAGTTACAGTCCCTGCGCACCAGGGGTGCCATGCGCTCCAAAATTCCTTGAAAGAGCTGGCCTTCTCGCTCCAGACGGCGGATGGTGGCCAGATAATCATCTCTCTCCATTTCAAACTCTGCCTGAAGATCTCTGATCTCCAACTTGGCAGCTTTTAGCTGTTCATCACATAAACAGATGGTTGGACATTTTGGAGCGCCTCTACAATTTGATCTTGTTATTGAATTAGAAACTCGAATCAAAAAGTACACAAAAGAAAAAGATACTTTTTACATGCTTTTTGGCGCTTGTAGCTCATAGCTTCTGTTCTTTGAGCTAACAATCAAATACTGTATAGTATAGAACAGTAAAATGTTCAGTAGATACTAAAAACTATCCAAATACTGAAATCTCTCACCTTCTTCTGCGTGTTCTCCAGGTGTCTGCTCTTGGCATGGACTTCCTCCTGAATGGAATCGTATACGTTCAGCAGAACACTGTCACTGTCCTCGCTGCTTTGGCTCAGAGCTTCGATTAGCTGCTTCTTCCTCTGGTCGGCCAGAGTCTTCCTCTGTCTGTGTCTCTGCTTCAGCTCCTCATTCTTCACCTGCTCTCCACCCACAAACTCCTGCTCCAGCTGCTGCAGCCTTTTAGCCAAGAAAAAACAGTACAAACAGCATAATTTATCCCCCGTTTATAAATGTCAGTATTTCTATAGCTCAAGTTAATTGGGCCACTTTTGCCATTAAGATGACCCAACTAAAACAATTTAAACCCTACCATCCCATAAAAAAATGATCCAATCTCTTTGAAGTCTATTTCTGTCACTGCTTTACATCCAAAACAAATCAAGTTAGTTCTGAGAAAAGATTTAGTACCATTTGTCTGCAGATGGCATAGTTACATGTTTAGTTACATAATTAAAATACAATTTTAAGTAGAAATTCTTAAGGTTTCACCTTTCTAAAACATGCTTCTGATCCAGCTGACCGGGTGTGGCAACCACAACCATATCTAAAACTGAGCTTTCTTCCCTGACATTAGCAACAGCAGAAGACCAATTCTCCTACACAAACAAGAGTCTTTGTGAGATTTAAAAATACATTAAAAACTTCATTAGAAAACAACCACATGGCCTATTTAAACCCGGTTTTAGGTTAAATCAAAGCACCTTGGGTACACTGTGGTCATCATTCTCTTGTTCCTGTGAAGCCACAGGTGCAGTGACAGGTTCTGCTTTATGCTGGTCCAGACAAGGACCACCTGTAACAAGAAGATATGACCAGATTAAGAATATATAGTACCTATAGATGGACCTTAAGGAAACTGTAGTTTCAACATTACCAGCAGTATGAGTTCGACTAGTTCTGGCCCTCTCCAAAGAAGAGAGTCTGGTCTCGTATGATGTTCTCAAGGCTGCAATGTCTTCCTGGAGTTTCACTTTGGACTCTTGTTCGGCATCGTACTCGGCCTGTAGCTTCATCAGTTTCTTCTCGTATTCCTAAATTTACATGTATACGTACATATATGCATTTGGCAGATGTTTCTCCCCAAAAGTGACATACAGTGCATTTAGGGAATTGCTTTTTGCTCTTCCTGGGAACCGAACACATGATCTTGGCATTGCTAAAGCCAAGTGCGCTACTGTTTGAGCGAAGTAGATGAGTTACTGATCATTTATTTCTATTGACAACAGAGTCAAATGCAAAACAGCAAACCCCATCTACTTACTAGTTTGCTTTAACAGCCTTGTTGTGGTTAAAATCAAACTTTATTTTAGTATTTAAGTAAAGACCTGCATGTGAAAGTTGTAGGAATTATGTTTAAGTGATGTGACCATGGAATAGTTCACTTATAGCCTATGTATAGCCAACTTTTACAGTAGCTTCTGGCAATATCACAATCAGAATCACAAAACAGAAAGTTTAATCAAAAATCCTTCATCTTTCGAGGTGGAGACCTTTTCCAAAGGTGGAAACAACACATTTAACACTGACTTCAAAGGGTTTAAAGCGGAAAACCAGGAGGCTTGTGACTGTCCCATTGACTGCCAAGTAAACAGCACTGTCAAAGTCCAGAAAAGTATGACAGACATCGTCAGAATACTCCATCTGCCATAAGTGGTTCAACCTGAATGTTATGAAGTAACAAGAATATTTTTTGTACGCAAAGACAATAAAAACTTTATTCAACAATTCATCTGATCTGTGTCATATCGCCATTTTGGAGAATATCTGCTGGATGCAAGCTGCGTACTCTGTTCTGTTTCAGCTGCACAACACAGATAAGCTGTTTTGAATGAATGAATGAAGCAATTATATAGTGCTTTATCATGTATTGCCATACACCCAAAGTGCTTTACAATCATGTGGGGGAGGGGTCTCTCCTCCACCACCACCAGTGTGCAGCATCCACCTGGATGATGCGATGGCAGCCACAGGACAACGGCGCCAGTACGCTCACCACACACCAGCTACAGGTGGAGAGGAGAGAGAGATACAGCCGATCAATGGATGGGGATTATTGGGAGGCCATGATAGACAAAGGCCAGTGGGAATTAGGCCAGGACACCGGGGTTACACCCCTACTCTTTACAATGAGTGTTATGGGATTTTTAATGACCACAGAGAGTTAACTTCCCATCCGAAAGACGGTGCTCTTTTGACAATATAGTGTCCCCATCACTATACTGGGGCATTAGGACCCACACAGACCCCCCTGCTGGCCTCTCTAACACCTTTACCCACAGCAACCTAGTTTTCCCAGGAGGTCTCCCATCCAAGTACTGACCAGGCTCAGCCCTGCTTAGCTTTAGTGGGCAACCAGGCTTGGGCTGGAGGGTGATATGGCTGTTTTCATTCAAATCAAAGCATAAACAAATAGAGAAGAAGTTTAGTGCTGCTGAAACAGAACAGTGTACACAGTTTGCGTTCAGTGAATTTTCTCTAAAACGGAACTACGGTGACACAGATAAGATGAAGAGGAGAACACTTTTTTGCATACAAAAAATATTCCTCATTACGTCATAGCATTCAGAAAAATGATGTCTTTCATACTTTTCTGTGCCTTTACAGTGTTCATTACTTGGACAGTCACAACTCAGCCTCCTGGTTTTCATCTAAATATCTGAAATTGTGTTCCAAAGACGAACAAAGTTCTTATACGTCTGGAATGACAAGGGGGTACGTGATTAATGACAATTTTCCTTTTGAGGTGGAGTCCTTTTAAATCTACACACACCTCTTTAATCCTGTCTTTCTCTGCCTCACTCTCTGATGTGTTGCTTTGGGGTCGTGACATAACAGCTGGAGAATCTCCTGAATTCTGACCTGCCAAAAGTGCTGATAACAGAAAGTAAAATGAACAATACGCTATCCAGACACATTCCAATTCAAACAATTGTTGTGTTTCTTACATCTGAGGTTGACAGATCCCAGCTGCCCAGAGATTAACTCTCTCAGTTTCTTGATTTCCTCCTGGTATTCACGCAGGAGGGCGTCTTTTGGGTCCTCATTGATGCGTGGGCGGTTTTGGATGCTCTTTGCACGGTTGGCATAGCGTAGAGTACTGATGCTCTCCTCATAATTGTTGTCGGCAGGCGAGAGACAAGCCACCATAAGGGTACGAGTGTTTCCACCCAGCGAGTCCTGAAGCAAACGAGTAAGCTTGGAATCACGGTACGGGATGTGCTTGGAACGACCATCCACCAATGCAGATATAACATTGCCAAGGGCTGAAAGGGACAAGTTGATCTTGGTGGCTTCCTGAAGGCGATCTCCAGTTGCGCCAGTTTTCGACTGACGTTCACTACCAGCAAGGTCCACAAGGTTGAGCTTCCCAGCACGCAAATGTTCTTCACCAGCAGCATCTAAGCACATAAATAGATTACAGAAATGATTTATATATATTACATTTATATAAGACTTAATATATGTCTTTGATTCAGCCAGCAACCTGTGTTACAGATCTCCAGGTGAATGGTGAATATGGAGTGTGAGCGGGATGAATCTTTGTTCATGAGTGTGTATCCCACAGAGCGATTTCTCCAGCCCTGATCCATGATCCGCTCACACTCCCCAACGCTGTGCACCGTATGCATGGACAGGTCCCGTACATACACACCACGCTCAGGATGCTCCTTCAGCTTAAACACACACAGCATTAAGACATGCCATTCATGCACAAAGTGCAATGAGATCAGTGGTTACATACTTCCATCTTCTGCTTGGTCTCTTTTCCCAAAAGATCCCTGATTTCCTCTTTGTAAATTTCCAAGTAAGAGGCCCGTACAAGGAATTTTGTGTTCTCTGCACACTTCAAAGAAAAAAGTCAGTTTTAAGGTCACTTATATCACAATGCAGATAGATGCTCTTATGTTTACCAAGTCTGCATTTTTTGAACAAACGTGCAGTAAAATGTTTATACTGAGAAATGTTAGTACAATTTATTTTTCAGGATTAATTGATGAATAAAAAATTGGGGGGAAAAAAATGTTTGCTTGAAAAAAAATATTTTGTAATAAAGTACAAGTCTTTACTGTCACTTTTGATCAATATAATG
>JAUCMU010000013.1:5789788-5800346 GCA_032275025.1 Enteromius treurensis
ATTTGTTATATATATATATATATATATATATATATATATATATATTTATTTATTGTGTGTGTGTGTGTGTGTGTGTATATTATATATATAAAATATATCTTACTGAACAAACTTTTAAATGTTATTGGATTTTAAATATTTACTTTATCATTCTTATTAAATATTACAAGTCAATAAATAGAAGTAAATATGATGTTTTATACTAGGTTGGTACATCACATGATATGCAAAAATTGGTTACCTGGATTGTTTCAAAGATGTGCTCAAAAGCTCTAGGGATGATACCCCTTTGGGATGGAGGATCTAGAACACCTTGCATAGTGAATGATTTGCCACTGCCTGTTTGTCCATAAGCAAAAACTGTCCCATTGTATCCCTCAGTTACACCCTGTTTGCAGAAAGAAAAATAAATAAATAAACAAATAAAAATAATATACCTATATATATTTGATTATGTAATTCAAAACCAGAGACAGTCAGATGCATAGAGATAGATAACTTAGATAGAAACTTCAAGCTTAATATAGAGTCTAGAGTGCCCAAGCTTAAGCAACATCTAGTAAATAATCAATAAAAGGAAGGGCTGTAGGTTACTTCCGTGACTGATTTAAACTCTCTGGTGTTCTGTTTCAGATAAGACACAACAAGTATCAAATAACCATATCTATGGGCATGCATACTGAAAAGCAAATGGCCTCTTGTAGAGGCTCTATAGCTGTCACACTCTGACCAATTCCATACACACACACAAATCATTATTACCTCCACCAGAGGATATGCGATCTCGTTATAGATCTGCTCAGTGGAATGGCTTATATAATAAGTCCCATCAAAAGTGAATTGTTTGGGCGGCTCTTCCGTGGCTCCAGGTTTCTCAATGAAACACTGACAGTGACTGCTGTCAATCGAGATCACCATCTTACAGTTCAAGGCCTTCTCTCTGTCGTTCAGTGGTCGACATCTGACGACCACCTTCACGGATTCTGATGCCATCTGGACGGATAGCGCAGTCACTGCTTATCGGCTGAACAGATATGAAAATTGCACTCCAAAGATCAGACTGCAGTGTGACCAGGTCATCGCAGTAAGACAAGCAGCTCTTCTGTTATTAGAAACGACGCTTAAGAACACTGTCATCCGGTCCGGATTCCGTTAAGTCCGGTTTGAGGTCCGGCTGCGGTTCGCGAAATTAAATAAAGCAGCGTGTGTCTCTTGCTACGGCGTTCAGCGCTGCCTAGCAACCTCAAACTTCAAAGGCGCCGGCTGAATCAGCATAAAGCGCACTCAGTGACATGCGCACTTGTATGCAATATTATTTGCATGAAAGTAACCTGCTTGTACTGATAAATGTAAATATATTTTGCATTAAGAAAAAAACTTTTTGTTACCAGAACTTACAATATTCTATTTTTCCACATCTTAATATAACATACGATCTAATCTCTGGCTAAATAGTAGTATTCAACTGCTTTCTTTAAAAATAACACACAAAAAGAGACAACATGAGTGTATAATCAGTTTATGCAAAGACACTTAATTTACACTGGTGCACAGCTTATGATAAAAAATGTGAGCATTTATGAGGTGAAATGTGCGAGTTACGAAAGAGTTACGAAACATTAAGAGGGAAAAACCAGGAAAATGAAAAAAAATAAAATAAAAAAATTAATTCACAGGACGTATTCAGGTTAATCGCTAAAAACTGTGTGGGGAAAAAAAATGTCTAAAATCAATATGAAAACATACAATACAGAATTTAAAGACATAATAGACGGAACACAAAACGTATATATAGTCTGCACCTTTGCAAAAGCGGTTGAATATACATTTACATCTGACATTTACATGAAAAACGTTAAGTGCTCGTTTCCCTAAAAAATTAATTCAAACCAAAACACCAACAACATGAGTGCTTAAGGTGGTTTGAGGTTGTCGCCAACAGGCAAAACAGAAGTGTCCTTTTGAAATATATATATATAAAAAAAAAAAAAAACATGATGTGTGCCAGTGACTTAAGATCCTTGTAAGGAAGGCTTACTAATGTCAGCAGCTCTGAAAAGTTTAAAATATATAGTATAAAATGTTTTTTTAAAAAACAATTTCGTAAAAAAAAAAAAAAAAAAAAAAAAAAGGTTGCATGAAAGAGAGGATTCAAACCCAACTTAGGTTTTTGAATGGGCCTTTCTTGCTGTCCTGCAGTGGTCGTGAAGTCCTATTCACGATCTCTTCCCAATCGTAGCAGTGGTTGACACGGGCACAGTTCAGAGAACATTCAAGCTCCTCATTGAACTCTGTGTAGTGCTCAACCAAAGCAACAAGGCTTTCGAAGTCAATGTGGCATTTCTGTAAAACAACATTAAACATTTACTACCCTCTATTTCGGATGCAAGTAGTTAAAGAGTGGAGCAAGCAACACAAAATACAGACAAAAAAAGCTTCCATCTTTGCTCACCTCAAGCCGGAACTTTCCCTTGGAATTCTTAATAGCATGAGTTACCAGTCCTGAGGGAAAGCGGACTATAAGAGTCCCACGGTTGGGCTTTTTGGGATGAGGACATAGCAAGAAGGCACCCAAGACATCATCTTCCAGCAATGAAGAACTACAGTCGCTGTAATGGAAACCAGAGACTCAGCACTTCACTGAACAACATGCATGACAAAATTAAAAGCAACGTGAACTCATTCTGGCTATATACTACTTTGCTTATTAAAGAGAGCAATTTTAAATATGTTCATGTGCTGTAAAGGTATATCTTTTTCCTTAACAAATTGCATTTGACTTAAATATTGAACAATGTGTTTCAAATAGAATTAAACGTGCACAAGTGAATATAAACAGGTACTGCTTTAAAGTGAATAAAGCATTAAGATTTATGAGTGTGCAAACATTAAAGGAATAGTTCACCGGAAAAATCAAATTTTAAAAAAAAAAAAAAAAAAAAAAAAAGTTTGTTAAATCAGTATTTCTCTTATCAAACAGATTTGGAGAAATTTAGTAAAACATCAGTTGTTTACCAGTGAATGGGAGTACAAACAACTGATAAAAACTAAATCATTAATAAAAATTCACAACAGTCCAGTTCTCCAACTGTCACTGTGTAAAGTGAAAAGCTGTTTTTAAGTGAAATAAACCTGCCATTAAAGCATTTTTACTTTAAACTATCACTTCAGAATTTTGAGTTCTCTGTTAAAAATAGTGAAAAAGCCCCTGTCATCTTGTCTCACATCAACGTCTATAAAAACAAACTGTATACGACCTTGGAGGTGACATTTTCCCTGGAATGTTACTGTAGCCAGAAGAGAAAACATTGTAATGATGGACTTGTTTATTACAAAAAGGCATGCCGCTTTTCACTTTACAAGTCGCTAACTGATGGACTGGAGTTGTGTGAATTACTTGTAGATTATTGTGATGCTTTTATCAGCCCTTTGGACTCAAATGGCAACCTTATTTGATGTAACAATACACAACAAACATCATTGTCTTAATGCAGCAGCACTGACCTAGACACGCCAGCCCAGAACCACACTGCTTGAGCCAGAGCTTCTTCTGTCTCGGCTAAACTGGGAGCGCGAGACTTGCATGTTTTTGCACTGGCTTGTTCCTTTTCTGTTTCACCAAAAAAAATAAAATAAAGATTCTTCAGATTCCCACAGGAATCAAGTTCTCACTAGTTCCACAAATGATACGTCAATGTTTGTTTTCTTTAGCAAAAGAAAACACTGCAGCAATCCCAGTGTGGAATAACCGCAATTTCAGCCTTAGTTTAAAAGAATCTTATTTTAGTAGCACATACACTCTTAAAAATAAAGCGGCTTCACAATGCCATAGAAGATCCTTCTTTAAATTACAAAAAGGTAAGAAAGAGATGGTTCTTAAAAATATATATATATATTCTTACTGAATTGTTCTTTGTGGAACCACTCTTATTTTTAAGAGTGTATATTACTGCCAGGGGAAAAAGATATACATGTGTAAGTTATATAAGAACAAAAAATAAATAAATCTCCACCACCTTTTTTGACTAACCAACCACCAAATCCAAAGATAAATGATAAGTATAACAAATTAACCCACTGTGTCTTAAGCCAGCCACCTTAACTATGTGTGTGCATTACCTAATGAACTCTCTCACTTTCGAAAGTGTTCTATGCACACTCATCCCACCTTGTGGTGCACTTAGTTTATCCTGCAGGTGCCGCTGTTTGAGGGGAGTAAATGTAAAAGAGCGATATGCTCCAGAGCGCAGCTCTTTAGTTCGAATCGCCTTTTTACGAACTATAGTCGGAGAGGAAGTGGGGCCCTCTTCAGGACTGCTCACTTGCTCTGTGCTCGGCTGTGAAAACACCTGTTCAGAGAAATTGGGATGAACGCACTGCAGAAAAGTGCAGCATTTAAATTGTAGTAAAAGGAAATATTGGCTACCTATAATTTAATACAAAAAGCTTAACTGATCAAATCATACTATCCATACTATCTACTTAATTTTTTATAATAAATATAGGGTTAGGGTAATATACACACACTTTAAATACTATCAAAATATTTAGATTTACGGCTTAAGTCCTCTTTTGCGATACCAAAAGGGTAAAATAGCCAATAAAACCCAGAATATTTCTTTAACTAGTAGCTTTTCAAGGTTATGATAATCTTCCTAAATCTGTAAATATATGCTAGATATGGGGACAACAAACCTTTGCCCCTGGTAACAGGCCTTGAGTTGGGGCCCTGCGGAAAGACACCAAGGCACTAACACTGAGAGGGAAACCTTGATTAAGCAGCGACGGGGTTCGAGTTGGTTTCTTTCCTGAACTCTCATCTTGTGCTTCCTCTGGGTGCTTCTCCAGAAAATACAGTTGAAAACAGCGGCAAAGCAGCAGGTTCAGGAACTGGGCCTTTATTTGAGTAAGCCCAAGAAATGATACACATTGTTAGAGGCAAAGCAATAACAGCACTGACAATTCTAATAAACAACACTTTGACTTGTAAACCAGAAAACCACATCCTTAATTCTTGAAGCGAGACATGTGCTATAATGCAATCACAATATATCGCTTTACCACCAAAGTGATTCATAACACACCGACCACAAAACCGTCACTGGGTTTCGTCATGTTAATGCTTACAGCTCGAGCATGTCTGGCTTTGAAGAGGTGGCAATAGAGCTGGGCATCAGAATTTCCAGGATTGTGAGAGACAAAGGCAAACTGGGCATCAGACGGACGGGCAGTAGACAGCGAGACTCGACACATGGCGTGAGCCATAAGGAGCGTCTGATGAGATGCATAAAAAAAGAGTTCAACCGTATGACATGCATAAAGAGAAATATCAGAAAGCCTAAGATATAGTCTTACCATTTCATCTTCATCATAAACTTTGACTCCCTTGACAGAGAACCTCAGTGAGACTGTTCGCTTGCTCTTGCAGTTCTGCGGATACAGACGCTCAGAAATCATCTACATTACCAGTCAGTCAAAGTTCTAAATTGGAATTGCCAATGAATGAAATCGAATATAATTATTATATAGTTATTTTCATGTTATTTTGATCATAAAGCTGCTTTGAAACTATTTTTATTGTATAAAGCCCTATATAAATAAGCCAAACGAATATGATTTGACCTTGTGTTATAATTATCACTAAAATGATAGCAATACTCAAATGTCAACAAAACAAACTGCAAGCACATGCATTTCCATCAAAAGGCTCTTAAGAGAGGCTTTAAAAACTTGTTTGGCATGTTAAACAAATCTGAAAAAGGAAAACATGCTCTTGAGACTCATTGAAAAGAACACAAATTACCTTAAAAGACTTCAGCTGAGTGTGCAGCTGCTGAATCTGATCATCCAAACAACTGTCATCCACAGGAAATGAGCCAACGTACTAGACAAAGAGTTTTTACTCAGCTAAACTGAATTTATGATGCAATCACCCCAGTTAAACTATATACAGTGAAACTACACACTCCATTTCAAAATCATTAAAGTATTTAAGACAATTTCACCTCGGCAGATCTTGTAACAACCCCTTGTTCCCTGCCAGCTGTCTCACCCATGTCTCAATCTTAGCCTGGCTTGCTCTGCCTTACTTATTGTTCAGAAAATGAAGGGGGGGAAATAATATAAGTCAAACAACAGGAATGACACGCAATTCCTCCAAGATAATGTTACAGGCTAGTGAAGCGTTCAGATTCGTGCCAAAAAATGGCCAAAACGAAAGTATGTTTTGAAACACAGCCAAATTTTTCCACATAAAAACGAAAGAAATGTTTTGATTTCTACTTGAGTTTTTTTTTTCACGTACTGATAGTTGTGACGCTTAACTACAATTACTGTTGCTGAAATAGCAGTCAAATAAACCGGAGAAACAAATACAAACTTACAAACATTCGTCCACGCGACTGAACCTTGCAGGGTGGGTCGATTCTCCTCCGGGGTTTAGCAATCCTGACTCACCTTATCCTCTAAATCCCGCCTATCCAGAGCCAGACTGGATCCATCGACAACACTTGACAAGACTCTCCGCCTACACCACCCACACTTGACGCAGTTAATTCGTTTCAGGAATCAAAATGATTCACTTACAAAAAACTTGCTTTTCCCGAGTCCCGCCAGGAGCGATACAAAAAGTAATGTTTTAGTGTAGAATATGATTGGTTTGGGTTTCCCAATTTCTGAAATATTATTGGATTAATTTAGTTCTTTACAAACGAACGGTGATTTACAGTGTTGAGGAGAGTTACTTTTAAAAGTTATGCATTTCGATATGGCGCGAAAAAGTAACTGGTCTCGTTACTTTGTTACTTTTTATGGAACGTGTTCCGTTATTTTTGGGCAGAGCTTGAGTGTTTTTTTAATATAAGAAGTTCTATTTATAGCAAATGTAAAAGCACACCAAAAAGTGTCAGGTATAAACCTCAGGCTAAAGAAAAAGTACATCCACATCTGTAAGATAGAATACAGGAGAAAGTTCAAAACGCTACAGCAATAAAAAACAAAACAAACAAACAAACAAAAACAATAAAGCCAAGTCATTTTTGCTGGCAAGTATGGTTGATCTGTTTGAAGGTCAGCAGCAAAAACTTTGGTTCATAAAATGGGATTAGATACATTTGTGTAATTTAATTATTGCATGTTTGTGTCATATTCTGACTTTATTTTAATTCATTTTGATGAATACTAAATCTGTCTTTTGAGAGTGAGATGAATTAATGCATGAATTAATCTACAACTAAACTATTCACACACCGCACACAATGCTCTATATTCTGGAGTCAGGAGACTTGTCAGTCAATAAATAAGAAAAAGTAACTAGCGTAACTTAGTTATACTACTCTAAAATTAAAAAGTAATGCGTTACTTTACTAGTTACTTGG
Source organism: Enteromius treurensis (assembly GCA_032275025.1). NCBI lineage: Eukaryota > Metazoa > Chordata > Actinopteri > Cypriniformes > Cyprinidae > Enteromius > Enteromius treurensis. The sequence continues at coordinate 5,797,165 of JAUCMU010000013.1, forward strand.
AAAAAGGAATATTATTACGTAATTTTTCATATTACAAGTAGTAGTTAATGTCCATAATGTCTTCACAAAATCGAGAAAATGTGTTTTTTTTTATACTAGGGATACCTGGATTTTGTAAGTATCTGTAATTCTGCAAAGGTCCTTGAAACGGGAGCTTAGTTGAAGACTCAGGACAAGTCAAAGCAAGTCTCCAGATAAGTTGTTGTATACATTAACATTTCAGTGCTTAGTAAACTAAATTAAAGCATGCTTTAAGTGCGTGTTAGAACAAGAGTAAGAATTTGCTATGGTGAGTTTCACATCAATAGAGATTCGCTCCGATAAGGAGACAAACATTGAATTTCAGTGCGTGAATCATTTGGTGATCAGCTGGTTTCTCATTCACCTCAACCGAGCTTTAAACCAAACCACCAAACCAAACAATGGCCAAATAATGAAGTACAAATATAGTCACTTTATTAAGGACTACAGAAAAGTATATCAGTTACATGCATGCAGGGTAAGGTGAGCAATGCTCATAAAATTACATCTAACCTCCCCTGATAAACTAACACACAAGAGTAATGACCGGGTTAGTAGTGCATCAAACGTTTTTAACACTCGCTTGGAAAAACGTATATTCTTCTTTGTAGACTATACAGAACAAAAAGACAGTTGTGGATATGGATGCCGATGTTTAATGCGTCTCAACAAATTCAATTTTGCATTCATTTAAACGGTTCGAATGAAAGTTAGGCATCAATAATCGTTCTTGACTTCAACTTACACGAAAGAACCAACATCAACAAAACGTTCTTGATTACAATAGTAGCTAAAGACCTAACTTCACAAAACATGACCCAAAAATTGGAACTAAAACTTACAAAGAGAGTTTTCCTTGAACACTGATGAGAAAAGGGCGACTGAAATGCTTGCCTCTACAGAAATCTGACTACAGGAACCTTAAATAATTGATTTTTGTTTCTTGATACACAAACGAGAACACCTCCTTCTAGATATGTTCTCATAACAGATACCCGAATGAGCATCATAACACAAACAGTAGCATGTCTACGCTATATCTTTACCTGTAATTTAAGAGTATTGAACATAAAACGCCTGTATTTGAATGGCAGAATAACTCTGAAGAGATCCTATATTCATCAGAGGCCCCATGACGAGGAGAACATGGAAGTTTCTACAAAAATAAGAGGAAAAATAGCCAGCACTGCAGTCTACGGAGCTACAGTTGAGATTTTCAGCTGTCTGTAAGCGTGGGGTTCATTTCCGGGCTCTGAGTGACTTGCGGGCGGCAGGTTTAGCCTTCACAGCTGATTCAGTTGCCTCCTTCTTAGCTGCCTTGGGTGGCGGCCGTTTGGACCCTCTGCTTGTCATCTTTTTGGCTACTGGTGTTTTAGGTTTACTGGTTGGGGCAGCTTTCTTGACTGGTGTGGCTTTAACAGGCTCTGGTGCCTTTCTAGACACGGCTTTGCTCGCGGATGCTGGTTTCTTGGCTGGTGGAGGGGCTTTTTTGGCCGGTGCAACTGAACGCTTTTTTGAAGCAGGAGGTTTTCTTTTGACTGTTTTAGCCCTTTTTTTCGGACGAGCCTTAGACACGGATGTCCGTTTTGCACGCTGGGTCCTGTGGACAAACAGAAAGCATGCAAAGACACAGTGTAAACGAAACGTCTCTGATATTCTGAATTGTAGACACAGTTTGCCCCTTTTCAGGGTTTCAAGTCTCTAAAGCGGAGTATGGTCATAAAGGCAATATACTTTTGTGATATGTACTTCACCTCTTTCGTCGTGGAGGCTCTTCCTCTTCGGATTCCTCCTCTTCGGATTCTTGCTCTGACTCCTCTTCGGATTCTTCATCAGAATCACCACCTCTCTTGCGTTTAAGCTTCTGGTTCTCCTTCTGTTTTTCCATCATTTCTGGAAACAGAACCGCTGGGCTGCAGGAGGAGCAATAGAACATTTGTTCATTCAAGTTCTCACCTTTATCACACTTCTATGACAAAAAATAATAAGTAAATAAACTAAACATTACCTGGAAAAAAAAGAAACAGAAAATTGAGACTAGAAAACCCACCAAGCTCCCTCTAAAACAATCCAATTTATGTCGTGGCTGAATTGTTAGTTCACCCAAAAAAACCAAACCTAAGAAGACGTGGTCTTAAAATGGTTTTGGACCACGTTGACATCCACTTTATGGGCAGCTGAAACATACTTCAAAATATCTTCACTTATATTTCACAGAAGACATAAAGTCACTGAGCTTGGCTCAGCCTGGAAATCTCCAAATAGGGGCGGGAACTGTCTCTCTTTGCAGATCCCGGGTCTGCAGTACTCACACGGTGCGATTTTAGCCACAATTTGGCCGTCTGATCTGTTTTTCAAGACGAGACATGATCAGAATTAATGCTAGAGAGTTCTTCTATACGCCATAGTCTCCGGCGCTCACAGAATTCATCCGACATGTTTTCTTTGCTATGATAAACAGCGGTTATTCTTCTATTTCACTATATTGCTGGCATTCATTTACTTTTTTATCAATTTCATGGTTTCAGCCCCACATGCTATGTAGTTCACTGCCACAAAAAAATTAATAAAAAATTAAATCGCACAGTGTGAGCCCGGCTTTAATAAAGTAAACCAATAGAAGCAATCAAAATCAGCAAAACCAAAAAGCACTATGACAAGTTAGCCTAACTCAATACACTTATTAGGGATGCAACGGTCTTCGGTGGTTTATCCAACCGTTGGGTTCGCCCTGTTCGGTTCGGCCCACCCATGTGAACCGCGATATTTCGGTAGCCCATTTGAGGCATTAAACTATCATTTTAATTAAAATGGGCATTTTCTGTGTATTAAGCGCATAGACAATCAGGCAATGGTCAGAAATTCTCAAGACTAGTGATGGGTCGTTGATTTTGAACGAATCTTTAATGTGACTCGGGAAGAACGAGTCGTCTCGTGGGAGTGATACGTTCAGTCGCGCACGGCTCAGGCTGCCTAGGTGAAGCTTATGGGGCTGTCACGTGATGAACGAACGACTCGAGAGACGAACGAATCAATTCTGTTTCCAGCTCAGACTGCATAGGTTAACATTTCAGCAGCAAAATTATTCCAGAACTTTACGACACGAGTAAGCGCCACAACTTAGTGATACATTTAGTTATTGTTGTTTGTTCTGATGGTGT
>JAUCMU010000013.1:5800446-5832353 GCA_032275025.1 Enteromius treurensis
ATATATTATAGCCCATCACCCAACAAGGGGTAACTACTCACCGTGTTATTTTAAAGACTTATTCCTTACCACCCACACACATGGCTCTCACTTGGCAGAGAATAGAAATTTTGTAAGCGGATGCAAATTTGTTTTACAATAATTCTATTAATCTCATTGCATAGCTGTTCCGAGTGTTCTTTATGTATTCTGTGGGTTTTGGTAAAAATCAACCCAAAATGTCAAGTTATATTCCTTAAAAAATCCTTAATCTTAAAAAAAGACTAACATAAAACTCAAAAGATGTATTTTAGGCCTGTTGTATAAGTGAATGCATTATTCTTTTAATAAATACATCAAGAATCTAGTGGAGGAACTGCAGTGCAGAAGATCATCGGCTGACCAACCAGCAGAAAGGATTGTTTAATTCTCGCCGACGCAAAGAAATATTTAAGCTGTTTATTCATTTTTCTTCCCCCTGAACAAAAAACAAAAAAAATAAGCTGAATTCTTCTTTTTGTTTCTTGACTAAATCAGATTAGAATTATAGAATCATCAAATAAATCACATGCTAAAGAACCAGAACCGAACCAGAATCTTTCAATTCCTTTCCACTCCCATCCCCAGGCATCATCACATGACAACGCTGAAAATACTTTCCTTGGGTTCTGCTCGCCAGGCCTAAGCTCATAAATATCAGCCTTATTTTGACAGCTTCATTACCATATAATTAGTTCACGGATGGCCCATAGCGGTATTAAGTAACACCACGCTGTGGAAAAGAAAGGCTCTGTTGTTCTGGTCCATGTCACTTTGCTGAGTCGCTACCTTTGTAGAAAGCCTGCCGTCTAGTCTTTGCGTCATGCCAGCTCCTTAAGTAGGGAATAAGTGCCTGGTTATAGCTCTGCTTTACAGCAAGGCCTGTCTGTTGGGGAATAAATCATTTATTGTGATTGGATGAAAACAGCACTATAGACGCCTGCTTCAAAGGGCTTAACAGTCAGACCGCCTCACTCCGTAATCAGGCCAGAGTACCATTTCACCACTTACCGACATGGAGCAGGGCACTTGTCTGTAAGAGCTTTGGCTGCATGTCCAGTGCCAAATAAAGCCAGCAGGACATTAACAAACACAGTATTAAAAATAAGAAACAAAATGGCCACCAGAACAAGGAGTGTATCAGAAAAGCAAAAACGTATCACAGAAAGGTCTGAAATCACTTGCACATAGCTCTGGTCTAAAGCCGAGCTGTGTTTTTGTAGTTGAGCCACACCTGGACTTGAATGTCAATGTGTGCTGTGTGAGCAAGCCATGCGTCGAATGAGGGGCATACAGATGAGGCTGCTTCTTAACAACCACAGATAATGATGAAGAATGGTCTGCTTCACAGGGTCGTAAAAGCACAAGGAGCTTTAGAAGCACCGATAGCAACCCCAGGCAACCATTCTTCCTCCTGCTGTCCATTTCTTTCCATACTTAGCATGCAGGAGATAATGAGTCAACACTTCTTTCTGAAAACAAAGAAACAACTGTGAGTATGATAACCAAGATCATCAGACTCTCGGAGGAGATCGGCATCACGGCTAGACGCGCAGTTTGTGTGAAATTATCCAAATGGCTTGTGTCAGAGAACAGATGATGATGTACGAGAGAAGGAAAACACAGACAGAAATGTTGAAAAAATGATCTCCCTTTCAGATCTGACCGTTACGGTTGTGGTGCTGTGCGGAAAAGGAGGTCGCAGGAGACGATGGAATCCAAAAGAAAGAGTCTTTTAATAATGTAGGAGGAAACACTGAACACTCATAACGGCTTATGATAAGGAGAACTCAAAACACCTGTGGTACACGACTGGCAGATAATTAACTAATAATCACATTAAACAGGAAATACCAAATAAGGATAAACACATGGACATCAAAACGAAACCAAAACAAGGAGACATGAAAACTAAACTAAAACAGACAGGAAAATAACATTACCTCCCCCTCCTGGTCAGGCGTCACCGGATGCCTCCAGGCTTGATCAGGAGTCACTGGAGGCCATGGCGGATCTGGAGTCTCGGGAGACCATGGTGGATCTTGAGTCATGGAAGGCCATGGTGGGGCTCGAGTCATGGAAGGCCATGGAGTCACGAGTGGCCATGGCGAGTCTGGCGTTATGGTAGTCCAATCCCAAACCCGCATCCCCACCCACCCTTTCCACGACCATGACTATACTAGCCCCACCCCCAAAAGTTTTCTTGGGGAGGCTTACTGTCCTTGACAGCCATGAGTCATGTGTGTGGTGGGGTGAAGAGGAGTCTGGTGGGCTTTTTGGAGGGGCAGGCTCCTGCAGCAGGAGCTCTGGAGGGCACTCTTGCAGCGCAAACTCAGGGAGGGACTGGAACTGCGGATTGGAATCTGCAGGGAACTGGTACGGCTCTCCTGGCGAAACTCTGGAGCAGGATTTGAAAACAGCGGACTGGAATTCTCGGGGAATGGAACGGCTCTCCTTGCCATAATTCTAGAACTGGACTTGTGAACAGCGAAACGGAATCTGTGGGAAACTGGAATGCCTCTTGTGGCCGCATATTGTGAACAGCATCAGGGGTCGGCTCTACTGTCCATAATTGCGGAACGGAATTCGTGGGGAACTGGATCAGATTTTGCGGCGCAGTTTCTGCTGGGCATTCTTGTAGCACGGACGTTGACTTGGACGGGCAGAAGAAGATGATGGAACTTAGAACGACGGGATTAGGAGGGAGCACTGACACTACTGCAAAAACCTCAACTTTTTTTATTGAAACTCAGAGGTAGGCAATTCAGAACAAAGTGCTTCTGCGAATTTTATTTTTAACATCCCTGTATACATATTGTAAAACAATAAAGGAAGAAATAATACATATTACCTTCTTTTCATTCAAAAATAAAACAACTCAACTTTTTAAACCTTTCGTGCTATTTCATGATCAATCATTCAAGTGAACAGTAGTACAGTTTCATATCTATTTGCATATTGAAATGAATAGTTCTGCATCCCTCTGTGTAGTTTTTGATTTGTTCTGTCATGAAGATAACTGAGCCTTTAAATCTCCTTTGTAATAGATATGATCATAAATCAAGAATTATAAATAGTATATGAATAAGAAATGAATCCCAGCATCAGTGGTGTGCTCACTTATTAATGGCATAGATTTGTTGGGTTTTTCGTTCAGGCACGGCAACGAAATCCGCATTTTGATTCTGTTTGGTACTTACAGTAGGTACAACGATATATTGTAAATATCGAGATATCGCCCACCCCAAAATACAGAAACCAAACACAAGGAGAACTCAAAACACCTGTGGTACATGACAGGAAGATAATTAAGTAAAAATCACATTAAATAGGAAATACCAAATATGGATAAACACATGGACATCAAAACGAAACCAAATCAAGGAGACATTGTCCGTCTAAAACAGACAGGAACGTAACACTGATATGTTAAATGCGAACTCAAAACTGGAGAATTGAAGGCCAGAATTTTTTCTCACATGTATTTTATTCCTACGCTCACCACAGCCCTGATTTATGCCCGTGAGCCATTGTCACCAAGCTCACTACTGAGCTTTACATCTTTGAATAAGGAGGGTAAACTAGGAAAAGACATACATAGCAACAGCAAGGTCACCATGGTTGAGTCCTTCCTACATTATTTATATGAACAGAGAAAAAAAAGAGAAAAAGGTGTGGAATATGCATTAAGATGAAATCATGAATGTCCTTAAGCTTCAAGCAACACAACCTTTACCTAACATTCCACTGTACCGAGAAAAAAAAGAAGAAGAAAAAAAAAAGCCTTTTTTCGGCTCAGGTCCGGTTTTCCATCTGATGCAACAGCATATTCATCACTGAACTGATCTACTTTGCAGCCTTTTGATTGCATTAATTAAATACTCACCGCCAAGAGTCTTGATTTTTATTTTTTTTTTCATCAGGGTCATTTTTGTTCTTTTTCACAATGTCATCTCATTACTGGAAATTCTTGTGATGATTTGCATATAAATTATTACATCTGTAACTACCCCGCTTCCCTTGGTCAACTTCACACATACACAGACGAATGCACAAAAGAGCTTTATTTTTCACTGATGAAGTGAATTCATTTAATTACATTTTAACCACACGAGTCGCGTTTAGTTACTTGGTTAGTTATTCCATAAGTCAGTCACTCTATTGAGGTGGAACATATGTTAATCTGCCACAAAACTAAAACGTAAAAGAGAGAAATCTCCTGAAATGATTTTCTTAATCAGTATTTGCTAACACTATATAGGGACCAATTCTTAACTAGCTGCTTTAGCATGCCTATTATTAACACATTTATTAGTACTGATAAAGCACATGTTCTGCATATTCATGTTCTGCATCCCTAATACTAACCAATCTCTAAACGACTACCTATTAATAAGCACCAAATTAGGAGTTTACTGAGGTATTTAATGGTTTGTTAAAGAATTACACCACCCCAAAATTAACATGTTTTCATTAATCACTTACCCTCATGTTATTCCAAATTCGTTTTGCTTGTTTTCAGAACACAACTGAAGACATTTTAGATGATAACTGGGACGCTTTTGAATGTCCCATTGACTGCCAAGTAAATCACACGGTCAAGGTCCAAAAAAAAGTATGAAAAACATTGTCAAACTAGTCCATCGGCAATCAACGATTCTGAATGTTAAGCAACGAGAATACCTTTGTAAACAAAGAAAATAAAAATAACAACTTCACTCAGTATTTCGCCTTCTCCTCCAAAGTACGTACGCTCTTCTGCCAGCCGCAATACATTTTTATGTGTATTTAAGCTTTGATTTGAACAAAAACAGTGCATTCTTGTGGTGCGGCTGACACAGAACAGTGTACATAGTGTGTTTAGTGGATAATTCTCCAAAAGAGGAGGCGCATTATTGAATAAAGTCATTATTTTACTTTTTACTTTATTTAGTCGTTCGGTTTATTTTTATTTCTTTATTTTTCTAGTTTAAATAAAGAGCTCAAAATACATTCTTTGGGTGACACTTTACAATAATTAATTAAACTTTCAAACAGAAAATGTTACAATTATTTTTATTTTAGCATATACGTTCACAAAAAAATTTCAATTAAACAGGTGCATGATTTGGCATGGCAGCCAATATCCTACAAATAATTAGTAACAGTTTTATTACCTAAATCCTGCGTCTGGACCAGGCTCAGTCGCAGAATCACTCTGTGCTTCTGAAGTTCTTATTATTATTAAGCACAAATGTAGATAAATTAAGTGACACTTATGCTTAAAGCAATACAAATATACAAGATATATCCTGTTATGTACTCTGTTAAACACAATTTAGATTCAAGTACATTTTAGTTTACAATACAGTTTACAATATTCTAGAAGACCAGTTGTGTCCAATGTCTCAGTTGCAGCTGCAACCCAAGCTACCAAAATATCAAAGACACGCGTGGAAAAAAAACCTCCTGATGTTCACTGTCTTTGATATCTAGGAGGGAGGTAAGACCACAGAAGAGGAGAGGTCATACACAGGAGGGAAGCCTCCCACTTTTGATGTGTATATCAGTTCATTTGTATATCAGAGTGTGAAAGAGCCAAAAAGAGATTTTCTGTTGAGAAGAACCAAATTGACATGAATGGATATTAATCCACATCCTCCAGTATCTATATACTGATGTACTGGGCTCTCACTGAACTCTCTCTTTCACAAGTCTGTAGGTCAAACACTAACCCTAAATTTTAACTGTAACTCACAGTTTGATGTGTTACATACTTATTCTGGCCAAAAACCACCCACTCAGGACAGTGGCAGGTGCTTCCACAATAAAAAGTCACCAGACTGGTACAGTACATAAAAAACACACACACACACACACACACACAGGAGAAATTAGAAATTAGCGGATAATGGCTAAGCAAATTATAAACTATTTCTATTTGCCCAGAAGACAGAACACAATGTGAAATTTAGTTATACAATAGTTAATTTTCTGCTCAGGTTCATTCTTCCTTAAGTGCTCATAATATCAACCTGGTACCTTTAAACAAAGATTTTGTTTCCCAAAAAACCTGATCGTTCCAAATCTCAAAAGTTAATATCACTGCAATGTAATTTTTAAATAGAAAAGTTTGAATAGCAAACTTTTAATCTTGGAATGACAAAGCATTTTCTGAAAAGATAGAAAAACAGATACAGTGGATACGGAAAGTATTCAGACCCCCTTCACTCTTTGTTACATTGCAGCCATTTGCTAAAATCATTTAAGTTCTTCTTTTTTTCCCCCTCATTAATGGACAGGTGATGAGCAGTACCTGTTTTTTTTCCACACATACCGCTTAAAATTAAGGCCAAAATGTTCTATCTTGGTCTTATCAGACCAGAGAATCTTACTTCTCACCATCTTAGAGTCCTTCAGGTGTTTTTTAGCAAGCTCCATGAGGGCTTTCATGTGTCTTGCACTGAGGAGAGGCTTCTGTCAGTCCACTCTGCCATAAAGCCCTAACTGTTGGAGGGCTCCAGTGATGGTGGACTTTCTACAACTTTCTCCCATCTCCCGACTGCATCTCTGGAGCTCAGCCACAGTGATCTTTGGGTTCTTCTTTACCTCTTTCACCAAGGCTCTTCTCCCCCGATAGCTCAGTTTGGCCGGACGGCCAGCTCTAGGAAGGGGTCTGGTCATCCCAAACGTCTTCCATTTAAGGATTATGGAGGCCACTGTGCTCTTAGGAACTTTAAGTGCTGCAAATAATTTTTTGTAACCTTGTCCGGATCTGTGCCTTGCCACAATTTTGTCAATGTTAATATATACAAATATAGTTTATATATCTATTTTTAATAATAGCTACCAGTCTTTAGAGTATTAGTAGACTGTCATCTTAAAATCTGTTAACACTTTATTTGGTTGTTCCTCAACAAACATTCTACTGACTATACATTTGTAAGGGCATATCTTCTTATTCTACTAATACTGTATTTCAATTTAGTTGACATGCAAAGTTATTATAATAATAATTTTTATTGATAGTGGTGGTAGTAGTAGTATAAATGTTGCACTTCTGCTCTGGTTTAGTTCTGGCCACTGTAGTGACTTCAGGAAGCTGTTGAATATTAATTGAAATTTGGGCAGTGTGATTGATTGACCCTCCCTCTCTGTCTTTTGTATTGCTCAGCTCCATGCTGATACAGCTCATGTTTATGCATCACCTTCCCCACCAGTATATTACTGCAAACATGCCCAAAATACAAATATGCACAGACGGTGTGTGTCTGTATGCACGCTTGTGGCCCTGCTTAATAGAGAGAATGGCTTTCTGGTGCACTTTGCTGGTTTTGAAGTGAAGAGAAAATAATTCACTTAAGCAGATCACCTGTGTTATCAGCAATAATGCTCTGAAGATACTTGTATTCTCACATCGAGCACCCAGAACACGGGATACACTCACAACCTTATGAATAACTGAAATGATAGGAGTTAATTAGAAAATATACAGCAGTGCTGGAACAGATTGGTTTGCAGCAAGGGCTGCAAGTCTTAACGTTCTGTTTTTATTATTGTGTTTCAAAAATATATGGAGCTGTATATAAAATGTACAGTATAGGTTTTAAGTATCTCAGTTTATAGTTAATATTCTTTTAAAGAATATACTATTCTCTAAGCTGAGAAAGACCTGCTGTACCTTTTTAGTGTTTTCCCTTTTAATATTGAGGCCCAACAGCTTTTGTATCCTAGTGGAAGGGAAGGAGTGATTGTGGCAGCTGAAGAAAGTGTGCTCCAGTCCAGCCAGTGCATCACCCTGCAGTCAGTGTTTAAATATTTCAACAGACATTGTCAAAACCTACAGTACACCTACGATGACTGGACTCACCCACCTCTGCTCAGTGCAGCATGACAAGTATACACATATTTACAAAGATTGTTGATTTAGTTCATTTTATTAGATTTTTTGAATGTATTTAATATCACAGTATTTTTATAGTGAGCTTTATTATATTATATTATGCTCCATTGTAGGACCATTAATAGAAACAATTAATGAGCTACCGAGTGCCACTGGTAGCTTGCCACCATTGAAAATAGATCACTGGTCATTTATTTAACTCAAGTGGACAGGCCAGAGAGGTTTGGGGCAACAGTTTTTGATATAAAAATAATAAAAAAGAAGACTATGATGACTATCTGATCTTACATCTATTTTAGACACGGAAAGCCACTGCCCTTTCTCCTCAGGGAGAGGAGATGTTGGACATTTAATCAATACTCTGCAAGTTTAAGAGCACATTTCTTCTGTTTTGGAGACAAGCAAGACAAACTGAAGATGAGATTTCAGTCCAGAAGGAAAAAAAAATATTAAAAGCATCTAACAGATCCATATTTTATTGCATTAAATAATCAAACTTAAAGATTTTTCATTTGATTCATGTCCAGAGCCAGGGCATGAAATGTCAGAAGAGGTTCTGCCTCTGTCACTTTCCTTCAGAACCTTGCGTTTACATATGTTAGCAAATTAGGTCCCTGAAGATACTTAAGAATGCAGGAAGATAACATCAGTTCTGGTTAGACTTAACCTTTGACTCAGTCTTCATTCTGAATTAAAACAAGCACGCAATTTCCAGTGAGGGATGGCTGTTCACTTTTAGTTGTAATGCTTGCTCATTATTATTGTTTCTAATCTTAGAGTTTTATTATTGCGCTTCAAATAACTCCACTCACTCTAATCTTCACAATTTTAAATGTATGCAGAAATGGGATGTTTTATAAATGTGCAGTTGTGCCCTTAACCATCTATTCACTGATATGGGTGAGGTTTACCATCTCCTGTCCAACATGGTGAAAGACACCGGCTCAGAACCATACTTCCTTTCCATCCTCCAGCACCTGCTGCTTATCAGGAATGATTATTATATCAGGTGAGTGCTATCATATTGTTTCCTTTTTAAAAACAGAATTGCACCCATTTATTAACAGTTTTCAGATTATAATAATTAAAAAAAAAAGTTATATTTTATTAATTTTGGATATTTTATTTTTATGTAATTAAAAAAGCTGAATTAACTTTATTGTGCTGTGTCGTTGTAATATTATACAATTACTCATATCAAGATATATGATTTTAGTTGTTTTTTTGCTGTTTAACAATGTCTTTAATTATAATTTATTTAAAAGATTGCAAAAGTTATTTTGCATGTTCAGCCACGCTCAGAGTTTGCGTGTCTGTCTGAAAGTGAAGAAATGATACTGATCATTTCAGTTCACTGTTGCATCAGACCTGTTGCTGAGGTAAAATATTTAATAAAGAAGGAAGAGCGAAGCGATGAAAGGGAGGGAATTTACCATGGACATGTTGCTGCTCACTTTGAGCCATGAATAATGTATTGCCTGGCTTGTAGGAAAAAGCGAGAAATAGAAAACACATTAAGCAAGTAGTATGGCAGATTCTCGTTCAGTGCCACCCCCCCCCTCTCTGTGTCTGTAACTCTGTCGGCAGGAAACAGGATCACTACAAACGCTGATTAAAAATGTATGCGCTTATTAAAGACTCTCTCCCATAGGAAGAAAAAACAAACAAATGGGAACTGTTTAACGTCTCCGATTGTTTCTTTTAGACGCCAATGAGATTAAATGACGAGAAAATTAAGTCTCCTGCCTCTGATTTTTCTCTTGAGGGAAAAACAACCTAGTAATCCCACAGAAATCCCACTTTTTAATATCAGCTCAAAATATTATTTTCCTAACATTTCAAAATTTTACGCGAAATATCCGATACAAAGCACATGATCAATCGCTGAGAGAGATGACACTTTTATCTGGATTAAAACGTAGATAGGTACTCAGTTTTGTTTGCATCTGCTTTACACGGCCACTCTATTAACTTTTCATCACTGACGTCTTTTGAACCTGGTGAGACGTTTTATGTAGATTGGATTGGCTGGTCGGGAAATTGTATGGCTATAATTTTAGATTAAAGGGATCCCTTGAGATGAGTGTGCGCTTTGATGGCCGGGTCTCCAAGGAGAGGGAGGGAAGAATAGGCTGGTGGCATCTCTCCGCTTCAGTCCGCATCGGTCGACAACGCCGCTCTGGTTCATAGGCGTTGGGACGTACTCTGGTGATCAAAGCCTGCCATAAAGGAGAGCTGTCCGTGCCAATAGATCGCACCGTTTGATTTAAAGCATTTCTTTAATTCCAGCAAAACAACCAGACACCTTTATCCTCATTTAACTCTGTGCCCTTAACTCTGTCCTTGGTTATTTGAATGGAGAGTTTTTCCTCAATTTGTTTAATAACCAGAAATAAAATAAACAGAACAATTTAATAACGGTTACCAATGTCCTTCAGCCCTCCAGCCTTCCTTTTTACTGCTTTTTAGTGGAGCGGAAGGACGACGTTGGGCAATAACTCTCGAAGACTCTCTAACAGAAGGTAGATCAGAGGCAGAGTATATATGGAGCACATCTTCTACTTTTGGCTGTGACTGATGTGAAGATTAGATGGGCAGTGTGGAGCAGGGGTTGGATGGGAGATGAGAGGCAGAGAGTGAAGGTGCCAGACTGAGAGAGAGAAGGAAAGAGCTGCTCCGATGAGTGGGACATATGCCGTCTCCTCTGGTGGGGTGTGACAGTTCTGGGTCAGTCGTCTCCTTCCCAGTTCTATCCAGCATGCGGCAGTGGTGGTAGCCAGGATATTGAGAAAATAGGGCGGCTTATTGAGATAATCATATGGTGTACATCAGTGACAGGCGTAAGCTTCGGGCCTTGCCACTAAGCCGGGCTCGGTGACACTCTCAGCCCTATCAGTTCCAGCCACCCCATCCGCCCCCTCTGCATGCTTATTACACATCGCTGCCGTGTCTCTTACAACAAGGCCCCGAGTTGGCAAATTGTGTGAATATGATTATTTGTTTAGTTATTTGAGTGTGTTATTTGTCATTGAGCTTAAAGAGACATCCAATTATGATAATGTCTTAATAGCTGGTTTATTCAAAACATATTCTTATATTTAAATGTTACAACTAGAGGTGCAGTCCTCTGTGATTTTATAATTCAGCTCTTTTATTAAAAAAAAAAAGTACTTTAGCATCTTGCACTATGTTAAATGAGATCAGTGTTGTATTATTTATCAAATAATCTAATATTTATTAATATTCTGAATTAGCGTTTTGTTAATAGTTTTAGTTTCCAGTTCATTAGAGTATTTTTAGGTGCTTTTTTAATTTTTTAATTAGATTTTTTAATATATTAAAATATATTTTATTTGATAAATATTTTGTTGCTTGTTGAAGGAAATAATATTTAATAATAAATCATATTTTTATTAATTAGTTTTCAGTTAATTTTAGTGTTTTTATACTGAATAAATATTTAAATTTAATAAATACATGTTGCCTTTGTAAATAACTGTAGCAAAATAAGTATCTAATATAATAAGTGTTTTAATAATTACTGTTACAGTTAACATTAACAACAATGATCAAGGAGCATCCGAATGCTTGAAAATGATTTAATATTTAATTTTTTTTAATTGTTTGTGTATTATCTAAAATATTAAATGTGTCACTCTTTGTGGCTGAATTTAGCAAACGTCTTGGTTTTCCTTATTAGCAGCACACAGGCCATAACAGCGGCAAATAAAACTGAAATAGGATCATAAGAAAAGTGACAATACACACCTATCGCTTCCTTCATTACTTTGGGTCAACAGACTCTCTGCCGTTAATCCATTAGCTTATCTATATTCCCCTGCAAATATTGTTTATATAACAAGAATGTTTGGAGATTAAAAAATGTAATGCTGTAGAATTAAGTGGCTTTAGCTAAGAGTTGTGGTGCAATTATTTAGCACAGAGACATTTTTAAAGTCATGCTCGTTCATTAGAATTCAAAAGCTTGTTTTGAGTTGAGAAGCCGGGAGAAGGGGACGACACATTTCTGGAAGGAAAATTGAATACCTACACAAGACATTCAAGGTCATGCTTGAAACATAATTATTTGCCACTATGGAGCTCGGCTTAAGTCGACATTGTATTTGTTAAATGTCACTTGCAATTAAATTTGGTAATATAACTCGGAAAAGGTCACACACTAAGCGCCGTGGCAGTGTCTAGTCCCAGACCCATTTACTTCCCGTCCCGTCATTGTCACCCCTCCAAACACAAGGCCGTGTTTTCCCTGCCATTGTGCGACTAATTACACAGATTACACTGATTAGATTTGCGTCTCAGGTTTTATTGCTGCCCTTAATTGCCAAAGATGATTGCAAATTAGAGGGGGAATCATGGAGACCCGGATGTCGGTTTGTCTTCACCTTGAATGGACAAAGTCACCCAACCGCTTTCCGGCTGCACACTTTGCCGTTAGTGATTTCATTATGTACCGAAGGAAGCCTTAATTCAATGCCGTGAAATACCATTAAAAGATATGTCTTACCAGGTGATTTATGAAGAGCTGTCCTCGCAGGAATGCACGAGGCGGTATTTTATATGAAGTTAACGGCTTTGTCTCTTGTCATACTCTGCCCTCTCACTCTCGCTGTACTCGTTCTTTTTATTACAGGCCTCAGTATTACAAGGTGATTGAGGAGTGTGTGTCTCAGATCGTCCTCCACCGCAGTGGGATGGACCCTGATTTCGCCTACAGAGAGCGACTGGATGTGGACTTCGGTCATCTCATCGGTAGGTCTGAGATTAGGTCTCCTGGGTGTTGAAGAAAACGTCTTTGTGTCGAACACAACACTCGACCTCAGCGCAGTTCCTTTTAAGTTATTATTCAATGGCACAACTGGGCTATTCAATTCTGTCTTGAACTGTATAGCCATTTGATAAAGTGTCCAGAACATTTCGAAATGAATAAAAAGCAGTTTCATGTTTCGGTAACCAGGTTTAGGTAAAAGCCAGAGCAGTATTGAGTTATACCACTTCAATGAAATCCGCCAGAAAGAATTTTGAGGCTTAATGGGATGTCTAGAGCATGATTATAACAATCCTACACTGGTTCACACTACATTCTGTCTAACATAACTGTGAAATCACGCTGAGCTGAGGGAGGCGCAACTGCAGTTGATAAAACTTTGCCATTTCCTGGAGTAGATCTAATTATCATTCCCCGGTCCCCGTGAGAGCCCTGTCTGAAACACCTGCACTCACCTGACACATAAGATAAGGTACACTCATTATGCATAAATAAAACATTATCTGCAAAACCTGGCTGGCATGTCATGTCTTATAAACGCAACACGACTTCAGCTGTACCAGATATATTTGTAATCCTGGACTTTCTTTCCCATTTGTTTTATGATTCAATTTTGCGGGACAAATCATTTGTTGCCAATTGTTTTGTCATCCAAGTTCGTGGACACCAAGGGAATTAATAAAATAAGGGTGATTTTAAAATTTGCCCCTCTTTTGTGTTTTGTCACTAACACTTTCGTAACTTGCCAACAAAGGCTCATTAAAAGTTTTCAGACTCATCTGCAGAAACACTTCTTCCCTTACTTTAATGAGTTGAAAACAGATTTTGTGGGGCGCCGTTTTTAAATTTACATCTCAAACCTCCAGAACAGAATACAAATCTCCAGAGGGGAGTGGGGGGGGAATGAGATACTGACAGGTTCATTTTATTCTGTTCGCTTTTTTGTTCTTTTGATTGTTTCATTCGGTGTCTGATGTGGAATTTTAAGCATCTTGTTAACAATGTACCTTGTAATTTACATGTACTTGTGTGTTTTTATGCGTTTTCATGTACCTGGCTATTTTTGTATGACAGATCAGTGTGTGGATAAAGCCAAAGTGGAAGAGAGCGAGCAGAGAGCGGCTGAATTCTCCAAAAAGGTGAGTCTATTAATCACCCTGGGTGCCGCTATTGGTATGCAACCAGGCTGCTGTCACCAAACTTTTCTCCCATGAGCAGTGAGACAGCACATCGATTGTTCTCGTCTGATCAATAGCTGGCAGCAGAGCAACATGATCTGTATCAGTTCAAGCAGAATCAATGCTGATGCTCCGATCTGCAAGCTTTGATTGTGCCATACTGGAACACTATTTACAGGCACCATTTCAAATAGTCTTAAAGGCCCCGATATTGTAATTTTTTTTCTGTTGAAACATTTCCTCTGGAGGTTTGTGAGGATGCTAACATTGCTAGTGTCAGTGGAGCCAAGAGATTTAAACCACAATGCTATGAGGTTGTATCCATGCTCTTGCTTCCTGCCCAACTTTGCCAAATGTTAGCCAGACATCCGAAGCTTGCGGTTTAAAGGCACTGTAGTAAAAGTACTGTATCACAAATACTAGCGGGTAGCTAAAAACACTTGGTCTCACTGATGCCGCTTTTCCACTGCATAGTACGGCACGGTTCAGTACCGCTCACTTTTGGGGGGGTTTTCTCTGGGAACGGTACCTGGTACCTGGTCCTTTTTTTAGTACCACCTCAGCCGAGGTTCCAAGCGAGCCGTACCGTTACCAAAACTTGATGTGTAAACTCTGCTGGTCACTGATTGGCCGAAGAAAATCGTCATTACTGCGTCACTGAACTTGCGACACAACAGACCCGCTATATTTAAATCAGGACAGTCAACGAAGGATCAGACGCAACTGTTTTGTTTGAAGAAACGCACCTTTTTGTATCAACCACAAATGGCTATTTCGTGGTCTATTAAGGAAGTACAAACGTTCCTCTCATTGTTAGCGAGGAGCGGATCCAGCGAGAGCTTGATGGGGCGACGCGGAATGAAAAATACTCCATTGTTGTGTGTTTGTTTGTGGCGCGTTCACGATGATGTCACCGCAGGAGAGGCGGCACAACTATAACGACACGTGAATAATCCCGCCCACTCTAAAGCGGTACTGCATGGAAACGCAAACCGAGCCGTGCCGAGTCGTACCACGCAGTGGAAAAGCGCCAATAGTACACAAATCTCAGAGGATACCTTTCCAATGGCGAAACTTCCAGAGAAGCCTTTGCCCTTCAGCTGTAGATGAAGACAACAAGACAAAGTTTGTTTATGACTTAGTCCGCATATAAAATGAGAATTATTAATGTATTGAATCGCAAATCACCTGTTTGACGGTGCCTTTCTCGACCATTCGCTTTAGAGCCCTCTTGTAGAGGTTTTTGGTCTTTTTGTCCATTTCCACAGATGGGTATTTCTTCATGACATATTTCACAATGGTGATTGTAGAGGCACCACTCCGCTCCTTGCAACTCTGTACGTAGAAAGTGAAGATGTACACATGAAATGGCAATTTTGTAAATGAATACTGCAAGAAATGAGTCCTAAAACTGAGCAATTGTTGCACATTTCATCGCCTTAAAACCATTGAATGGAATAACGTCTGTGGTTAACTCATGTTTTAGTCTTAGACATAAATACTACTGTAGTATCCAACTCTTTTGTGTCTCACTAAAGATGCTAAATGGGACTACAGAGGTTATCAGGAACATTACATTTGTGATTACGCCAAACAGACTTTAACTAAAAAGTGAAGATTTTAAATAAAGATGAAAGAGTTCTCAAAAGAGTAATGCTGGCGATGCTGAAGTCATGTGGACATGGTGTAGTTTGTTTATAGTCTGCTTAACTATTGACTTCTGGCGACTGCATTTAGTCAGCAGTTTATATTGTTGTACATATTTTACTGATCAGTGTGTAAAAAACCTACTTTAAATTCTCTTCAAATAACAGAACAGTTCAATTCTGAACCAGACCTCAATTGCTTCCATGATGATTTCCTCAACTTTGGGCTGGGAAAGAGAGGATGAAGCCAGTTTGTTGGCGGAAATGGTCGCCCAAGCAGGGATCTTCTTTTTCACCTTTTTCATCTTGTCATCTTCTTTGTCACTGCACCATTGCGACACAAACGCATAACACACATACTTGTTCATTTTTGAGCGGTAACCATCACATGTTGAAAATTTGCATTTCTTTCTGTACAAAAGTCAGAACTTACAGTTTGGCTACAACTTCCTTGACTTTTTTCTTCTTGCTCTTCCCTTGGTCGGCTGCTGCTTCTTCAGATTTCTCGCCCTCATTAGGCGTTTCTCCTTCATCTTTGGACTGCTCCTCACCATCAGCGGTCGCCTCCCCTTCACCTCCTTTTTTGTCTTCTGTGGTTTCAGGTTCAGCATGTGCTGAATCTTTCTCTTTTTCCTTCTCCTTGTCCTTCTTCTCACCTACAGGTGCAGACCCTTCGGCAGAAACATCTGTTGAATCGGAAAGAATGAGATGCATGAAAATGTTCACACATTATTTTAGAAACTATCCTGAAGCCTTGTGATTTTAGGATTTTATTTCAGTGAATGATGATTGAATGACAGAATTTTTATATGTGGGAGCATTACTCCTTATGTGACCTATGTGCCAGTACTTACCTCCCTCAGGGGCATTTGGAGGGGGTGCCTCCTCTTTAGGCGGGGCTGCAGCTGATCTGCGAATGGGCATGATTCTTAACCTGGCAATAAATAAAGACTTTATGAACATGAATATATATATATATATATATATATATATATATATATATATATATATATATATATATTCACACACACACACACACACATTTATATATGTTATTTATTTTGCTTTAAACATGATGTATGCATCTAAGCTGGGAATGCAATAAAATAAAAAAACATGTTGCATTGTTTATTACGTTATGATGCATTGCATAATGGAGCCTGCAGAATTTTGCAGAAAATAACAGGTTTTTAATGCAATGTTTTGGACACCTGAAATGAACGCCTATGACTCTGGTCAGTAAAGGGAAGCTCGTGCATAGAAAAACACGTCGACAAACACGCGCTGGACATAAAGGCACAGCAAATTAACCATAATGGAGCAACAATCTCATTGTTTATCTGCTCCATATACTCTTTATCGATACTTGCAGCGAATAACGTGCATAAAGTCGTACCTGCAGACGTTTTAGAAGTGCACAGGAACTGAACTGCACGTAAATCTCAATATAATCGAAAATGGCCATTTTGTCCATTTTGCCCTGTACAGTAATGGCGCTGCGTTAGGCTGAAAATGGTAAATGAACGAGACTGCAGAGTCAAAAGATTTAATTAAACAAACGCGCCTGCATAACGTATGAAAGATTCTGTGAACTGAGGATGCACAATTTCAGAACAAGCATTTAAAGCATACCTTTGTTTAATGGATTATCAGTTGAAAGAAACACTCCCTTCCTTTTTGGAATTCTCTGTTTACGTGCCCCTCCCCCCCTCATGCGCACGCATAGCGACGTACGAGTGCGCGCAGGCGCGCGGGGGCCATGACCAGGACGTCACCGAAATTACTTTTTGTACTAAAGCACTGCTACTAATATATAAAATACATTACACAATGACTTGTTTATATAACATTTACTTAATGCGTTTGCCTTCTCTGTCTGTCGTGTTTATTCGCTGTTGTGAATTAAATAATTCAAATGTCAACACAAGATGGCATCATTGCCACTTGATGCATAGAATCAAACTTCATATTTCTTTTATCTATTAACCAGAGAAGTCTTTGTCTCCACACATAGTGGCCCACTTCTTATAGACCATAAAACATAAACTATAAAAATAAACCTATTAGAAATGCATTTAAAATAAAAACAAAATAAAGAAAGAAAAAAAGTCCACATTTTTAAACACATTGGCTAGACTACCATGTGTATATTAGTGTATGAATATGTAGCTGACAACTATTTTCAAGAACTTTTTTAAATAAAAGCTTTAATTTATATTTATTCTATGCTTCAAATTACAGATAGTTTGAAAAGGCCTCAACCTTCAAAAATATCATTTATTCTAGTTCAGAAGGTTCAGCTTTATAAGCTATTTTGTTCATTTTATGAGGACTGCAATAATTTATTTTAAATTAGATTTTATTATGGTTTATAAAATGAGGTGTGACATAAAACTAACTATTACACTAAATTAAATATTCCACATTTTAATTAAATAAAATATAAGTTGAGTTTAGCTACTGCATGAGACCAGTGTAATTTTAGCCTGATTTAAATACTATTACAGGTTTATTAACCCGTTTAATCTCCAAATTTTCCAGACACGAAACTATCTAAATTATGTGTTAGTAACCCTTTGAAATAATCAGTAGGCTAGTTATTTTTAGTTTTTTAAGTTTTATGGTTACCCTTGTGCAACATTGATATGATATACTGTACCATCACCGCATTTCAAAATTGTTACCTTTTTGTAAAATATAACTTTAGCTTTTGTTTTGGAGCTTTGACGCAGCTGTGATCTTCTCAAGGTTCAAACAGGAAATGAACTGCTCTGGTCACGTGACAGTTTGCACTAATCGTGTAAACCTGCACAAATCTTTTGAACCTTTATTTTTCCATATTTACAGGAAGTGCACTAAGACATCAGTCAGTAAGGTTTTTTTGAGCATTATAAATGAAAACCTCTTTTTGACGGTTAGTGTGACAGGTGGGATTAAATGGGTTAATATTTAGAATCAATGTTTAATTTCATGTTTCGTTTTTACAAACTTATATGTATATATATATATATATTTATGTTAACATTTAATTTATTATTTTCAGAAAATATTATTATTATTATTATTTATATTATTGTTGTTAGAAATTATATGGTATTATCACTCAATATTATCAGTGTTTTTAAAATGGTGATGGTTTTGTATAAGAACGCAGAATAATGCATATTTGTTTTTGTTTAGTTTTTTTTTTCTGCTGCACAAGAGGAGATAAAGAGGAGACGGTGCAGAACACAGTATTGAAACAGCACCCACACACTCTGTGTTTTTAAACTCCAGCATGTGGCATGGCCACAGAATCATCAAAGCAATAAAAATACAAAAAATAGCTAAATTCTTTAAATTCATTCTAGCTAAATACTTTTCTATCAGCTTCCTAAACACAGAGAGATGTTAGATTAATTATGATATTGTTATTATTATTCTTTTATTTATTTTTTTTTGACATTTTGTGTTTGGTGCCTGTTCCATAAAAGCAGTGAAATTACTATGTGGTTACCATGCCAACACAAACCTTTATCTTTTTAGAGAGATAGCCCACTGTTTCCTTGGAGACAAAAGTCTAAAGAAATTGGTGTACAAGTGGCGCTGTTTTAGATGTAATAGTATATCAAAGCTAATGCTCTTTTGGCACCATTTGAAGAATGAAGAAGGGTGAAAGGAAAGTGCTTTGCAGTCGTAAGGCATAAAAATAGTTCTGGCGCTCTTTGGACAAGGGATCCAAATTTAGTCCTTAGCTGTAAGTGAATCAGACTGACCCTTATGAAGGATTTCTCAACTGCAGTCCATCAGTTTGTGGATTGATTTTAACTTAATAGTCAAATTATGATAAAAGGTTTCATAATGTATGGTTAATCCATGCCTTGAATTACAAGGTTGTTTTAGGTAAATAGAGATGCTTAACCTTCATAAATTGTATTTATATTATTTATTTTTGTCACATGTTATATTAGTATTGATACTAACAGTTACAAGTGAAGGATCACAAATTGAACTAAATTAAATAAAAAAGCTACCAAATGTTAATTTGCATAACCGAAGCTAAATATTTGTAATCTGTTTATATTTAATAACATTTATTTTATGTTTAATTTTTAATTTTCATGTATAATCTAACATTATTCTCACTCTAAAAACAATATAGTAGCCCATGTCTGGACGTTTTGCTTTTGACTAAGAAAAAAAACCCCGCAATCTAGTTAATTAAATAAATAATAATAAATAATTAGACAATCTGAGCAGAGATTAAAAATATCGCGCATACGTCATTGGTTCTTGCGTGCAACGTCAACGCTCCAAATTCGAATTTGAGGAAGTGTGAAAGCGGGAAGCCTACGTTTCCCCCCAAAATTTAAACTGGGAGTTTATTTAGATGTCAAAATTGTGTGAATTAAATAATATATTTGTGCATAAAAGAATGTTTAGTTAGTGTAGTTAGGTGCTTAGCAAACAAGAAATAAAAGAAACATAGGATATATTTAATTTCTTATATTTTAACTAGCAGCACATACTGTTCTCATGTACTCCGGTTGTGTTTGAAAGGAAAGAACCAAATGCAAACTTTCATGTAAAAGACTGAATGGGACATAATCCAATAGATATTCATACCCCACCATGCTGCAAGTACCCTATGGATAAAATGTTCTACTTACAATTTTTACACGGGGGAACACAGGATTGAAAAACTGGCCATGCCTAGTTAAATGATTATTCGTCTAAATACTTGAAAGACAGCCATAGTGTTGCTTCTTAGAGAAGACAGCAAATCTGGACTGCATGAAAGTCAAAAGGAATAATGAGATGGTTTTGCATATTAGGGTAGTCCTTGTGTAGCGATGAGCAAGGAGAAGCCAGCAGCCATTGAAATGCTTATTTGCACTAATTATTGCACTAATTACAACAATTTTGTAATTTCAGTGATCTTCGGTTCTTCCTGGTTCACCCCTATCTGAGAGACCCTTCCTCAGCTGGGAAATATGAGGAAACCTCCATTCAGAAGACTCGTCCTGTTCAACATGCAGCCGATTAATTTTTTTAGGTTCATATTTATTTTTAGGCCTTTTATGATTATAGTTTTAGAAGCTGCGACACACAGATGGATAAGATGGCTCATGCTGAAGGAAACAGATTTTTAAGCTGAGATATGAAAGGCTTTACACAAACATGGATAAATGAAAAAAAATAAAGAATAAATTACTCCAAGAAAAGTCTCCGTACTCTGCTAAAGGTTGTAAGGAAGGATGCACATTCGTTATGGCTGACAACTCCTACTTTTGACCACTAGATGTCGTCATTGAAGTGGTTTGCTCGTTCTTTGAGTTAATGTTTAGGTATTTAGTTCATTGTGACCAATGTTTGACTCTTTACAGTCCACCGTTATACTCTGTGTGAATTAATTTGATCCTTTTGTCCTCCATGCTGTTTAGTTCTGTGTTGAAAGATTAGTTTCTTCTTGTTCTCTTCATTTCCTTGTGCAGTGAAATCATTGCCACTCCATTGACAATGAGCTATTGGTGGCTTGCCAGTGAACCAGAGGGCATCCAAGACTGATCATCCACTATGAAAACTTCTAGCGGTGCTGACCTCCAAATCCACCCTGTGATGGCCGTTCAGATAAGAATAACCTATTGTCTGTTTTCATTTTGCGTCAGTTCTTCATTATTACAGTCACTCAGTGTTACATTGGTGTTTACGTCAAAGATTGTGATTCAGAGGTTTTAGTGCCGTTAGACTTTCCTCTGAATTGTTGAATCAGTCACAGCTCTTGCACAATCATTACTTTTAAATTGATTAACTACATCAATCATCTTTAGAAAAATAACCTTATGTACACTTTTAAAAGTAAAGGCTCCAAAAGGGAGGTCTTCGAGCCATTAAGAGTTCCAAAAAAGAACACTTTTTGTAGTTTGAAGAGCATTTCAATAATCTGAAAAATTTTCGTGAATGTCAACACGGAACCTATATGTTTAATAGTGTAGACCATGTGCTTGACTCTGATGTAACTCCACAAACCTCCCTCTGACAACCCTATGCTGTATAAATACTCACTTTTAAAGCAAAATTCATCTCAGTGACATTGCCCAGACGTTACAAACTTAAGTTGATATCTCTGCAGCCGATGTTAGTATGCAGTATTTGCTTCTCTCGGTCCCATGCAAACGGAGATAATTGCGGACCAGCTGTGTGAGCAGGAGGCGGCCTGCGAGAGGACTCAGCTGTAGTGAGTATGCCACCATGCCAAAACTCTGTGCCAGTCAGTCAGCTCTGTTTCAATTAGGCCTCAAAATGAGTTAATCTGATACAGGCCAGAGAGGACAGACTCGGCAAATACGCACTTTCACTTTGCCTACAGATCATTTAAGCTAAAGTAAAGAGTTCAGAGTTTTCTAATGTAATCTGAGGATGACTTTACCAAGTATATATCAAATGGAATTGTGGGCCGTACTACTTTTCTAGATATTCACTTCTTGGTTGGCTTTCACTATGCAAGGTGTAAAACTTAAAAGAACAGCTCATCTAAAAATGAAAACATTTGTTCACTCTTATGGGATCCAAGATGTAAGAAAACAAATCCATTATTAAGGTGTTTTATTTTTAAATGTCATTTCTTGCCAGCCCATACTCCACTATAATGCCTTTACAGCTTTTCTAAGACACTATTTGAAGGGTGGTGTGGATTGCTTGTGGATTATTGTCATGTTTTTATCAGCTGTTTGGACTCTCATTCTGACAGCACCCATTCACCTCAGATTTCTCCAACTCTGTTCTGATGAAGAAACTAAATTTTCTACTTCTTGGATGACCTGATGGGAAGTACATTTACATTTTTGGGTGTACTACTCCTTTAAGGAACTAAGTGCTTACAATCACTTATACTTGCTATAATTGGTGGTGCTTGACATTATACATAGTGTTGGGGATTTGAGCAAAACCCTTAGTATTGAACTTTGACAGTAGTGTGCTTTATTCTCTTAGTGAAGGCCATTCAATCCGAGGACTTGACCTCCACGTTCAGGGTTTTAAACTAGGCTTGCCTTGAAGAACTTGCATGAACCCTTAATCTCTCCTGGCCAATGTGGAAACTGCTTGTCCATCTACACTAATGTTTTTGAAAGAATTCTCTTTTGCTCACATTTATTTGATGGTGCTATTACAGCTTAAAAAAACTATTTTCTTCTCAAATATTTTTTTTAAAACATGGTTTATTCCTGTAATTGCAATCAATACTCACACACTTCAGTGTCACGTGCTTCTTCAGAAATTATTCTAATATGCTGATTTGCTGCTTAGGAGACCCAGTAAAACACAGTTGTGTTGATAATATTTTGTGAGGAATCCATTATGCATTTTTTCAGGATTCTTACAAAAGTTAAAGTTTATTTAAAACAGTCGATTTTCACTTTAATGCATCATTGCTGAATAAAAGCTATTAATAATAAAAATGTTTCTGAACTCACATTTCAAAATGGTATAGTGTAGTAGAAGAACTTCAGGGAAAAAGCATCAAAGTATCCTCAATCTGTTTGCAATGCAAGTAGATTTTTTTTTTAGTTTCATTTTCCTTTATTCTTCTCATGCAGGTGAATAGGGTATTTATGCTGTAGGGAAGATAGCAGCTATCTATTAGTGCCACAGTCTTGTCTGGTGAAAAAGCTTGGGATAGAGTCAAAACTAGTATTGATTCAACTGATTGATGATTGATGATTTGAGCAGCTCTGCCTGGGTGTGAAATGGCAATTTCTCCATCTGGAAGAGAGGTCTGGTGACTTTGAAAGAACACTGTGCCTTTCTTTATTCACTGAACTCGCATGTTCTCTTTCTTTTGCAGCAGGCTACTTGTTCTGCACAGGATTACAGCAAAGAATCAGTTCCCTCTTTTTGCAGTATGGCTGTGGGTAAAATGCTTAATATTTTACTTTCTCTGCTTCAAAGGCGTTCTTAACATCACACAATATTATTAAGTGCTTCTGATGCACTAGTTTAGAGGTGACTGATGCAACCTCGACAATACATATATATAAATACATACACATCTGGACCCTGGACTACAGTCATAAGTCACAAATATATAGTTGCAGCAATAGCTGACAAGACACTGTATAGGACAAAAGTATACATTTTTCTTTAATTACAAAAAATCTTAAATGAATATTTTTATGAAGTGTGTGTATATATACACACACACACACACACACACACACACAATTAAATATAATTATGTATATATAATTAGCCTTGGTCTTCAAAATCTTTTACTTGGAAATTTGGGAAATGTAGATTATGTAATGTAATGTTTTCTCCTAAACATAAATTTATATTTATATTTCATATTGTATATTTATATAAATAAATAAATAAATAAATAAATGTACACACACCTTTGCAATTCTGTCAGATAATGCAACCCTTCTCTCAGAAAATTGTTGCAGTTGCAAATGTTTTGGTACTCACATGATTATTTTTTTAAAACAGAAGAGCAGTCAAATCTGGTACAATTCCACACAGAATCCCCAAGATCCATTGGACCTCTTTTTTATTAATTGTGCTCTTCCATCCATGTCTAGGGAGGTAAGCTACAGTGCCATGTGCTGTAAACATCTTGATGATATTGCAAACAATGGACACAGGAACGTTAAGATCTCTGAAGATGAACTTGTAGACTATCAGACTATCAATGTTTTCCACATACATAAATAAACAAATTTTATTCTCTGATTTAATTTATATATATATACACACACACACACACACACACACACACACACACAGTCATGGCCATACATATCTAATATATACTAATATATATAATAATATATATTTTCTATATTAAGATATATACAATGAATTATAGAATTACATTTTGTATATAAATATCCTGTATATATAACTGATTTTATTCTAGAATTTTATTGTATATATTTTAATATAGAAAAATATGTTCAGATTATGTATTTTTCTTCCAACTGTCCCATTTAGCTTGCACAATAATTCATTTTTTAATGTTTAAATTTAGTATAATTCGGTATTCTGCTTCAATTAAGAGATGCTTATTCTTGTAGCACTTTAAAAATCCAAACGTTGGGATCTTATCCACGAAAGAAAAATTAAATGCCACTTTCTCCATCATTAGATGCCGTCAGGAATCGATGCATTTTTCCAAGGCTGGATTCTACAGGACTCTGTAGTAGATCTAGGACACAAGCGCGTCCACGCCGCTCCCCCGCGCGCTCCCTTCTCTGCGCGTGCTCGGTCGAGCACTTCCGCTGGGCGCACGCGCGCGCTCCGCTCAGGATGCTTGATTGTAGGTGATGATGGCGGAAGAGGAACTGCGCTGAGTTTTCGCCCAGTTTTTTTTTTTTTTAAATAGACCCCTACAAGACGCTCGTCAGCAGATCTCGTCTTTCTCCTTCGTCTCACTCAGAGGGACTATGGGGAATGAAGCGAGCCTCGAAGGAGAGGGCCAGCCGGGGCAACCGGGAGGCGCTGTTCCCGCGGCTGGAGCCCCGGCTTCCATTTCAGCACCAGCGGGCGGCGGACAGCTCCTCAAGCCGAGCAACGGAGTGCCTGCCGGGGGAACGGGCGCCGGACACGGCCCGGCGATGAACAGGTATGTCGAGTCATTTCAAACGCTTCCGAACCGCTGTATTTCTGTGAATTAAATGGACTGCTTTGTGCTGACGATACGAGTCTGTGGGGTCTAATCTTGTGCTTTTACATTTAAAACAACTAGTCACTTTTAGCCATATTTAGAATCGATCATTTATGTTTTTAACCGCCTTCGTTTAGTTGCACTTCATACACGATGTTTTACACCCAGCGGTATGCATTATCTAAACCTACTAAGCCAGTTGTCAGCTAAAAACCTCTATATGTGCATAAGATCAGGAATCAACTAACATATGCTGGACTCATGAGGTTATTTGATCTCTGGCATACTTTATACATAGATCTATTTACATATGAGCATGCATATGTATATAAGCAGCCATATGAGAATGATTTGTTTTGGTGTGTTGTCTTATTAAGTGTATATTTTTGTCACAGTCTGCAGTTTGTTAGCCTTGCTCTGTCCCAAACCGAGCTACCTATGTTAGTTTCAGAGCTTTTATGGACATAGGATATAGATGATCTCAATGCATGATTAATAAAATTACCAGCTGCACACGTTTTATATGTATTTTAATATGGGAATCTGGTGTCTGATTTGGTAGGGTACAGAGCAAGACATGTTCTGAGATAATCGTATTCGTGTCACACTCTTATTTATTTAAATAAACCTCAGTTTGCTTAGGTGTGATTTTTTAATAACACTGACTACAGTCACATGATGTCAAATTCATTGCTTTGGCAGCCACGCCTAACAGTGCTGATATCAAAATGCACTGGTACTAAAATCTCACTGTAAAGGACACTTGAGGGATCCGAGAGTGCAAGCATGATAAAATGTTACAGTGTTAATAATTGATCAAATTTTGACGAGGATCCATGTGACTCATCTGTTACACGTGCAAGCGAACATCTTTCACTACCTCTCTCTCTCTCTCTCTATCCCTCCCCACCCCTCTCTCATCTCCCTCTACGATATTTAAATAATGTAATGTGTGAATTTCCTTGTACTCAAAGGATTTAGAATAACTCAAACGTGTGCTTATGCTGTTTGCAAATTTATTAATTTACTCTCTGTCTGGGTTCATGTTGTGTAGCAGTGATTCTCCAGTAGTTTTGCGTCAGCACACAGATTTTACATTAGACATAAAATAGCAACCCAGAGCAGTAGTAAAATTGTTTATTGTATAAAAGAACACTCTTGAATTATGATAGTTTGGTGCTCTTGGGAGCCAATAATTCATAACACAAAGCACATTATGGTTGGCTCAGACATTTATTGCTGCCTGTGTTGTATTGTGTAGTTTTCATCATGCTTTTTGGATGAGGACGTATAGAAAGTGTTTGTCTTTCATTGAAACAGTTGAAAAGTCTATTTAATTTCAAATTCTAAATAAGCATGACTATATGGTTAGTTTATTGTTTTGTCCTGATTGAGAAGCACAATTATACTATAAGTTGATTATATAAAAAATATTATAGAATTATTATACTATAAATGTTGATAGGATGCACAGCCTGTATTATTGAAACCTTTTCTCTTCCGTTGCAAAAGTTAATTATCTTCCAGTCCTAAATGTGTCTTAATGCTGTAGTTGTTTATTGTCTCCAGTAACAGATGAGTTTGTACCAAAAGGCCTACTTTTGACATCAACAACAAAACATATCTCACCAAATAAGCCAGGTTTATTCCAGTAAGCCTAACTTATTGTCAGTTGATTTGGTTCAAAATAAGTCAGACTAACTGAAATAAGCCTGGCTTATTTGGTAAACTTGCTTCATGAAACAGGCCCCTGGTCTCATAAAAACAATGTACCTCCGTGCAACACTGTTTTTACATACCTTACTGCATGTTCCGCCACGTTCATGTCCACATGAAACACGTCCAATACATAAACCCTGGCATGTTTTTATTACATTGATCATTTTACATATCGCTGTGTTTTCATTACGTTAAATATCCGGCGACTGTCACTAAAAGTTAATGCTTCCAAGTCCATGTTGTCCAACCCTAAACCTGGATATTTGTGATGCTAACGTTCAAATGCATCAGTTTTCAAATCTCCCGCGTATTAATTTTGTTCTGAAGCCATGATATTCTGACGCTTTATTAATCAAAGCGCTTTAAATTTGTGCAAAAAGGAAATAAAAGATGAGTTTTACTGCCTCTGGTGTTCATATCTTTTGGAAACTGCGGTGATATGTACCTATTGGTACATATTTTGTGTCTCGCAAAAAAATGGCACCCAGGAGCTTTATGCCATGAGACCAGGAAGTTGATAAGCATATTTATTGTCTAATACTAGATATGGACAATTACACAGTTGAGACAAACTGGTTGAGAATCACTGATAATCTAATATAACTGGGTAATAATAATGATTGGATACTTGCATCTACAGTACAGGATACATTTTTGTCAAAATAATGTCAATTCGAATGAATGCACAACCCTTGACCTGAACAACAAAACATGAGGAAGATGTTTTCTCTTCCATCTTAAAAGCTGATTTTATTTGCTTTAAGCGTTGTTTCCCCCTGAAACTCACTGTTGTTGTTAATATGCTAGTCGTCCTTGTCTCAGAAGTTAAGCTTGTTTTGCATCTTGCACAACTGCGTATCAGTTGTTTTGAAGTGCAGATACACCGTGTATCCAACCTGAAACATTGATTTACAATGCAATGATGCAAATGAAATGTATTTGTTGCAGGTGGGTGACCTAGCTGTCGACTTCTTTATAGTCAGGCCTCTCACAGTAAGACTATATTCTTAATGTCAGCGTTTCTCTATGGTCTGATTGGTTTGTTCGTGAGCTAAAGTTGAATCTGCTTGGACGTGTGAATTGCACAGATGCATCTGTACAGCAGTAATATTCCTGCTGCATGTACTGGCTGTCTGTCTGTGTCTGACCAGCATCATTAAAACTCCTGAACTGGGTGTGTAGTCTCAGTCGTAGCCTTGCGTGAGTTGTTTGAGGAAAAAACAAACCCATGGAGAATATTACAACCTGGGCAGAGGAAACATTTGTTTTTCTCATGGCCCATTCTGAGACTCTACTGTTTTTGTTTTTTTTCTGCTTCTGTACGTCTCATGTTTTTATTGATGTACCGAAATGTCAGGATTTTTTCTGTACAATGCCATCCAGTCATACACACTCACGGTGTGGGAAATGGCTGCATCTCCCCTTTGTTTGACAGAGTGATGTTATGTCTTATGTACCATATCAAGGCACTTCATCATTCACTGGTAAAGTGCGTGAGATGCCTACAGATGAGGCAAGACCTTGTGCTAATATCCTCATGGATTTCTTTCACTCCAAACTCTTTTAAAACTGCTGTCAAAGTTTGATGTTTGCTGAAGCAGATCTTTAAAATCATTTCACAACATTGCAGTTGGTTTTGTGAACTCAAAGTAGCAATATTGGGGAGTAATTTACTAGACTGCTTTGACTTGCAAACAGCACTGTGCAGATCTCTCTCTTGATTCAGATGAGATGCCTTTTCCAATGACAAAAGCAATATGGTGGATTATGGACTCATATTTTAGCCAAAAGCAGTGGTTTAAAGTTAAAAACGCCTTAATGATGGATTTGTTTCTCAAAAACACAGCTTTTTGCTTCTCATGTCATTAACTGATGGACTGGAGAGGTGTGGGTTATTGTGTTTTTATCAGCTGTTTGGAGTCTCATAGTAACATTGCTAACTTTTTTAGTACTGTCACATTACTCGCTTTTTGTAAAATAATGTGTATTTCTTGTAACAAGCTGCCAATCACATGTTCGCATGAATTGCCTGGGGTTTCTGGCTTAATTCGTTGTAGTCAGTCATTTAATTTGGATGATTCATTTTAATGAATTGGTTCATAACATGATTCATTTGAGTGAGTCAGTCGGGTTCCTGGAACTCCCTGTGCAAAATTTTTTTTGGGGGGGAGTATTATTCTTATTCTTAAGTATTATTCTTTCATATAAATCAAATAAGAATAATATTAAAAATAATATTATAAAAAAAAATATATATATTATATTAAAAATAAGTTTTAGAATGGGAGTTTAGTCCAGTTTTGTTTAACAGTTTTAAAGTGAGGATGATTTTAATTTTAACCCTTTAACTACTGACTCTAAAGAATATTTTGAAGAGTATTTGATATTTTGAACTAGTATGTCTCAGAGATCTACAATTTTATGCCTTGAGTTGTCTTTGCATTTAAGCTTTTCAAATAAGAACGTTAAAATCAAATAGTTATTCTGGATCCAGCCACACAGGGAAGCATGTGAAAGCAACAGCGTGAAAGATTTTTCATAATCGACATGTTTGAGAATTGTTATGGCACAAACTCAGTATGTGTTCTTTTGACTGACGGCCAAAATGAGGAACCAGAAGCTATTAGTGTGTTTGCATGGACTTTCCAGGGGAGTGTGTAGGTGCTGTTTGTGCTATTAGTGAAACATGGATAAAGAGAAAGATGAGGGAGATGGATGGAGAGACAGAACAGTATCCGGTGCTTTATTTCCCAGCAGATGGAAAAGGAACATCGCTGTCTTAGCCGCCAAACATCACCCTCATAAAAGGGCCCTGAATTGTAATGACACAGAAATCTAATAAATGTTCTCTGTGAGCCTGTGGCATTCTTTTAGCGTTCTCTTTACACTCCCTCTCAGTGTCTTTAAACCGTTCCATTTATTAAGCCTTGGAAGGAAACACAGATAGAATATAGCCATGCACCCCGGCCCACATGTCGAAAGGCCAATTTTTAAAAGGTTAACGCCAAATCTTTCCATTTTAGACTTCTATCATTTGACACTTAATCTTTAGTTGTTCATTGTTCCCCTGGCCTTCAGACTCTACTGTTCCAGCACTACATCTTCATTGCAAGTCCCTATAGTAGTAATAGCGGTCTGTATCTGTACAGTACACTATATAGCACTTTAAGGAGTATTCCAGCTTCAAGTTAATCTCAGTTGACAGCTGTTGTCCCTGGTGAAAAATACATATAGAAAAATTAGTGCTGTCAAATGCATCCAGAATGATACATGCATATGTATAAGTATGATTAATATCAATCAAATTAGAGTAAATACATACATGGAGTGTATGTATATATTTTTTTAAATATACTGTAAGTACACCGCCTTATGCATTATGTAAGCAAAACTTTTTGATATTTTATCATTTGACAGCACTAATTAAAATATATTTAAAATCTATTTGTTTCATGCTAAGTGTAGTGCCGAGACATTAAAGTATTTATGTTCTTAATAAAAATACCCTGCAATAGCGTTTTTAGTATATTTGTGCTACAGTAGAATTATTGCAAATACACTTCGGATATGCCTTAAATATCTTGCATTTAACATGGATATTATTTACAGCTCATACAATCATCATCAATAATAACATTAAAACACATTTTAGGCTTAATATCCTAGAAATGTGTATTTTGCACAAGCAGTACTCCAAATTAAGTTTAATGATTAATTTTTATGTCAGTAAGCCACATGTCAGCAGCATATACAGTAAGCTGATAGATTTGAACTATGAATAAATACTTTTGTATGTATTTTAAGCATATTTCTTTTTGGCTAGGTGTTGGTTGCACATACACACATATATAAAATCAGTAATTTTATTGTCATTTAGGGGTGTTTTGGCTCATGTCTTTGAGTTCATATGGCAATGGAGTTGTAAAATTAGATAACTTTAGACATCAATTTTTTGTGGCTTTTTAAAAGAAAAGGTACAAATGGAAATGGATTGTTTGGTAATCTACATCAGGTCCCAGATGATTTCGATTTGAGCTTACCTTGTATGCTTTCATTCTTTTACACCATACAGTATAGGACTCACTCCTCAAAGTATGTAGTTATTGTATATAGTGCAGTTGTTCCTTACAGGACTGTATCTAGAGCGAGAGGAGACATGAATTCAGTTTGTCAGTCTTCACCCATGCCTGTTCTTCTCATGTGGAGCTGACTCCCACTGGTTTTGTACTCTCCTTCTGTCACTCTGTGACTCATCAGAGGTGTTAACACAGGCTCTGTGCAGTAGAGAGAGGAGTGAAGGGGACTGCTCAGCACTACAGATCCAAATTAATCTGATCCAGCAGACATGGCTGTCTAAGGCCCCTTTACGGAGTGCAGCATCACAGTATATGCTCACTTCTGTTCGGGAAACACTTTAAGCCCAGTTGTGCATTATATTTAGAGCGCTAGGATAAATATATATTCTTACTACAAATAGATTTGATGATAATAAATAAAGAAAGCAATATTAGACTAATTTCTGAAGGATCATGTGACATTGTAAACTGGAATCATGATGCAAAAAAATTAGCTTTGCATCACACGAATGGATAAAATGTAAAAATATCAATTCTAGCTAATAGACAGTGTTGTTTAGATTTAGAAAAATGTTATTGTCGGATTGTAAAATGTCTAAATATCAGCATTTGCCATGCATTTTGAATGTAAAGACCTCAGAAAGTGCATCGAGACACAGAGTAGAAATTGCTAATCATTGCTCCATTATGTTTTCCATGTCTTCTGCATTCAGGAATAATTACCTGAGCACTAGATGATTATAAGTACATGGTTCAGTTAATGAAACAATCAATCTTAGCAGACACAATAACTCCTTGATTAAGCATGAGTTATGGTGTATCGTGTCACTCTGTCAGTAACCATGGTCCTGCTCGTTTTGCTTAGTAACAAAGTTTATATTTGAATGAATGAATGAATGACGCATTTATATAGCGCTTTACTGTGTATTGCCATACACCCAAAGCGCTTTACAATC
>JAUCMU010000013.1:5836502-5846778 GCA_032275025.1 Enteromius treurensis
ATAAACATAATAAATAAACGCAGCATAAACACATATATTATGTAAAGAAAAACTTTTATTTTGGATGCGATTAATCACGATTAATCATTTTAAAGCACTAATTACAATATATAAAATAGTTTTATATATTTTATATATATATATATATAATATAACATTTATTGTATTAATAACAACATACTGTACAAGCAATATTTTATTATTGTAACAATCTATTTATGAAACTATTTTTATATTAATAACTTTTATTTATAAATATTAATTAATAAAATACACTGTAAACATAACATTTATTGTTATTGTTTTTATTAAAGATTAGCTTATTGCTATAATAATAACAATATATTATTATTATCATTATACAAATTATGTAATTATTATAGTAGTAGTAGTAATAATAATAGTAATAATAAACACTGAGTGTATAATTGTTTTTATTGTTATTATTAAGGGTTAGTGGCTTTGAACGTTTCTAACCATAAGTAAGAGCAATAGTTGCGATGGTAGTCTTAATAAGCACCACTTATGAAAATTCAGACATAGCAGCTTTTTTTCATTAACATCCAAACTATTTATAATAGCTATGGATTTGTCAGTTTGCTACTAAACAGCATCTGTTCTATATCAAAGTTAAAGAAGGACCATTTAAGACAATTAAATATGTTTAGCTGAAGAACCCCCTGTCACCATTGATAACATTTCCAGATTCTTTTGGAAAAGCATTAAAAGTCCTCTTCAATCTGTCTGTTTCCACCCCCAGAAATTGCCCCGCTGCATTGATTTATCTTTTCTATTTTCATTCAAACTACTCGGGAAGCTGCGGCACAAAGCTCTTTAAATCTCCTCCTGTGAATCCCCTGGGCAGATGGATTCAACAAAGTGTTCAGCTATCAGTGATTTCAAACATATGCCACACCACCCCTGCTTTAATTCACACACTGATGTCTTTTTTTGTCCCCCCCCACAGTATCCAAGGCAAACCTAATCAGACAGACCCGAGCATGGGACCCAAACCTGGGGGTCCGCCGGGTCCAGGACCGATGCAGCCTCACGGACCCAGTCAGGGTCAAGCTGCACGGAGGAACCTCCAGGTGGACATAGGGAGCAGCAAAGGTGGACACCCTGTCTCGCCCGGAAGCAGCGCTCCCACCTCACCCTATTCTTTGCCCCAGATCGCACCTATGCCCAGCAGCAAGCTCTGTCCGGTGTGCAAGACCGCAGATCTGACGGGCACCACAGACGGCCAGCCAAACTGCAATAAATGCACGCAGTGCCGCTCCATGGTGTGCAACCAGTGCGGATTCAACCCCAACCCTCACCTCACCGAGGTAAGCAGCCCAGGACATGCTCATTCAGCACTGAATGTTGCACAGCACCATTCAAAAGTTTGTCTTCAGTAAGATTTTTTTTGAGCGAGATTGCAATAAATGACAGTAAAGACATTTACAAATGCTGTTCTTTTGAACATGAACAAGACCTATAGTAAGCAATGTTTTCAATAAATTATTAAGCAGCAAATCAGCATATTAGAATGAAGACTGGAGTAATGATCATCTTGGTTTTAAAATAATGGAATGTATTTTAAAATGCATTCCAATTATTTTTGACAGATTATAATAAAGAAACACAAGTAAAATAAGTTAACATTTATCATATTTATAATGAATAAAACAGTACAAACACATATATTATGTGAACACAAAATTTTACTTTCATTAATCATTTGACACCACTAATTCAAATACACATCTTATTATAAACTGTAATAATATTTAGCAATTTAACTCCCTGTATTTTTCCATCAAAATAAAAGTTTGATGTTATGACATTTTAAAATGTAGAAATACTGTGAAATAAAATAACAATATTATTTTTAATGCTTAGTTTTTTATTTTACAGTGAAATGCTACAATGGCAATATATAATTATTTTATAGCAAAATTGAGATATTATCACAACAAACCTGGATTTTTAATCTGAAAACTTTTCCCAGATCGTGCAGCATTATTTATTTATTTGTTTTGCAATTATTTTTTATTACTGAGTCCTTTTTTTTATTTTTATTAAATAAATGCAACCTTGTTGAATTGAGCATAACAGAATCCCCCCTCGCCCCAAAAACATAACAGTAATGTGTGTGTGTGTGTGTATCAGCTTGACTTAAATCATATCGTAAGTTGCTTGAGAGAGCTATTCCTGTTTGAGTCTGAATATTCACCATCATAAAACAACATTGATGTTGAACAGCAAAAGAGAGTGAACATTGCAGTCCAAATGGTGCTTTTCAAATAAAGTATGACCGTTACCGTTTTAATTCTAGAGGAGAGAAAGCGAGATGTGTTAAATAAAAAGCTCTTGGTAATGAATCCTACGCTCGGCCTCCATCTGGCTCGTACCCAGGACACACACTACACACAACCTGGAACTGTTCAGAAGAGAGTCCTCTGGGGCGAATGGGAATGTGTGCCTGCGTTTTCTCTGTGTTTCTGCGTGTAGGATGCAGTGGAAAGACAGAGCCAATGTTCAGAGATGTGTGTGTGTGGGAGAGCGAGAGGGCGCACGGCTGAGCGTGTGAGGGTGAGTTTGTTTGAGCGTGTTTGAGGATGTTGCTCAAAGGTGCAAATGGCTGGCGGCGCGTTAAATCCTGCAAGTGTAAATTAGGCAATGGACAGGAATGGAGAGAAGGGGTTGTAGAAGATCAGCATAGAGGGGGCTCTTAAGTGATTTTTGGGGATCCGCTCTCCTGCTTTTCATCAAAGCCATTAAAGGAATAGTTCACCTAAAAATTTAAATTACCCCATAATTTACCAGCATGAAATACAAGTTTGGGGTCAGTTATTTTATCATTTTGAAAGGAATTGATCATTTTATTCAGCAAAGATGCATTCTTTACATATGTATTTTTTATTTGAGCAGCATGTCAGCTTTGGTGAGATTAGAGATTTATTTCAAAGACTTTCACAAAATGACACCAAACCTTCGATCATCAATATGGAGTTTAGCCAAAAACAACAGAAGTCATTTACATGCAAAAATCTTAAAGGGACAGTTCACCCAAAAATGAAGTAGTATCTTTAAAGAGAAATTAAACTGTCAAGATCCAAGATGATACAACGGCAACACTGTATTACTCGTGTATTCAATTTCAAATCTTCTAAAGGCAATTTTACAGCTTTGTGTGAGCTTATCGAAAGTCATTATTGACTAGAAAAATGGCACCATTTGTGGGAACAACAGTAAACACCATTAGTTCTCGTTCATCTCAAGAGCAAATGTCATTGATATCAGTGGCGCTGTATTTGATTTGAGAACAGCAGACGATTATTGTTCCTCCTTGTAGAAGTTCTGAAATATATACTAATATAATATTTGATATCATTTTGAAACTTGACATGAAGGAATATATTTACACCCACTTGAGGGTGAATAAGCAATGACAGAATTTTCATTTTCAGGTGAACTGTCCCTTTAAAGACAAAGAAGCAAAAACCTGTTAAAAGCTACCCACAGCATTTATTTTCGGAATACCACTCATTACAATGCCTCTACTACCTGGCAGATTGCACTGAAATAGATGTCCTGAAATCACACATCTGTTTCCATAACAGCTCTGGGTTCTGAATCTGAATGCAGCTTGTGTACATTAGCCAGTCATAAAGATGCCTCGCTGTCAGTAATTTTGCATGTTAGCGTTGGCTGGCATATCTTTCTAGGTAAAAGTGTTAGAGCGAAAACATGCCCAGGCATTGTAGGGAGGTCATACAGGCAGGTGGAGGCCACACACACTACTGAGCCTCATTTAGCCTTTTTTAAGGACATTACATCAAAGTTGGATCAGCCTATAGTGTGTTTTTAGTGTGAAATATCATTTATCTAGCAAAATGCCACATCTTTAGAAATTTGATTTGGGGAGTTTTAGAGTCCTGCTGTGCTTAATAAAGACAGGATTGAATTAATTGGGCTCCCGTTGGATGGTGGACACTACAAAGTGGCTCTTGGTTTACACTGATGCTGCAGCACATAGCATGCAGCACTAACTCAGCGTTTTTAACAGCTCTGCTGTCAGTTCCAGCTGCATGTGACAAAATGATGGGAAATATGTCTTCTGGCGTGTAATTTCAGGGTTCAAGTGCAGTAAGAGCAGATGCTTTATGAGCATATGGTTTAAATTACTAGAGATCTCAGCAAAATAGAAATATGGCAATAATGGTTGAATTAGAGTTTTTGGGCATCGAGCCGGAGCCAAGCATAAATATATTAGTGAAACCTGAGATGTTGTGATATGACAGGCTATTAAATGTCGAGTAGGGGTGAGCAGTATACCAGTGGAAGCAATTCACTGGCTTATCCGAAGGGAACATGGAAGGTTCATGCTGTGTGATGTGGAATTGGCACTTCGCTAAGACTTAACAGTCTCAAGCTTTCCTACCAAATCTTGTGCCGCTGCTGGAAGACATGTAGGCAAAAGCAAGCAGATTTAGTGTATTATCACAGGAATCATTAAATAACACCTGCATTGATTATGCATTTATCTAGGAATTATATCTGGTCACCCAAATGTCATCAATATGTCATGACAGCTTACATCCAA
The DNA here is from genome assembly GCA_032275025.1 of Enteromius treurensis. Taxonomy (NCBI): domain Eukaryota; kingdom Metazoa; phylum Chordata; class Actinopteri; order Cypriniformes; family Cyprinidae; genus Enteromius; species Enteromius treurensis. The sequence continues at coordinate 5,841,094 of JAUCMU010000013.1, forward strand.
AGTGTGAAGTTGGACAAAATGTGAGTAAAAAAAGAGTGAAATGATTAAAAAGATATCTAATGCTCATCTAATGCTCATTTGTTTGATCAATAATACAGTGAAAACTGTAAATCATTATTGCATATTGCATATTTCATATATTTTAAGGCACTGCTTTCTGGTTTAATATTTTTAAATGCAAGTTATTCCTGTGATGGAACACTGAATCTTCAGCATCATTAATCCAGTCGTCATAAATCATTATCATAATTTGCTATCATAATCTTAAAAGCCTATTCACTTGATCAATTTCATTTATCCTTGCTAACTAATTAATTCTTTCTTGCACAAAGTTCTACTGGCCTACTGCAGTTTTTAAAACCACTATTTTCTCATCTTAAAGGGATAGCTCGCCCAAAAACTATCATTTCTGTTATTAATTGCTCACCCTAGAAGACCATCATCTCTCTTTGGCGCACAAATTAAGATATTTTTGATTAATTCAGAGACCGACAGCAACAAAACTACCATGTACACATCCCAAAAAGGTAGTAACGTCATTGTTAAAATAGTCCATGTTACATCGTTTTCATTTTTTGGTGTACTATACCTTTAAATCTTTTTTATTATGTTTAAATTATGTTTAAAATGTAAGAACTGTTTAAACTAGATAATATAGTCTAAAATCAGTTTACTGCATGTTAGACAATGAATGTATGATTTATCCAATATATTTAATCACTTTGTTGGATAAGTAGCATGTGTTTGTGAGTAGATGCATGTTTTTATGATCCAGTGAGTTACTGCCTACTGTATATAGAGCGTTACAAATTGATGACTTATGAGGCGTCATTTCGGTTAGTATGCTGCTTAGTAGATAGCTGACTGTGTAGATAATGTTGAGTCGTCACTCTATTTTGTGTTTGTTGGAGTACTCCAGGTTTGTTTCAGGCGTTTGGTGTAAAGATATTGGTTTAAAGCTGAACTCTAAATGTCTCTTGGAGAACAAAGCAGAGAGAACATGAGACAAGAAGCAAGAACAGCTGGTGAAGAGGAAAAAGAGCGGCCATCTGATCACTATGCTACAGACACCTGGAGAAAGAGAGAGAGAGGCTTGACATGATGGCAACAGCACTGAGTGGGATGCAGGAACCAGGGATGTACGGACAGAGAAATAGCAGGGTGGGGAAGGGGGAAGGAATGATGGAAGGAAAGAGAAAGTGGCGCTGACACACTCCAGTAGTCACCCACCAGCATACAGGAGGCGGTTCCACTCTGCCATTGGCTGATCCTCTATTTATAGATCCTGCTCTGTCTCTGCAATGATCTCGCATTCCTACTGCCAGAGAAAACCAGTGGAAGATCAGAGGAGAGAACGGGCTGGGGGACTGTGGTCCAAATTGATCAGGCCGTAAAGGAAGCTAAAAATAATTGCGCTTGTTTGGCACACAAGCACTGTTCCTTTCTGAAAACCCTGCGGTAATGACGCTAGAATATGAACATCATGATTTTTCCTCACTCCACGAGTTACTTTGGAAATCTGTGACTTGACTGGAACGTGAAACCTAATAGATCGGTCCTGCATTTTGGCTCTGAGTGTCTCACGTCTTCTGGTTTTCACGCTATCTAGTGGATTCATCATAAGAATAACAGCGGAAACTGAGTGTAGGGCCATCTGGGCTGCAACACACTCATCACAGCACAAACACAAAGAATATACACACACACACACTGCCACGGCCCTAGAGATTTCATGCTATTTTCCACCATTACACAAATTTGCCCAGGCAGCATTTGCACGTTATTTGGGTTCCATATGTAAATGCTAAATATATGCACCATATGTATTTTTTCAAGCACATGGATGATGGCTTTTATAATTTTCTGACATTTGGTTTACATTCTGTTTTTCCATCATTACATAAATGTGCCTAGGCAGCATACATAATTTGGTTACCGCATTCACTACTAAATATATGCACCATATGCAGTTTAAGTGATCTTTTATAATTTTCTGACATTATATATTATTTTAAGACATTTAGATGTATGAAGATGTATATTTATATTTAGTAGTGCTTTGATTTGAAGTGGGTTTTTTAAATGGACACATACTTGCATGACTGGCATGACTATTTATAAATAGTATTTATTAATAATAATATTTTATTTCTATGTTTATTTATTTTATATAAAGCTTTTATTTATTTTAGTTGTTTTTGTACATTTTATTCAGTATTATTTATTTTCTTGTATTGGTTTTTATTAAAAGGGACAGCGTTAAAATTTGCTACTGTCAGACTTGGCAAATCAGCGATCAGACTCGACTTTTCATTTTAAATCATGACACAACAGGAAAAATCCCTTAGGTTTATGCAGTTTTGCATGAGCAGGCAGAATTTCCACAATTTCTTTTCTTCAGTTTGCTATTTTTATGCAGTTTGATATATACAGAATATGTCGTTTTTGTGTTGATGCGTACATTTTGACTGTGCATTCACACAAATTGGCAAACCTGCCAAAAACACAAAAAGCCGAACTATTTTTTTTTGCCTAAAAAAGGTCAAGAAATTGTGTTTTTCTGCTGACAAATGATGATATTAATCTGAATCAAATACTTTAATCACCTGTGGCTATCGCGTTTCTTTCCGCTTTTAGCAGAGTCATATCAAACAGCAAATGGTAAAATTGGATCAGAAGAGCATGAGTTGATATTGAACCGATGTGTGAAATGGCTGCCAGTCTCTGGGGGCTGAGTAAGAATGCATCGCTCACCACGCAAACATGATTAATCAAACAATAGAGTACTGTGCTTTTCTTCTAAATGGCACAGTGTCTCGCTGCCTTTCCAAGACAATAGAATCTGTCATGCGTTTAAGAGACGGACGCCCCACTTTTGCCACTAATGCCCAAAATATGCATTCATGTGCAAACTGTGCAGTAATAGAAATAGTTTGTGAGAAATAGGCCTTTTCCACACTAAATGTTGTTTCTGTGAGTTTGATAATAGGAAATCACCCTTTGAGTGTTTCACATAGCACAGATGTCTTTGCTAACTTTTCGATTACCTCAAGGTTACATCTCGACCATGTGGAGTATTGTAGCCTTTGCCGTCTAAGCTGCATTCACAACATTTCGGAAATTACCATAATTATGAGCTGGCGACTCGTAGGGCTTTTTACGTCCTTGGATGCAGAATTGATTTGTTTCTATGGCGATGATCGTAACACAGAATAAGATATCATTATGTGGGTGGCTAGTCTACTGCTTTATGCTAGCTTTGTTAGCAGTTAAGCATAGTTTCATTATGAACAAAACTGTTTGCACTTACCACAATCAATACCAGTTTTCTGCATTTTCCCAATATACAGTATTTAGCCAAAATAATTTCACAGTTGCATAAATTAAATAGCCAAAATGTGCTTTTTACTGTTTTATCTAGCTTTTTAAAGAAATAAAAAAAAAAAAAATGTTTTACAATATAAACAAATTGTTTATATTTTTACAATATAATTATCTAATACTGAGCATTTTTAATTTACTTATAACTATACCACCAACAATAATAATAAAACTACTACTACTAATAATAATAACGGTAATTGTTTTTTAAACTATTAAATTTATAATACACCATGTACATTTTGTATTATTTAATTAATTTAATTTAATAATTTGATGCAATAATTTAATAATTATTATAATAATTTCTTATTGATATATATATATATATATATATTATTATTGCTGCTATTAAATATAACTACTGATTGATTGTATTATACTAGTCATAAATACTGTTATACTAATTATACTAATCAAAAAGTTTTGATTCAGTGATGGTTAACAATATACAACAACAACAATAATAATAAAAATAGTTGTTATCAAATTACTCAATGTATTTTACTGAAGTGATGTAAAACGTCAGATAAATAATTATTTAATAACTCAATAATTAAGAAAATGCAATAATTATTTAACAATTAAACTACTGTTTTCATTATACTGAAGCAATGCATGAATTGTTTTGATTGAATATTTATTTAAAAATTAAAAAAAACTTTAATAACAGCTACTGCTGTTTATTATTATTATTATTATTATTATTACTAAATAGTGCAGTACATTCATAAACCATTATTAATAAATACTTTTTAATTGATTTATCACTGTATATGTTCTTTATCATCGGAGCTGTCATAAAATTCAACGTTTCTAACTTGCAATTATGCATCCAACTAAGACGTGGAAACCTTACAGCCACAAACCTGTAAATATGGTAATTCCAACATGATGTGAGTCCAGCTATAGCTTAGCATTTTGATTTCCTCCTTAATGGACAGTTCATTTTTCTCATTAGTTTGTTATTATGATCATTATTACTCACAGAAACATTTCTTTTGCAACATGTCACATCCATTACAGCAAGCCGATGTAGTTTTAATCATCTTTAAACACCTTAATTATAAGCTACCCATCAAGTGTACGCTATGATCCTCAGCAAAAAATGGTTGTACACCTTTAAAAATCCTCACCACCAGCGCATTTCCATTAATCGGCTTCGTTTGCGCTTCACATGCTCTGATAAGCTGTCAGTTTGGTCTAATGCTCGCAGAGAAGAATTAGTTTATGAATCTGGTGCCCGTTGAGACGGGAGTGAGGCTGTGTTGTGTTCTTGTGTGGTGTTTATAGAGGTATTTAAAGTATTTGGGGGCCTTCAGAATGCTCTTTTGATGTGTCTCGTCCCAGTTTCGGCTCGGTGCTTCGCTGCTGTGGCTTGTTGTTAGGAAACTGCAGCATTCAGTCTGTGTCTCAACCGCTTTAGTCTGGAAACAGGCAGCAGTTCACCTCCTCTGTCTGTCTGTCTCTCTGCTCTTATGCCACAGAATGCTGTCGACGTGACTGTCTGAGCAGCTGATGTGTCTCTGTTTGTCGACATGACTCTTTGATTGTGACTCCATCTGCTTGTCTGTTTGCTTTTCACCTGCTCTCCATATCCATATCATTTTGTCCTCTCGTTCTGTCTACCTCACCAGCTGCCTTATCTTCTGTTTTCTGTTTTCAGTTATTAATACATATGTTTGTTTATTTTTAATATTATTATTATGATTATTTCCTTCTTATGTTAAGTATATACCCTGCACAGGTAAAAGACAAGCAAAAAATCTGTTATTTACTGTACTTGCCGTTCAAACTGATACACCTTTAAAAGGTTCATACTCAACTGTTTGAAGACTTCTCAAGTCATACAATAGATAGCTAAAATTTAAATTTCAAGAACTGCCGAGTCAGTGAGCTGAATGAGTCACCCATTTGGGTTTGTGAATCTGATCAGCTAGTTCATTGACTAAAATCAACCCAAAAGAACAATTCTGGTTCTTATTCTCAATTCAGATCATTGGTTCACAGAATTTCTAATGGTAACTCACTGAAGATTATAATTTTGAAAGGGTCACAAAACCCTAAAACACCTTTTTTGAGTTGTACATTGCTTAAAACAGTAATATATGTCACAAAAAATTTTACAAAGTGGAAATTGGTAATTTTTGTGTTTTTTGTGACCATTTCGTGCTTCTGGTTTTAAAAGTTAAGTTTGAGCCTGTGACGTAGACGCAGTTTTTTTTTTGCGCTCATTCGCTGCGTGGCTTGTACAGTACCTATCTACGTCATCGGCTTGACGGCCCTATTAATGCATTATTAATG
>JAUCMU010000013.1:5878162-5903806 GCA_032275025.1 Enteromius treurensis
TTAAAATATTGATCGTTTTTCTTCATGTTTTGAAGTAAAATATAATGTGCAGTGTTCCCAATAAATGGAAATAAAAAATATTATAAAAATTCGGAGCTTTACTCACGTTTTAAAAAACACTGCTATTATTTTGAACACAACTGTATATATATAGTTTAGATTATATTAATACATTTTTACCAAAGCATATATGCTGATAGGTTCTTCAAGACCACTGTCATAGCATAATATCCACATGGTTAGAGATGTAACATGTCACATGGCACCATCATAATGTACCACCATTGTTCCTGTGAATGTCCATGCAAACACGCAAACTCTGTCATGTAACCGCGGCTCATGCTGATCTGCAGGTGTCTGGTCAGAGGGTGAGTCAGCACATCTCACTGTGCGGATCAATCCGGATAACCCTTTTATTTCCTGTAACCTGTGGAGAGGCATCTCTGATTGTTCTTTTAATGAACGCACAGTTCTATATACAGTATATATATATATATATATATGAGTTCTGATTGGCTCATATCATCATGATCAACATCATTTTATTTTATGTACGTAATCATACAAAAGTTTGGGGTTAGGTTTTTAATGTTTTTGAGAGTTTCTTCTCCAAGGCTGATCAAAAAGACCACAATATTGCGAAGGATCATTACTATTTAAATCAATATTTAATATATTATAGTCTAAAATATAATTACTGAATACCAAGTCTGAGTACTAATTTCTTAATAAATAAATCAATTGGGCATTGCTATGCATTTTGCTAGGGTGTTCTGGGTGGTTTCCTAAATGCCCTTGAAGTCTGTCATTTGTAGATATTTTGTAGAAAAACGTATGTCAAATTGATTATAAAATAGCACACCTCTCCTCAACAACTGTGTGGGATGAGTTATGCACTTAAGTTTTAAAACTTGGTGGTAAGGGTTTGTGCAGTAGTAGTGACCACTAATTAAATAAAGATTTATTGAGATTACTTTAAACAGTCTGGCATGTTTCATAGCTGTCTAATCAAATTTGAATGTACTGTACTCAAGATATCCCCGATACTATATCAAATTATGTTTAATTCTTTAAAAGACTCTGGAGCCTTTGCATATATTTTTGAGCATTCTGGTCATAATCACTGTCCGTATTTCCGATATAGAAAACATTGCAGCCATCATGAGATTATGTAAGAGATTGTCTTATGTAAATCTTGTATTCACATAGATGAGCTAATTTAATTTGTTGGACTGTAGATGGCTCTGTTTGTCTGGAATAAATGCACGAATTGCTGTTTTTGACTGAAAGGCTCAAGCATGAAAGTTAAACCTCTAACATATATAACATCACAGTCTCTAACTTTAACTTATATTTAAATGTGATTGTCTTTCTTTAAAAAAAAAAAAAAGGAAGCTGATTATTATTCCATAGCACAGACTTCTTATCCTACTGTAAGTGACTTTTAGTTTTTTACAGTGGTAATAGTTAATTAAAATGTATTCTAAGGTTTGAACCTAAAACCTTTGTGCTACCAGCATGCCAACCCAATGTCCAGCAGTAACTGTAGTGTGCAGTACCTTAACAGGTATACAATTTATTAATATTTGCATTTAGAGCACTTAAAGCAATAGTTCAACCAAAAATAAAAATTCTGTAATCATTTACTCAACCTCAAGCAGTTCCAAACCTGTATGAATTTCTTTGATCCGATTTTAAAAAAACGTTCATAACCAGTCTTTTTGGGTCACTATTGCATTGTAGGAAAAGAAATATAAATACTGGTGACTCAAAACTTAAAAAAAATATCTTCCTTTGTGTTCAGCAGAACAAATAAATCCATACAGGTTTGGAACTACTTGAGGGTAAGTAAATGATAGGGCTGTAACGATACATCAAACCCTCGATTCGGTTCGTATTACGATTTAATTTCGTGGGGGGTGGGAGAAAAAAAACTATATATTTTAGAAAAAAATATATTTTTTTATTGAATAACATTTGAAAAATCTTTATAAACTGAACACCAAAGAACAAGATTAACTATGCAAATTATTAACAATATGAATAGAAATGCCCTCGGCTTGGTAATAGATAACGGGGCTCGAGCACACTGAGTAAATACTTGAACCACATATCTATGGCGGCGAATCTATGCCAATAATGCGCGAGCGCACCACTGAAGAAACGGGAGCCGCGAGCTCATTTCAAAACCGCGCATGAAATGTAATCCCGCGCGCAATTCAAGGTAGTCACGCGGTGTGTCGCGATGATCCCTTATCACACCGCGACACAGGATCGTGGACCTGAGTGTCGCAATTTCGGTTTCATATCGTGTATCGTTACAGCCCTAGTAAATGATGACAGAATTAAAAATTTTTGGTGAACTATTCCTTTAACAATTCTCTATTTAAATCTTTTACATTTATTTATTTGATTTGGCTTTGCATGTGATTGTAGAAGACAAAAAAATTAGGTAGGCTATGAACAAATAGAATCCATTTCACATGGCAAGATAAATGCAACTCTTTTCAGTCAGTTGTGCAGGCCACACTGTAAAATGCATCAGTTCTTGCTTTCAAACTCCTATATGCAAATCCTTCACAGCCTTAGCCTGACATGTTTTCTTGCAGCAAGCAGCCTGGTAGATGAAAAGTGTGTTTTTCTTGAATGTCGATATAAAAGAGTGACAAGAAACACCATGTGTGGAAATTTTTGTCATTTGGGTGCTGTTAATAATGTACTTGTGTCTTCATGCTATCTATCAATTCTAATAAACCTGCCTAACGTTGATAAATTCTGCTTGCACACATAAAACATACAAACACTCATACTTCTTTCTCTTGCTTTCTGTCCCCTAAATCTCAGAAAGGTTGATTATGTGTGGGTTTTTTTCAACGAGCATCGAGTTGCAGAGTTTTATGTAACGCGTTACAAAGGCTAAGGCCTAAATCTTTTAAGAGCTGTGCACCTCTCTGCCCTTAACTACAAAGTTTAAATGACTATAAACTGATCTGCAAACACTGATCTCTCGCGCTTTCATTTTTCTACCTCTGTCTTTTTATTTGCTGAGCTGCGTGTAATGGTTTGTGAATAGGGGCCAATGCTTACCATGTTTTTGTAACAGGAGGGAGGATGCTTTAGAAAACAAACTAATCTATATGCTAATTATTAACAGTGATCATTTGCATTTACATGAAGATATTTTTATAGGGTAGAAGACCCATTTCAATGATGTATACCGTGTCTACTGAACATGAGTGGTGTGTAAAATTTAAGACGTTTCTTTTATAGTCAGTTAAGATGTCTGCACAGGAAGTGTCCATTGTGGTTTTATTTACAAATGCCATTTTTACTATTGTGAGGTGACATGCAGCTTTGAATCTACCGGCATTGCCAAACTCATGCCATTGAGGTGCGATACAAAGCAGTCACGTAGATGGCTTTTGATTTAATCTTTTAGACTTAAACTTTTGAGACTTTTAGATGCATGCAGCGATTTATAAGGAAAGTGGTTCATGCAACACTTCAAATCTATTGAATGCAAAGTTAATTCCAGCAAGCATGTTTGACAAAACTGTTTGACAGACAGTAACACAGGTATGCTGTTTGCTAATTCAGGTCCTGTAGATTAACTAAGTAATGTTAGCAAATATATATTGTTGTTCACAGTTAGCCCACCAATGTAGGTATTTTTTAAATACTTGGGTAGTGCATTGGTATAAGGTTTAACCATGCTAATGCTATTCTTTGGCATCAAATATGCCAGCTGAATATTTGATAGTTAGACTGAGATTTGACTTTGAATTTTGAATCAAACCAGAATTGTCTGATTTTCTGGTACGAGCTGACATTGCATGTGTGGTTTCCAGGCTTTCAGAAACTCACACATCCACACCAAATAATACATTTTTATCAATATTCTTTTTGAATGTCATTCTATTTCAGAGGCCTTTCCATTTTTTATCAAACCATTATTAATAACCTCTAAAGTCAAAGGTGTCATACATTCAGATTTTTTTATGCAAATTCGACATTATTTGCTTTAAAATGACACTAACAGTTTTTCTTGGGCTTTCTTGACAGGCACACATTGCATTACCTCTGCTTTGTCCATAATGCTAAAAGCACACCTCAGAAATGACTACACTCACACAACATCCATTCCACTTCAACACAGCATAAAAAAGCAGAAAGGCACAGATGGCGGAGCATTTTGTGAGCTTTGCACAAGCATTGAGTGAATGCTGCACCTGTTTATATTTAGCTTTGGTGTGGAGCACTGGGGGGGTGGTAGAATCAAACAGAAAAGGCGTCTGTCTCGCATGGCAGAACCTTTCCTTTTCTCAGCCTCTACCGAGATTTCATCCTGACCCGCTCTAGCAGTCAAGCAAAGCTGTGCACATACATTTTGTCTGAATTTTGTTAAAAGCAGAGCTGTCTACTTACCACAGAGAGTTTCTTTATGTACTTAACAGCTTGGCTTTGGTGATTTTAATGGCATAACATGTATGAAGTTACAAGTTAGGACTTATTACTATTGCCATTACTTTATAGAAGCCCAAAATAATTGTGTAATTTTTCAAGTAAGCAATCACCTAGGAACATTAACAACTGCTTAGCAATGCCTTAGCATCCACCCAAAATACGTTTGGACGATGACTTCTGTTTTGGCCATAAGTTGACATAAGTGATCAATTTCTGATGCAGGTTTGTGTATGCTTTCTGCACCAAAGATCAGCAAACACTACACCCCATGGGATTCCCAATCTACACTGATGTAACTGCTTGCACATCAGCACCAAACCTCAGTCAATGAATAGAAACAAAAAATCTGGAAAAGGTATTCTGAAAGTATGTAAGTCTTTATGGAAAAACAAGTAAAGATGGGGACAGCAAATTGATAGCGATCATTTATATATTTAAGACAAGCAGAACTATTAACTATGATGCAGAAGGAATTACTGGCTCAATGCTTTAGTGAGTTTTGCTATAAAAATGCAAACGTTTTTTACTTTATAGTTCATCTTGCAATGCAGTTGGGTTTAACTGGTTTTATGAGATCATACTATCAGTGTATATTATATATTCCTGGTGTGCTATTTTGTTATTTTATATATCCATTATAGATCATGCACTGGACAGCAAGAGTTTGCCACATGTTTCTGAGCATTCTTCTAGAAATTACAGGCTAATACAGTATGTGATTCATCCAATTTTTTGTGAGCTCCTGATCCAAATTCAAAAGCAAAATGATTTCTTGATGATCAGACGTTTTTTAATCTCACACTCCTAAAGCATTGAATTAAATGCTTTGTGACTTTGAATAAACCGGAGCATCCTGCTGTGGACAGTATCGGTTGTCATTCTGTGCTTGTGTGTCTTACTGGACTTAACAGAGGCTAAATAATTGTGTGTGTTATACACAGTGGCTTTGAAGAGAGTCAGAAAGGCCTCTGAGAAAAGGTCACAGTCTTGGCCAGGACCCAATTATGCTTGCTTGCTCGGCTTGACCAAATCCCTTTTGAATTACAATAGTGGTGTGACAAAGGCAGCGAAAGTCTAAGAGAATGCCAGAGAGGGCAAGTGATGTGATAAATTACATGTAATCTGACTATTGACACTTTAACCTTGTCTACAGTTTTTTTCCCCCATTATATCTCTGTTGTTTCCTTGTACTTATTACATGTTTTCTTTTGATTTTCAGAAGAAAGAATGGCTGTGTTTAACATGCCAAACGCAGAGAGCAATGTCAGGGAGCTTAGGGGATATTCCTCCTCCTGTGCCATCATCCGTTGGATCTCCCCGACTACCGGGCCCAGCCAATCAACAACAGCAGCGAGGGCCCAGTCACCAAGCTGCGCTGAGGCCTTCCGGCCCTCAGCAGCAAAAGCCCCCTGGTGCCCAAGTAAGTGGTCCTTTTTCTCCAGTAAAGCAAGGGGCGCCACAATCCAAGGGCCCCTCTCAACAATTTCTTGCAACTAAGGCTGAGACAGAAAAACAAGATCATGGCATTAACAAGAAACAAGCTATGTCCAAAACAGAAAAAGAGGGGGACATCAAAGCAACGCTAAAAAAGGGAACATCCGATAAAAAAGATGAGAAGAAAAGTAGTGGCATGCAGAAATCTAAACACGATGACGTGAGTGGCCCTCCGTGTCCTCATCACCACTGTCTTTGTCCTTCATTACAGATCACTTTAGCATTCTATGATGGGAATGTTATATGTTAAATAATATAACCAATGTCATCTGTACTCACAACCAGATTAAAAATTAACAGTCTCAGTTTCTAATTACTATGTCCAGTGGCTGATGGTTACAAGAGCACAATGATGAGTCAACACTTAATTTGTTAAATTTGTCTTATCCATTACAAAGAACTGAAGTTGCAAATTGCCTAATGTAACCATTTAATGTGATGTACACTATAAGTATTTCAGAGATATCATGTGTTAACGTGCATGCTTTGTTTATTTACATCATTAACTAGTATCATTTATAGCATACTATTACATTTTACTACAGTTTTCAGGGTTTAGATTTGCTTTTGACCCCATCCCCTCCAGGTTTTGCATGCTTGTTTAATGTGTGCCATTTGCATGTTTTAAATGTTGTGCTTAATAAACTTATTTTATATTTCAGTATAATTAAAATGCAGTGTCCTTTGCATTTACAGGATTCCAACAAGTCTAGCACACAGAGCCTGAGTGATACAGGCTACTCCTCTGATGGTATATCCAGCTCCCAGAGTGAGATTACTGGCTTGATCCAAGAGGACTCTATGAAGCTCAGTGAGAGGGGGATTTCTGACCAACGCAGTCCCCCAAGTCCATCTGAACTAACAAAACTGGAAAGTTCAATGCGACCTCTGTTGGAGTCACATACAGCCACTGACCAAGGACAGCATCATGATGGAAGAGACACAGCAGAACAGCAGAGACCTCGATCTCTCTCTATAACACAAGATCAGGAATATGAGTCTGACGAGGAAGCATCGGATGATCTCAGTTGTAAATTACGACATGATTATGTGGAAGACAGTAGTGAAAGTGGCCTTTCTCCTTTACCACCTCGACAGAAGAAGTCACAGAAAAACTTGACTGATGAGGAGTTTATGAGGAGACAGATTCTGGAAATGAGTGCAGATGAGGAAGACACAGCAGATGTTGAGGGCCATGTGAAGGCAAAAAGGAGCCATAAACACAGCGGAGATCTAGGAAAAGAGAGACGTCGCCTGACACAGCAATCTAGCAGTTTTGAAGAAGACACTAAAAGCACTGATAGTTACAAATCGGGGGAAGCAGATGACATGATGGCCTCACAAGGTGGTCTGAGACGATTCAAAACTATTGAACTGAATAATACAAATAGCTATAATCGTGACATGGAACTCAGCACAGATCATGACCTAAGGGAGCCTGAGCTTGAGATGGAGAGCCTCACTGGGTCACCTGAAGAAAGGTCAAGGGGAGAATACTCATCAACCCTCCCTGCAACCACACCGAGTTATACCTCTGGAACGTCTCCAACCTCTGTGTCATCAATGGAAGATGATAGTGATAGCAGTCCTAGTAGACGACAAAGGCTTGAGGAAGCAAAGCAGCAAAGAAAAGCAAGGCATCGATCCCATGGTCCACTACTGCCCACCATTGAGGACTCCTCAGAAGAAGATGAGTTGCGAGAAGAAGAGGAACTTCTGAGAGAGCAGGAGAAGATGAGAGACTTAGAGCAGCAAAGGATTCGAAGTACAGCCAGAAAAACTAAAAGGGACAAAGAGGAGCTGAGGGCACAGAGACGCAGAGAGAGATCGAAGACACCTCCTAGTAACCTTTCACCAATTGAAGATGCATCACCAACAGAGGAACTCAGACAAGCTGCTGAAATGGAAGAACTACATAGATCATCCTGCTCTGAATACTCTCCCTCAATGGATTCAGAAGCTGAAGGTTTTGAAATGGGTTCAAAGCTGTACAAGTCTGGCAGTGAATATAATCTACCCACATTTATGTCTTTGTACTCTCCAACAGAGAAAAATTCTGCTGTCTCCCCATCTGCGGCAGAGAAATCGTTAAAAAGTGCTGAAGAGGTTTATGAGGAAATGATGCGAAAAGCAGAGATGATGCAAAAGCAGCAGCAACGTACACCAGGAAGACAAGGACAACAAAACCAGGACAGAGTCCTTCAAACTGACAAGAAACATCATTTAGATTCTGGAACAAGTTCTTTGAGTCCAGGTACAAGTCCTACGCAGATCTCAGCTCCAGTTTCATTCTCTGGAAATGATCCTTCAGGACGAGGGACGCAAAGAGTGCATGCTACACAACAAAGTCAAGTTAGAATGAGCAACCAAACTTCTAAAGGAAGCCATGTTACTGGCTCCCAACAGTCTCAAGTTAGGCAGGCTGCTCCCACACAGCCTCAAGGAAGACCTGGTGTTCAGGGGAAAGTACAGGGTCAAGTGCCTGATCCTGGAGCACCCTCCTTAACATCAAAGATGTTCTCATATCTTAAAGGCTCAAGTCCTTCCACATCCCCTTCCACTTCTCCCACACAAAGTCCAACACGTGCCCCTGCACCTTGTACAACTTCTACAGTGGCACCTACTCAGAGCTCTCAGATCCCTCATAGGGCTGGGGGACCACGTCTTTCAAGACAGCAGTCCTCCCAAGACTCCCCTGTAATGGTGATTACATTGGGATCAGGAACTAGCAGTCAAACCAAACCAGTGACTGTGAATTCTTCCACATCACCTTTATCCTCACCAACAAAAGACAGTCAACAGACAATTTATCAGACTCAACATGCAACAACAAAGTCACCCACATCACCACAGAAATATCTAGCTCAAATATCACCTCAACATAGCTTGCAAAGGACACAGATATCAGAAAGAGTTAGTTTAGCTGTGAGCACTGTCACCTCTGCTGGTTCCCAAAGTAGTGGATCTCTTCCAGTGGGAAACATATCCTTGTGCAGAATATCCACAGTACCTGGTACCTCAAGAGTTGTAGAGCAAGGCACAGTTGGTCCAGGTAGCCATATAGTGGATCTTAGGGCACCAATGAAGCCTGCCCCAATTATCATGACAGACCAGGGTATGGACTTAACATCCCTAGCTTCTGATACACGTCGATACTCACTTGATGCAGAAACACCACCAAACCGTCATACTGCTGTACAACCTCTTATTATGAATCTAAATGCACAGGCACAACCTCAGGTGTCAACAAATACACCAACAACTGTAAGTGTAACTGTGGCAGCATCCATGTTCATATCACAGCCAAAACAACCAGTCGTTTATGGAGATCCTTTACAAAATAGAGTCGATTTTGGTCAAGGAGTTGGATCTGCAGTCTGTCTGACCCAGACCAGGCCAATTATCACAGATCCATCCATTCCAAAGATTGACGCTTGTCTGGAAAATTTAGGCATTCAACAGCAGCAACTTCAGAAGCAGCAACAGAAGCTTCACCAACAACAAGAGCTCCTCGAGCAACAGCTCCAGCAGCATCAACAAAATGCATCTTTTGCCCGGTATAACTTAGCTAATCAAGTGCAGCCAATATTATTAAAGAAAGACTTGGTGGTAAGCCAGAACACTGGTGGAGGAACTCAAACAGCAGTTAGCTCTGTTCCCAAGATATCTCCACTACCTCCACCAACATTATCTTGCTCTGCATCTACCACCCCTACACTTGGCCATGACATATATGGTGGGGTGGCTTTGGAACTAAAGAATAAGCCTGCTGTAATTAATCTCTCCACAGGAAAGCCCCAGGTAATGATGGTGCAGTTGGATGAGAATAGCATTCAAAGAGGTACAGTGACCCAACTTGTTAAAAGAGAGGAGCCTCCACCACCAGTAGAAGTTCTAGACCTCACTGGACAGATAAAACCAGAGAATCAGTTAGCTTGCTGTGACGTTGTCTACAACTTGCCATTTGCAGGTAGTTGCTCAGGCCCTTTTGCTCAGAGAGGTAAATCAGCAGCATCAGATCCTTCTGCAGAGCCATCCCAAGCTCCTGGGCAGCAAAGCCAACCTGGAAAAGATGGCTACCAAACAGTAAACATACAAGCATCTGCAGATGAGTGCAAATCTTTTACCCTGCCTCCTCCAGGACGACTTCCACCATCAATGTCAGACAACAATTTAGCAGGTTCAAGTGTCCAATATTATCAGAGGACTGACCCTGGGGACCTAGCAGTGGATTTAAGCACCATGAAGCAGGCTTATGAGGCAGGATATCTTGGAATTGGTTCCCAATATGGATCTTACACAGATCTGCGCCATCAAGGAGGTGATTCGGCTCCAGCATTACCTTTGCGAAGATATGGCTCAATGTCCAATATAAATGCAGAGTATAGTTATCTTTCACGTGATCTTGGTGGTTTTCAAGAATCTAATCTTGCACAGTATAGTGCCACAACAGCCAGAGAGATTAGCAGAATGTGTGCTGCTCTTAACTCTATGGAGCAGTTTGGTAGCCGATATACCAGTAATCCTGAGCTTCTGCAGTATGGTGCTGGGAGAGCAGGCCCTGCAGGAAGACTTAATCTTCAACAAGGCCTAGCATCTATTAGAGCCAATCTCTTGTATGGTCCCGATGGTAGACCAACAGTACATGGTCAGACACTTACAAATTTAATCAATGCTAGACAAGCTAGCCTAAGGTCTTTGTATTCCCCAGCTGTAAGGACAGCTGATGGCATGATATATTCTACCATCAACACCCCAATAGCCTCCACCCTGCCAATCACCACCCAGCCTGCCCCTGTTCTCAATCCTATGTTAAGAGGAGCATATGGATCTTACCCTTCAGCCAGTGTAACTGCTGTTCCTCTGGCTAGCCTCACCAGGTTGCCTCAAGTCACCCCAAGAATGCCTCTTAATGCCCAAGGACCTTACAGATATCCTCCTCCAAATCGATTTTCAGTAACAGATTCAGATACTTCATCAGGAAGTGTGCCGTCTACTAGTACATCCCAGGAAGTTCCAGTTTACCTGGGCAAACCTACAGTACCCGGCAGTATGTCAACAACTGCATCACCTAAAACTGGTCAACCTATTTTAAATTTGGGTATGCAAGGTGTACAACCAGCGCATACTAGTACAGTGCCAGTTCAATCAGTTGGAAATGAACAGGCTCCCTTGTCTCATATTTCAGTAGAAGGTACTACCGCACAACTCCCAATACAGCCCCAAACTCAACCACAGTCATTGGTCAAAGGTCAGGAACAATCTCAAACTCTAAGCCAGCCACAGACACAACCTCAACAATTGACAGTGCCACAAAAACAGTCCCAGGCAATTACTAGAGTTTTTCCAGATGCATCTGCCAGTACCACTATTACTACATCTGCTAATATTGAGAGGGAAAAAGAAGAGGAGCGATTGCGACAACAACAGGAGCAGCTTTTGCAGCTAGAGCGAGAACGTGTTGAGTTAGAGAAACTGCGTCAGTTACGTTTACAAGAGGAGTTGGATAGGGACCGCATGGAACTTCAGAGGCACCGAGAGAAAGAACATCTGCTCATGCAGCGGGAGATACAAGAGCTACATACCATCAAGCAGCAGGTTCTTCATCAGCAACAAGCTGAAAGGGAAACCCAGCTTGTGATGCAAAGAGAGCAGTTGGCACAGCAAAGGATGCAGCTAGACCATATTCAGTCCCTCCAGCAGCAACTCCAACAGCAACTTGAAGACCAAAAGAGGCAAAAAACAGCAGCCATTGAAGCAGCAGCAGCAGCTGCAGCAGCAGAGGCAGCAGCATCATCTGCGGCTGCTGCTGCAGCAGCAACGACAGCTCAAGGGGCTATAATGGTTGGTGGAACGACACCTCAAACCATTTCAATTATCTATGATCAGAGTGGTAGAATTATTCCACAAGAGGGACAGAGTGTACAGATCTTACCATGTGCTGATGGGCAGGTGGTCCAGGCTGTGGTGTCCACTAGGCCTCTGCCCAGCTCTTCTTCAGAGATGTCGCTTAAAAATAGTGAAGATCAGGGAGATGTTCGGATTATGAAGAAACAAAACTCTATGCCTCGTTTGAGGAATGGCTCAGAGGATGAGTCATGCAAAAGAATTGCAGATTGCAGTGTCCAAACTGATGATGAAGACACAGAAGATAAACTTATGTCTCGGCGTCGTAGAACTAGACGTATAGCAGACTGCAGCGTTCAGACAGATGAAGAAGACCAGGGTGAGTGGGACAGTCAGCCAATACGGCGCAGACGTTCAAGATATTCCAAGCACTCTGAACCAACCGCAGAGACGAAGAGTGATGCATCTAAATCTAGTATTGCCATTCAGACCTCCAATGACTCTTCATGTCAGACTGAGTCAGACCAATTGGGTAGAATCTCTCCAGCCATCCACATTACCATGGCTGAAACATCAAAGGTTGAACTACTTCACTACATATCTGCTCCAGAAAGAACCCATAAGGGAGAGAGTTTAGCCTGTCAAACTGATCCAGAGGCACAATCCCAAGGAGTTGTTGCTCCTCAGCTTAGTGTTCCCACTACTGTTAGTCCCTACTCCACTAGTCTGCAATTAGTTGGTGCCATGCCAACCAAGTTTGAAAGGAGAAAGCCAGACCCATTAGATATTGGATACCAGCAAGCTCAGCAGCACAATGAATCTCCTTCACGTCAACCTCCCAAATCTCCACAAGTGCTGTACTCTCCTGTGTCTCCATTGTCTCCCCATCGTATGTTGGAGACTACCTTTACTTCCAGCGAGAAGCTTAACAAGGCACATGTAACTCCCCAACAAAAAGCCTTCACTGCAGAGTCACCACAAAGGCATCAGACTATTCCGAGGCCCATAAAGAGTGTTCACCGGTCCATGTCAGATCCTAAGCCTCTCAGTCCAACATCAGAGGATCCAGCCAAGACCAAATTCTCCTTATACCAAAGTCAAACCAGCCCAGCAAGCCAGGTATGAAATCATTTCATTACTTGCAAAACTATTTTATTACTATACTTTTCTTTTGTTGACTACAAAACTACAGCTTGTAAATATTAATTTCAGACAATTCCCATTAGTACTTTACTTATATGCAGTGATGTATAAGTGTATAAGGTTTAATGCTCCTGATAAACATTTGTTTTGTTTAAATAAGGTGTAGGTACTTTGGCCGAGATAGCTCAACACGCTGCAAACTTAAGAAAACACATGCAAACAGTAGAAAACACATGTAAACAGAAAAAATGAATGCAAACAGAAAAAAATACATGCAAACAGAAAAAAAAACGCATGCAAAAAGAAAAAAACACATGCAAATTCTCACAACGCAACCAAACACAGAGAGGCGCTGCAAACACACGAACGCTGCCAATAGCACGGACCACAACGGAAATTTTTCAGGGGGACCTCAAACAGTGAAGAACCCAACTGAGAGTAACTCTAGATAACATAGCATTAAAATTATGTTTTACAGTTAAGTGTGTAATTCGTCAGATTAGTCTAATAATATCCAAAAGACAGTATGATCGGGTTGTTAAAATGAACACAAAAAAACTCACCTTTTAGTTCAGCTACAACATCTCTGCTCTGACCAAAAGCCACGGAACAAATAATCAGCTCCCAGATGGGTTCCTCAATTTTTGAGGTCCCCCTGAAACTTTTCTGTTGCGGTGCGTTCTGTTTGCATTATTGCATGTGTTTTTTTCTGTTTGCATTTGTTTTCTTTTGTCTGCATTTGTTTTTGTTTTTTCTGTTTGCATGTGTTTTCTTCTGTCTGCATGTGTTTTTTTCTGTTTGCATGTGTTTTCTTCTGTTTGCATGTGGTTTTTTTTCTGTTTGCATTTGTTTTCTTCTGTCTGCATTTGTTTTTTTTCTGTTTGCATGCGTTTTCTTCTGTCTGCATGTGTTTTTTTCTGTGTGCATTTGTTTTCTTAAGGTTGCAGCGCGTTGAGCTCTCTTGGCCACCTTAGTTTACCTGGGTTGGAAGAAAGCTTTTTCCATGTAGATGTAGCAGGGAACAGGATCCCACCACTAGATCACTGTGTAGATTTATGTTGTCTGTGTACAGTGATGTCGTTCAGAAAATGTCTTCTCTCGAACAGGAACTGGAGCACATTATCTCTCAGATGATGCACGTGGCAGAGTACCTGGAGTGGGACGTCACAGAGCTGAAGCCGGTGAAATACAATTGAATTTGACCGTGGCCTGCCTGACAGTGTGTGCCAAATTTGATCATCTTTTCTAATACACAAACATGTTTATTTGGTCTCGTGGTTTTGGAGTGTAGATTCTGGAAGAGATGATGCAGGAGATCGACTATGACCGTGACGGGATGGTTTCTCTTGAAGAGTGGGTCCAGGGTGGCCTGACCACCATTCCTCTGCTAGTACTGCTGGGACTTGAAACTGTGATTATTCATTAAGCTATACATATCTGTATGTGCATGTCCGATGTGTTTTTGTGTCCGTCTTGTCAATCTGTCAGCCCATCTACATATTCATCTAAACCTAAACAACACCTACAGTACATCATTGCAGAGAAATTGAGATGTTACACTCTATTTGCCCACTAGATGGAGTCCTCCACTAATTTTAAATGCCATTAGTGGTGTGGTACCTGATTTATTTTCTATGCCATTCAGATCGTTAAAGATGCAGATTCGACATTTTTCAAAACATATCCCTTTCTTTTCAAGTTTTGCATCATCTCAGCGGGATTCCAGAATACCCTGTAATGTAATGTTTTTCATCACAGTTGTCATAGTTGTATTATCCTTGTCAAGTCCTCATAGCTGTCTTCCTCTCACTCTCTCGCCATTATCTTTATCATTTTCACTCTCTCTGTTTTGCAGAATGTAAAGGACGACGGGCAACATGTGTGGAGACTGAAGCACTTCAGTAAACCTGCCTATTGTAACCTGTGTCTGAATATGTTGATTGGATTGGGAAAGCAAGGCCTCTGTTGCTCCTGTAAGTCCTGCAAGTCACCAACAGTCACTTCTGTTCACTCATTATTTTTTATGCTATAAGTGCAAATAAATAAATACAAGCTGAGATCATGTAATTCATTTATTTTCTAATATAAGCTAACATATAAAATATCTAATTTGAATGAACATTCGTAAATTAAAGGTGCTTGCAAGGTCATAATAAGACAATGCTGTTTAAAATGTTTGTATTATTATTTTTATTTGTTTTTATACTGTATTTATAATTGAATATATTAATAAATGTTTACATTAAATAACCAATTGTAAGT
Source organism: Enteromius treurensis (assembly GCA_032275025.1). Taxonomy (NCBI): domain Eukaryota; kingdom Metazoa; phylum Chordata; class Actinopteri; order Cypriniformes; family Cyprinidae; genus Enteromius; species Enteromius treurensis. The sequence goes on from JAUCMU010000013.1 coordinate 5,893,373, forward strand.
AAAATAGTGATACATTTCACTATAATACATGTTAGAGCATTAAAAATGAGAAAAACCGATACAAAAAACAAACAGTCAAAACTTAACACTGTGAATTATTTTTTGTGTGTCTGTTTTATAGTCTGTAAGTACACCGTTCATGAGAGATGTGTGGCTCGAGCCCCCCTGTCCTGCATCAAAACATACGTCAAATCTAAGAAAAACACAGAGGTGCGTCGAATTGTAGTGTTTAAAAACCAGCACGCTTGGATCACTAATGCTTCACGGGGCTTAGAGGAAGGGCTTCTTTACAGCTAATGAAATTAGAAAGAAATTCTCTCTCTAAGCATTGCTAATTATATGATTAACCTGGTTTAAACAGAGACCTGAATACACCAATGTGGAGTTGTAATCAAAGCCTATGCTCATTTGTGATGTGCTTGTATTCTTTCTCTCTCTCTCTCTCTCTCTCTCTTTTGCACGATATATGTAACTTACATGCATTTTTTACATATTAACAAAATCTTTTTTTAATAGATTATGCATCATTTCTGGGTTGAGGGAAACTGTCCAAGCAAGTGCGATAAGTGTCACAAAACTATCAAGTGTTACCAGGGTCTTACAGGCCTTCACTGTGTCTGGTGCCAGATTACTGTGAGTTTATCATCAGTATTCATAATTACTAGGTAAATATGAGTTATCTGGTCTGCTTTAAGGTTATATTCTGCTCTGTCTTGCAGCTACACAACAAGTGCGCTTCTCATGTTAAACCAGAATGTGACTGCGGATCACTGAGAGATCACATACTTCCTCCAAACACAATATGTCCTGTTGTACTGGTAATATGTCGTATATGTTATTTTGGGACTCAGTTGTTATATAAAGCTCAGCTCTTTTGGACCTTTACATGTGACCTTTAACTGCAGGAGAGACAGTCCACTCTGAAAAAAGACTCCAGCCAATCAGGAGTCCGGGGGAAAATACAAAGGACCAATTCAGTATCAGTGGATGGACAGGGGCTACAGGTGAATGACGCACACTTATAGTCGGATATTGCTAACAACAGGAAGTCCCAGGGGTACATTTCCTGCAGATGGAAACAAACAAAATAACACAGTGCTTTAGTGAGTCTAATAGTCTCTAATGCTATCAGGTAAAATACATGATTGATATGAAATACATTTGGGTTGACTTACCTTTATTTATGTTTTTCATGCATGCATCTTTTTTGATCTTGTATAAATTAAACATGATTTAAAATGACATTTGAATTAGAGATGCGCTGATATACGTTTTTGGTTATACTTTATTTTAAAATCCAGTTCTCTCTATTAACAAACATTTAACTACAACCTCAATTAACTCCTAATTTGCTGCCTATTAATAATTAGTAAGGTAGTTTAAGTACTGGGTAGGATGGTAACAGGATGGTAGAATAGGGTACACTTCACCAGGGTTCACTATTAACTATGACTTTCCCCTCAATAAATATATATATATTTTTTTGCTTATTAATAGTTAGTAAGGTGGTTGTTAAGTTTAAGTATTAAGTAAGATTAGGGATGCAGAATAAGGCTTTAATATGTGCTTAATTATTACTAATAAGTGGCTAATATTTTAATAATATGCATGCTAAAAGGCAAATAGTTAGGAGACCCTAAAATAAAGTGTAACTGGTAGTATTAGGGATGTAGAATATGGTCATGCAGAATTAATTAGTGCTTTATTTATACAGTAAGTAAGTACTAATAAACAGCCAATATGTTAATAATAGTCAATCATGCTAATAAGCTACTACTACTAGTTAATATTGAGAATTAGATTTTTTTTTAATATATGCATTTATTTATGTATCATGCATTATTAATTATTTAACGATTCCCTACTGTATAAAAGCATAGATTCTACATTTTTGTCTCAAGAAATCATTAAAAATAATGAAAAACACAAAAATGCGTGAATTAAAATAAACAAAAACAACTAAAATAATTGTTTTAAATGCTACAGGTCAATCTAGCCATTGCAACATAATGATATACAGCATAAAAAACATTAACTGTATTAACTGATGCTTATTAATTATAATATGATATAATCTGCATTGCTCATTCCTAATTAAACTAAAACCAAAAAATAAATAAATCTGTTAATATAATGTTAACGATTAACTTCCTGGTCACTCATCGACTAAGTTTTGCTCAAAATTACAATTGTATCTCAAGATCACACTTCTAGGCAGCAGTGACCCTCTGTGATTGGGTGTTGTCTGAGCATAGTAATGACAGAACGAAAAAAGACAAATCATGTCCTGGGTCATCCATCTTGGCTGGCGGCGGCTAACCAGTGTAATAATCAGGATTATTATTTATAATTAGAGGAAGTAATGGATCACTTGTCACCGGACGGGCGGCTCATTAATTCACCTGGGCCTGCTGGGATTGTTTCGAAGGGTCCTGTTTTAAGCGCTTCATCTGTGTCACTGTCCACCGGAAGACGACTCACACTCCCTGGATTAGTTTGTGCGCGTGTCGTCCGCTCCAAAACCCCACAATCATCATGCATCCATGCAGAAAAGTGACTCATGGTCAAAGACTGTCATTAATGACTAAATATGGAGCTGATTACTGAGGTTTGCCAGTTGCGTCTCATGACGTGGGTTTTACACGGGTAGTGCATCACAGACGTTTTGTACTGAAGAGTTATTCTGAGATCTTTTCGATTTACGTCAACGTGATGTTAAACTCTGTTTTATAATTGTTAGAGAATGGAGAAAGAATGATCACATTGCTGACAGAAAATTAAGAAAAAAGCTTAAATACACATACAGTACATTTGTGTATTTTCTGAGATGCATGGTATTACTTAAGGATGTTTTGTGCACTTTGTTGGTCAGTAAAATGTGAATTATAAAGCACAACGGCTGATTTGAAAGCTAAATTCAATTTGTTTCTAGATTAGGATAACCAATTATGCTTTTTTAAAATTGTTTTTATCTATAGATTACTCCATTAGATGGAACACATCCATTGTTGGTTTTTGTCAACCCTAAAAGTGGAGGCAAACAAGGAGAAAGGTGAGATCTCTCAAAGATGGTGTCAGATTTTAATAAGAAAGTTACAGTTCAGTATGTTCATATACAGTAGCATTTTAACTGTCTTTGACTCAATCTGCATTATTTATCCATCACTACAGTTTGTTTGACACCAGTGCAAACCAGTTGCAGTCAAATTAGCAATGCACTGAATGTGTTCGACGAGGTTGTTGATGAAACTTCTTTGAGTTACAATTATAGTTTCACATCCATTTCTGGCAACCTAAATGAGGTTCTAATCAAATCAGTTGCTCATTTAAAATCCATTTTTGGCATCCTAAAGATCCGTATCAGATTTCAGTTCCTCTTGGTGGGTAATATTGGATGAGATGGCCATGATCACCCTTATTTCTTGAATAGCTAATGTCTTTTAATAGCTAATATTAGGGACAAAATCCTGAGTTTCTATTGTGCATTCATCCAGCCACATCCATCTATTATTTAAAAACCACTGTAAAATATATCCTGTTAAATGTATGTACACATATGGCATCTGCGGTTGCCAGGTATTCATTGTAAAAATGTGGTGAATATTATGGAATACTGGTGCCTTGAAATTGTCTATTTAAGTTATTATATCAATGAGCTACCACAATACTTCTTAAATACTTGAATGACCGAAATCTTTATGTCTGTTGGTAAAATAAAAGCCACATGATAAATCAGAGTTCAGTGGCCTGTCCTTAAAACATTACGCAGGATCATACACACAAAAACAAACATTATCAGCGTGACACTAAAATAATGCAGTGAACATTAACTAAAAATTGAAAGAAAATATAGAAATAGTGATAAAAATAAGAAACAAACTATTTAAATAAAATGTAGTCATGCTGCGGGAGTGTTATAATATAAATATAATGAAGAGTTTTGTACTTGAAAACTGATAATTTTACAAATATTTTTCAATAAAATTACATGTAATATAAAGTTTACCATTTATAGTTTACCATGTATATTATATACATTTTATGATTTTTTCTTAAAATATGGGAATGTTTTTCACCAGTTTGTAGAAGATCATCTTTACCCAAAGGTTAAAACAAAACATTTTTGCGCCATTTGATCAGTGCTAAAAAAAACCTATGATAAAATTTATTTCACATATATTTATTTCATACTAAGTATTCTCCAAATCCATATATTTATTTACATATCATGGACAAAGTATTGATTTTAAATTATATTAGAAACTTTAGTATTTTCATTATTGCAGACTGCACATTTATTAACATTGTGTCTAAAACATGTTTTAATGTCACTATAGGATTGCATGATCCACATATAATATCAGTCTTTAAGCGAAAGATATTTATAGTGTACCTAAAGTATACTTTTAGCACAATCAGATATATTAGTATATATTTAGTTGGACCTTAACACTAGTTTAAGACTTGAAGACTTGAAGTAAATAAGTTCAGTAAAGCAACAGTACAATTGCAGGGTATTTGTATTGAGCACATAAATATATTTTAAATACATTTTATTTATTATTTTGATTTGATTGTTGTTGTTTTTTTACTAGAATTTCTATTTCTTACTTCTGCAACTCTCTAGGATCTTCCGAAAGTTCCAGTACCTCCTGAACCCCCGTCAAGTCTACAACCTGGCCAAGAACGGCCCCATGCCTGGGTGAGTGACAGTTCTCCAGACCCTTCAGAGAGACTTTTCTCTTATCATTCTAACAGAAGCATTTAGCTCCCTGCTGTCTGGCTTTCTGGGAAACATATTGTTGTGCCACATTCTCGCTTTATGATCATGAGAGTTCTGACAACCCCACGTTAACAACGCATTGTATATGCAGACACGGTTTGATAATAAAGTGCACTAATTCATGCATGACAATCTCGCTCTGCATCTTAGCTGTAAATGTAGACATTATTAAAGGGTTAGATCCCCCATCACAAACACCGCGGAGAACAATGCCAGGCTGTGGAAGTCTCCAGTACTGACAGTCAGCTGGTAATAATAGATTCATGTTAGTGTTAGTGTGTTGCCGCTCTCAGGGCCTCGTGTGATCACGCATACCATCGCTGGTGTCAATCAAATGCAGGCAACCACGAGGCTCTGTGATCACTGACTGAATTTGCGATTAGTATGCCAGCTACGTGGTCACTTTTGAGTTAAGTGCACAACCGTGAGGGTTGTGACAATATTCAATGAGACTGTATTTTGAAAATGGAATTTTAAAAAGCAATAAAGAATACAAAAATGTTATTGGGCGTGAATGTTTGGGTAGACAGTGAATAGATTCCATACTGAACATTTTTTTATAGATTTGATGAAATTATTGATATGATTCTGTATGCATTTTACAAAACATAATACATAATATATGTATGTGTGTGTTGTGTATATTTATTATGTATATATAAATGTTATATTTAAGTATTTTTATATACAAAATAAATTATATAAATAAAAATTATATGTGTAAATATTTTCAAAATATATTATGTATTTATATATACAAAATAAACACACACAAATCTATTACGTAAACAAAAACTTTTATTTTGGAATGCCATTAATTGTTTGATATAAAAGCATTTATGAATCTTAGGCAAAAAAATGAAAGAAGAACTACTCTAAATGCAGTTAAAGAGAATAAAAAATATAAAGCAACAAAACACTTTTCAACATTATAACAGAATAATTTTTTTCAACATAATAAGAAAAGAAAAAATCATCATTACATTCCAACTAAATACATCAAGAAAAGGATCATATGACACTGTAGACTAAAAAATAAATAAATAAACAAAACAGCATTTTATCATAGGAATAAATTACATTTCAAAATATATTAATGTGGAAATTTAAATTTTTTTATTGTATTTTCAATTAATCAAATGCAGCATAAATAAATGAATAACAAAAAAACAAACAAAAAATATATAATAAAATAATAAATAAGTACATATAAATAAATTATAAATATGCACACACAAACTTTTTAACTGTACTGTATTTTTCACAAAAATCTCAGTTGTAATTGGATTCCTAGCATTTTAAATCAGTAGTTCAAAACAAAAGATTCACAATTCATCGTATTGCAAAATTGGATTTCCTTTTGATATTTTTTCTAGATTTGTATGACTTTATAAACGCACCCCACTGAGCGATGCTTTCCAGACACCAGTTAGTGACCTTGTCAGCCAATTTGCTTTGGACCTATTGATTATGCCGTTTGAAGTCAGGTGTAGCCTAAGTATTGACGTTTCTTAGCTGGTGGAAAAGATGCATTCACAGTCATATTTGTTGAAATAACACACAAGCTCTGCGTAGTCATGTGATGATATTGTGACATTGCTTTGTCGAGGTGACTGTCAGCTGTAGCTCTGGGCTCTCTGTCAATTACAGGCCCTGCTAATACAGTTACAGCAAATTGAGTGTTTCTTTCTTCATATTCAAACATCCTCAAAGTTGCTTTTTCATATGATAGGTCATCTGTTTTTGCTGTCTAATATGATTTGCCAAGCCTGCATGTCCCAATAAGTAAAGTAATTGACAGTCTTATTTTGTGCGCCATTCTACCATGTAAGGTCCCTTCATGCAGTTAGAGCTTTATTATTGTGAAGGAACGGAAGACGCTGCAATGAACATTGTCTTGGCAGATCTGATTAGCTTCTGAACAGGCTTGGCTTCCCAAAAGATGGATTTGCATTTGTTATTCAAAGAAAAGATTTATTCATAAAAGATTTCACTATTTTACAGTTGTGTATTGTCTATAAAAATCATGGTTATCTTTCATTAAATATGTGCATATACAATATTATATAGTTGTGGAAGCATAAAATTATGAACACTAATTCTGAATAGGCTTATTATTTATTTCAGCTTAAATTTCTTTCGAGATGTTCCAGATTTCAGAGTCCTGGCCTGTGGCGGAGATGGTACCGTTGGATGGATTCTCGATGTTATAGGTGAGTTCAGAAAACAGAAATACAGTTGTATTACGCTCACATAGTGCTTGTTTGTTTGCTTTGGCCTCTTATTGAGTGAGTCACATCTTAGAGCAATTAAAAGCTTGAGATGTGGACCAAGGCTTCCATACTGTACCATGTTGTAAATTAAATCCAGGAAGTTTTCATTCTAGATTTAATAAAAACAACATGCTAAAGTAAACTTCATAGCATAAAGACATCTTGAGGAAAAAAAGGCTTTTCTTGTTGTTTCAGAGGTTCTTTTGTGCAGAAGTGATTTTGTTATATTTGTCGAAATAGTCAAATACTTATTTTTCACAGAACTAAAGCTATTACATTCGTACCTGTATTTTCGGGAAAAATAGGGTGATTATCTTTCTTCAAGAAATGGCATATTACTTATATCATCTGAAGAATAGTCTCCGCAGGTGATTTTTTTTTTAGATGACGGCGTCCTCATTTAGTCCTTTATTTGTGTCAAAAATTGCCTCCATTTTTTATCAATCAAAACAAAGGCAGAGTAATAGACTGGATGCTTTCAGAGGAGAACAACTGTAGTTTTGACATTACCATTTATTTCATTATACAGTACATGTATATATACATATGCAATGTAGTATGTATGGTCTGTATGTGTATGGCTGAAAATCAGCAAATGTAACAAATCATGAAAAAGCATTTATTGGAGAATTCAATAAAGTTATAATACTTATTATGATCATTGACGTAATCTTTTAAACAACCTGTTAATTTCAGTGATTAAAGAACAAATTTAAACACTTTATACTCTGACAGACAGCCTGTTCTTCTTCATCTTAATACATATTTAATGTATTAACTAACATGAAAAAACAATGCACTATTTATAAATCTTTATTAATGTTAGTTAATGAAAATACAGTTGTGCATTGTTTATTCATGTTAGCAGCACATTAACTAATGTTAACAAACACAACGTGTGATTTTAATAATGCATAAGTAAATACTGAAATTAAGATGAATAAATTCTGTAGAAGTATTGTTCATTCTTAGTTCAATAATTATTAACACATTATTGTAAAGTGTTACCAAAATATTTATGTACTGTAAACCCATGAAAATGCAGATCCTGTTGTAAATAATAGTGAAAATATCCACTATTACTGATTTTTGTATAAACTATGTCCTCTGTACAGAACAGTTGAAATTCCATATATAGCCCTTTTTATTATTATTGCTTTATTTCCTGGAGAAAAGGTAAAACAAGTGATTTTTTCCCCTCTGCCATTATAAAGCCACTTCAGTGGAATCATGGCATGTTCAGTTTTTCCTATTGATCTCTGAAGTGCTGTACTTTCTCTTAGATAAAGCCAACTTTGAACAGAATCCCCCCGTGTGTGTACTTCCTCTCGGCACAGGAAATGACCTCGCAAGGTGTCTGCGCTGGGGTGGAGGTAATTTAAGTCATTTCAATATCTTAATTCGATGCTGTAAATTAGATTTTGTGAGAATCCTAAAGCCTAAATCCATACGGCGAGCCACACTGGTAATGTTGCATATTATCACTGTAGTACTTTTTTTTTACTCATTCGTAACTAATTAGATCACACGTCACAGTTCTTCATCTTTAAATAGCTGGAGCACAAACCCGAAACACCTCAGTGGAGTAACTTGTAATGTGTCCTTTGGCTTTCAGGCTATGATGGAGAAAGTCTTTTACAGATTCTCAAGGACATTGAGAACAGTATTGAAGTGATGCTGGACAGGTGGAAAATTGACATCAGCCCTGTAGACAAAGATGAAAGAGGAGATCCAGTCCCGTACAGCATCGTGAACAATTACTTCTCTATTGGCGTGGTGAGTCTGAACAATGAAACTTGCATGTAGAGACCCCTGAGGCTCCTTAACAATCCACATGCTTCCACTCCTTCCCTCCCAATAAGGGAGAGAGACTCGCATAGATGCATCTGTCCGGTCCGCAAGTCTGGTCTATTAACCGTGATACAGTATGTGATGACTGTGAGTGGAGTTTATGAATGAAGAAGTGAATAAGGCCCCTAAGTAATAAGACTAAATGAGCTAATCAAGAGGGCTGAGTGCTTTTTGAAATGCCAAGAGCATCTATTACATTAACAAAGCCGTCCCTCATCACTGCGGTGAGGAGCGAAGCTTGCCAATTGACAATGAAATATGCCATAGATGTTACACGGCTCTCGTCTTACCGAACGACGATCAAACACGTCGTGTGTTGATGCATCTCGGCTGTCTGAAATCTAATGATGCTTATTACAGCGACCGCATGTCAGCCATTATCCAGAAATGTCAAGGGAAATACGGTAATTGACATTTACAGGTTTGACGGCTCTGTTTTATTTTAGATTTGTACACATCTTAAAAAGAGAAATTGTAATGAGGGAGGCATGCTTGGGCAAATGTTAGTCAATGTCATCTTGTTAATAAGAGAATTGATGGATTGAAGTATTGATTTATGAAACATTCAATCCCATGTTCACCTTTACATAAAACAAGTCTTTGATAGATAGACAGAGAGAGACAAATATATATACAGTTGTGCTCATAAGTTTACATACCCCTTGCAGAATGTGCAAAATGTTAATAAAATCTATATCTATCTATCTATCTATCTGTCTGTCTGTCTGTCTGTCTCTCTCTCTGTCTATCTATCTATCTATCTATCTATCTATACTGTACACCTGCTCAAAAAACAGAAAGGGAACACTAAAATAACACATCCTAGATCTGAATGATTAAAATATTCTTATTAAATACTTTGTTCTTTACATAGTTAAATGTGCTAACAACAAAATCACACAAAAATTACAGATTAATTAACCAGTTGAGGTCTGGATTTGGAGTCACACTCAAAATTGAAGTGGAAACTCACTCCAGGCTGATCCAACTTTGATGTAATGTCCTTAAAACAAGTCAAAATGAAGCTCAGTAGTGTGCGTGGCCTCCACGTGACGGTATGACCTCCCCACAACACCTGGGCATGCTCCTAATGAGGTGGTGGATGGTCTCCTGAGGGATCCCCTCCCAGACATGGACTAAAGCATCCGCCAACTCCTGGACAGTCTGTGGTGCAACGTGGCAAATGCTAAACGTTCTGCATGGTGTTGGGCTGTAAGCACAACCCTCACCTTTGGATGTCGGGCCCTCATACCACCCTCATGGAGTCTGTTTCTGATCGTTTAAGCTGACACATTCACATTTATGGCCTGCTGAAGGTCATTTTGCAGGGCTCTGGCAGTGCTCCTCCTGTTCCTCCTCGCACAAAGGCGGAGGTACCATCCTGTTGTTGGGTTGTTGCCCTCTTACAGCCTCCTCCACATCTCCTGATGTACTGGCCTGTTTCCTGGTGGCGCCTCCATGCTCTGGACACTACGCTGACAGACACAGCAAACCTTCTTGCCACAGCTCGCATTGATGTGCCATCCT
>JAUCMU010000013.1:5903906-5916905 GCA_032275025.1 Enteromius treurensis
CAGAATCAGGTGCGTTAACAAAGAGAGACACGCAAAATATGCAGAGCGGTGGGGCGCAAGGACCAGGATTGAGAACCACTGGATTAGCCTAATGATATCCAAAAGACTGTATAAACACAAAAAAACTCACCTTTTAGTTCAGCTACAACATCTCTGCTCTGACCAAAAGCCACGGAACAAATAATCAGGTCCAAGATGGGTTCCTCACTTTTTGAGTTGAGGTTCCCCTGAAACATTTCCGTGCTATTTGCAGTGCGTTTGTGTGTTTGTAGCGCCTCTCTGTGTTTAGTTGCGTTGTGAGAATTTGCAGTTTGCATGTGTTTTTTTCTGTTTGCATGTGTTTTCTTAAGTTTACAGTGCGTTGAGCTCTCTCAGCCACCGTATGTAGGTTAGTCAGCACCAAACCCATTTGTTCACATGTAAAGCAATATAAATCAAATATTCTAAAATAAATTTAGTTATTTAAATGTTTTTTAATTTGCCATTCATTCCCTGCTTTATCTTTACCTTTACACACACACACACACACACACAGAAAAACTGCTATATCTGGCAAAGCCTTAGAAATGCTAGAGGGTGGCACAAAGTGTAGGCATACTGGGTCAGCCCTGCTGTCTTCCGGCTTGTCAGCAGCTGGTCAGAGAGGACTGAGTTTTGCATTCTCCGTTTGATTCCTGTCTAAGGAATGCTCAGGCTTGTGCATTTAAAGATCTGTACACCAGCTAAAAGGAAGCTATTTCTTCTGTCACTTCATCCAAAACTGATTTTTTTAAATGGATTATTTAACTTCACATTACCGTAGGTATACATATGTTTTTTTCATTGTTGTTTGATATTTTAATGTTTATTTCTTGTATTACTAATTCTTGTGTTAACTAATATGTTAGGTACACCAAAATTGTTACAGCTAAATAGGACTGTAGTCATTTTTATACATGCATAATATATTGCCTAATTGATTCTGAAACCATTAGTCATTTATAAAACAGTATCATGGATATATTTATAACTGGTTTACAAAATAGATGTTTAGTTTTTGAGTCTGCTTGCAATATATTGTACGATAATGTTGGTATTTTTGGTTTGGTCGGTTTTCTGAACCACAAGTGCATTGTATGCCCCAGAACTCCTCAGACGGATCTATGAAAAATGAAAGAGATGAATACTGCAATACAGAGTGGTACACTGTGATACAACTGCGTCTGTATGCAATATGTGCTTTTGACTGCTGTCATTTTAATTAATCTCTCAAATTTCTGCTTTCCAGATATCTGCCTTGCAGCAGCAGAATGCAATGATGAGAAAGGTGAAGAGAACTCTCCCCAGTCCCCCTCCAGATGAGACACCTTTACCGATTGGAACACCAGCAATTCCACATATATACACTTCTCCCGGAGCATCCCAGAGGGTTTTGCCACGTCCTGTACAAGGTGCAATCAAGGCAGGCTTGCTGAGTGAACTGAAAGCCGTAGAGCAAGAGTCCACCAAATTACGTAAACAACAGGCAGAGTTAGAGGAAGAGGAAAAGGAGATTGATGCTAAGTTGCGATGCTTGGAACTAGGCATCACTCAGCGCAAGGAAACCAGGTTTAAAGAGAGAGAGAGGCGAGAGTTTGCATACTTTCGATGCGTGGGGGATGCACGTGACTATATGTCAGACAGTGAGCTGAATAATTTGCGACTAGCTGGGGTAGCAGCAGGCACCTATGAAGAAAATGGAATGTTGTCACGCCCAAGTACAGCACCTCTTAACCAGTTTACTACTGATTTGAATGCATCTCAGTACCCTCCTACCTCCTCATATGTTCCATATCAGTATCCACAGGCCCAGCCCACACCCACACAACCACCCACTGCCGCCTATCAGCAGATTGGGTTTCAGACAACCCCATACCCAACCTCCTCACAGCCTCAGCCTGGAACCTTCCAACCTCATCCTCCTCAACCTTCATCCTATCAGACCCCAGGGCCATACCAAACTCATAGCTATGGTCAGCCTACTTATGAGTCTGATCTTGGTTTGCAGCAGCCCAGTCACCAGGGATTCCAACCACCCCCTGCACCTTTACCAGGACAGACCCTACCTTATCCTGCACAGAGTATGTCCTTCCAACCCCATGCAGACATGCTTTCTGCCCATCAAAGGCCTAGGCAAACCTCTCTTGCTGATCTTGAACAGAAGCTACCCACAAACTATGAAGTTATCAGTAATCCTTCAGTTCCAATAGCAACATCAGCTCAAGAAACTGGATTTAGTGGTGTCTATTCCTCACCCCTAAACAATGCTTATGGTCAGTATCGCCCCTCTGACCAACCTCTGACTGAACGTATCCCAAGTCCATCATCAGGATATGTAACAGATGGTGTCTATGCCACAAACCTAGAACAAAATATCCCCAGAAATTATGTCATGATTGATGATATCAGTGAACTTACAAAAGAAAACATGGGGTCCGCTGACATGTCACGGGTAGGTTACGGAAGTGAGAATGGCCCACGTGGACCAACTTATGGCAACGGCTCTGAGAATTTATATGGAAGAACTTCAAATACTTATCAAAATGCAGTAGACAGCCATGGACATACAAGCACCACTGTAAGTGGTGGTACGGGCTATTATTATGATGACTATAAGCACTCATCCCGTAGCAGTGGGGGAATGGGAAGCCAGAAACACTCGTCCAAAAATCTGGCACCTGCTGTTTCATCCAAACGTAGCAAACACAGGAAGCAAGGCATGGAACAAAAGATATCCAAGTTCTCTCCAATTGAAGAAGCTCGAGATGTAGAGTCTGATCTAGCCTCCTACACCATGACAACATCAACAGGTGGTAGTTGCACTGTTGTGTCCAGGACTGGTGTGAAGAAGAGTTATGATCAACAGAAGTACTACGGATCAAGAGAGGCTTTGGAAGAGGATGATCGTCTTTATGGATCTGGACGATCAAGATCAACAGGTTATGGCATGGATAAAATTTCCTCCAGAGATTCAAGTGGTTACCGAAGTAAGTCTTATGAGAGGGATGCCATGGAAAGATCACAGAGGGGCACACATGGTCGTAGTGGCCGTCCTTCTATGCGTACACAGAACTCAGAGGAAGAGAGCCCTCTGAGTCCTGTTGGAAAGCCCATGGGAATTGATCGTGGCTCTGTGCCAGATCCGCATGATGTACGGAATCAGTATGGCTCCAGTCATTCCTTACCAGATGTACAGGACCACCATATAAGGGATATCCCTAAGAGTCATGTATTTAAGCCAGATGACCCTTACCTTGCAGATGACATGCACTGCGCTGTCTCAGACAGTGAAGGTAACTGGTGCTAAATTTTAAAAACTGCTTGTTAAAATGCATCCAACAAATAATAGCTTGCATGCCAATGATCTTGTTTTGAAGGCAGAAAGACCACACAATATTGGACTAATGTTGGACTACTGTTGTGTGTGAATGCTGTTATCAGTGCATGAAACCATATATGCCTTTTTGCATGAACTGCATGGTGTGATTTAGATGTCAGTACATTTTGTCTTTTTTTGGGGGTTATTTTTGTTGATAGCTGTTTTTTTTTCTGTTGGCTTGCTTTCCTTTTTCTTCAACTATTTTCTTTGGAATTTGAGCATTGCATGGCTTCGTTGGGTTCATATCCAGTTTTTTTGCCACTGACATTTCCTATAGCGCAAAGTATTGACTGTCTCCCTTAATTTCCCAAAAAGCCTATCATTTGGGTCAGGAGGAGACAGACTGGTTTGAAAAACCGCGTGAACCACGGTCAGATCGCTCTAGACACCATGGGAGTGGAAGTCACTCATCCTCTAGCAGGAGGAGCAATGTAAAGCACACTTACCATGATTATGATGAGCCTCCTGAAGAAGAACTGTGGCCTCAAGATGAGTACGGACATCAACGGCATTCCTCTTCCACCTCATCTCGAGAACACCGTCACCATGGCAGCAGTTCAGGAAGACACTCTTCTTCCCGTCATTCATCAGATGATCCCAGGTCATCTCGTTCTTCACGATCACATCCAAAAGATCCTTCCACCCGCTCAGACGGCCGGGTCACTTCATCCTCCATACAGAAAAGATCCTCAGATCCACGATCTGCAAGCCACCGAGACTCAGGTGACTATTCCCGTGACCCATCAAGCCACCACCATGGCTCAAGTGGACAACGCGGGCAGAGACAGCCAGGCTCATCGAGAAGGCAGGAGCCCTCTTCAGGTTCAAGGCCACAGCAGGGTCTTGGAGAGCAGCAGCCACAATCGCAGCAAGGACAGCAGCGATCTACAGCAGGCCAGCAAATCTCTGCCAAGCAGACAGGGCCTCAGCAACCTGAGACAGTGCAGCAAGGACAACAGCAACTGGGACAGACAACTCGAACACAGCAGCAGCCACCACCACAACAGCAACCCGGGCAACAGCCAGCAACCACAATGGGAGCAACTCAGTCCACAACCACAGCTGCTAGCATGGGAACAGGTACAACTCAGCAACAATCTAAGCCAGGTCAGGCTCCAGCACAGGCAAGACAACAGCCAGGAGGACCATCCACTGCCCAGCCAGCTGCTGCTATGGTGAGTTTTCAAAAATCTCTTGGCACCTGAACATTAATGCTATTTTTAATCTGCTCCTTTAGGTATGTTTTGCATTTAAATTTTTCACATTTGGTTAAAAGTGTCATGTATAACATTGCCTTTCAAAGTATGACTGACAACTACATTTTTTTAATTAGATTTTTAAGTTTCTTGTAACATTGCCTCCTCATGCCTCCATACAGACAAAACCTGACACAGCAGCACCTGCTCCTGCACCAACTCCTGCAGTTGCTATTGGATCAAAAGCTGCACCACAGGCTGCAAAAACACCCCAGATTCCTGTCACAGGAATTGGTAAATGGAAATAACTGCTAATTAAGAGTAATTAGTATAGCGTTATTTTTATTTAGCAAAATAAGGAACATTTATTAGTTGTGTATGATCTAAGAACAAGATCACTCGCTCTTTGTCTTTTCAGGTTCAAAGGCAGCACCCCGGCCAGGGGGTATAGGCAGTGCTGCACAGCAGCCTGCGGAAGGGGAAAATGTTCTTACAAAGATCCTGCAGGGAGGAGCAGCGGAACAAGCTGGAAAATTAGGAGATGGTATGGAACTGTAAATCATAAGCAAACAATATTTTGGCAAAAGGTAGAGAGAGAGGTTATGGAGATTATGTGATGTCTCGAATAGTAATTAGTTGCCATTTAGCAGTTGCCTGTCTTTCACAACAGCTTACACAAAAGCATTATTAGTATTAGTATTATAACAAAGATGCCCTGGGTTTAAATGAAAAATGTTGGAGGCCTAAGTAGAACGGTGATCTTAGTAATTCTTCAATTCCTGAGATACTCCTATTTAGGATTAAATCTATAGCCTTTGTGTTTTGCAGCCCAGTTTGTTTATGATATGCCACTGTAACCTTAATTGTGTTTTAACTTTGGTCATCTTTCATACAGCTGTATCTGCTCTCGGGAAGAAGTTCACTTCATTTTGGTGATCATCTGATAGGAAGGTGAGAAAACACTTTTTTTTTTTATATCAATCTGCTGAAAAGTTTTATGCTAGTTAGTGCTGGATTGGTTGCCATGTTCACCAAAAAAAAACTTTTGAAGCTGAGTCTGAAAGTTTTTTGTTTTCTGTTCCTCAGGCATTAGTTGGGGTGACTAGAAGTTAGAACTGGAAAAACCTATGAATCTGCTTCTGCAATTTAACATCTCTAGCTGAGGGCGGGGTACACCTGAGGACACTGGTGAGTATTTTATTTGAACTCACTTTACTTTAGAACTCAAAACATGTATAAACATTCTAATCCCAAACTGAACTCTGTCTATTACTGTATTACACTGTATGACAAACTACCATTTTAACTTTGCTGTCAGTGCACAGTTTCATTGCTTTGTGGAAGAGCAACAAATTGAACAAATGTGCAAATTACAATTTACAAAATGCTGACCTGCTGAAAAAGTGGAGGACAGAGCATTTCCTCTCTTGATGGGTTTCAGTGGTCATGCACACACTGTAAAGTTTCAGTATAGCGACAACCACATTTAAATACAGGTGAAGATCATTGTTTTGTGTTTATGTGAAATATAACTAATTCTTATAATTGACACCTAATAGTAACCTTAGCAATGTTATGGCGTCTTGAACGTATGTTATCCCCCTTTTTTTTTATTTTTATGTTAGTTATGTTACAGGGACCAAAGACTTATGTTCACCATCAACAAAGCAATATTGCTTCATTTATGTTCACGCTCTAAAAGGGTTGCCATGTCCACTTATAATAAGCAATGCTTATTAAGTGTTTTTGGACTACTTTACTAGTTTTGGTCCTACTTTATGGGGGGAGATGGGTAGCTATTTGTGGAGATGGGTAGGTTTAGGTGTAGGTACATGTGTGTAGTTAGAAAAACATCTAGAGCTGTGTAGATACTATAAAGTGGGACCCTATAGTTTTACCAATTGTTTACTAATTTAGATCCTAGAAACAGTAGTGAGTCGAGACGTACCTCGTTCCCGGTGATTTATTGCACTGCACATACAGAAGCGAGAAAACTCTGACATACATTTAAATATGTAATTAACAACTAGTTATTTAGTTTGGCTCCACACACACAATGCGTAGATTTTTTGTAAATGCGGTCGTAAGTACCTGAATTTTCAGCGAGTTAACTTTGGTTGTAGAATGTGGTTGTCACTGCCTTACATTACAACTGTGTGTGTGTGTGTGTGTGTGTGTGTGTGTGTGCACAGAACAGGATAAAGCATCAAAAGGTAAACTGATGACCAAATTTAGCTGAATTGTGGACTTGAGGACAGTTATGCCACTTGCTCAATACTAATGTCAAAAGTTAGAGCACTGATAAGCTGACCCGATTACCTGAAGCATTCAGATCTAACTTTTCGCTCTTCTGCATGGTTGAATTGGGTCAGTTAAAGTGGGCTATAATTAGCAGGCATCCGGGCAAAGCTCAGTCATCTTTGTGCTGAAAATATATAAAAAAAATTCTAAATTGCACAACTGACCTTATCAAAGAATTGACACTGAAACGGTAATGAGAATGTTAAAAAATTACAGAGTGATTTTGTAGAAAACTTGACTAAAATTGAACTACTTATTCTCTGCTGAACATAGCCAGTAGGACTTACATAATTTCCTGTAATTACCATATTTGACCAGTTTCTTAATCTACCTGTGGTGTGTCTCCTCCTCCTTATACTGTCACTGGTATAATATCATGAGGACTGTTGTGGTCTTTTACTGTCAGCGGGTGTGTTGCATGTGCAGATCCAGAGAAAGGATCTGGGATAAAACAGGTTTAGTGGCTAATCCGATTCAACTCACAGTTTACTATCCAATCCAGTCCAAATCCTGCTCCATGCATTGGTTTGGTTTACTAATGCAGTTACAATTGAAGGTGTGGTTGTGTCATTCCAGTCACAACATACCCATACATCTCTAAAACCTCTAGATATGATTCTGCTACTTACTTCTCTCATTTTGAGTAGTGCACTGTATATCATCCTATACATTACATGCATTTTCTGCTATAGTTTGAGCAAGTTTGTTTAAATCTATAGTGAAAACGTGACATTTATTCTCAAACCTTGCCCTGAAGCCCGCAGATTTGAAAGATGTCTGATTATGGTACTTAAGTCTTTTTCTGCTGTTGCTAGTGTGAGAAATTCGTCCTCTTTTTTCCTCTAGTGGCTAAGAAGAGTAGTGCATTGTGTAACCCTCAGCAATACAAGTAAACTGGGGCAGTGTTTTGATGCTTCAAAAAGGATACCACATATTTTGTGAATGTTTGACTAACTCGAAAATACCAACTATTGTAATATTTCTTTCTTTCATCTCTTCTCCAGATGTATCATCCAACCTTGAAGTTTCAATGAAAACATTTACACAGAATTCACAGGCACGGTCTATCTGAGGATATTTCTGTTCAACCAAACGAACACGGAGGCTAAAGCTTTTCCAGAGTGTTTCCATAGGTTGCTGTTGAAGCGATTACAATTCCCAAAATGCCAAACCGCCTGTTCCGTTTCAGGTTTTCACATTTCAGGTTCCCTTGACATAATCTATGCTCAGGTGACCCTCCCTTATCTAAAAACAGCATGAAGATGTCAGGCAGCTGCAGTTCTTAGCTTTTTGCAGTCCTAAGGAAGACTTCTACGCCCAGACTCGAAGAGACTGTAGCAGAGAAGAAGAACCTTACAAAGGCTTCAAAACAAACTCTGTTTAAAGCGTATGCCCGATTTCTAAGATCTTGACATTCCAATATGGCGATGATTGACCCTCTCTATGAATGTTTTTGTTTCTTCCTTAACCTTTTTGTCACGTGTGTAATGAATGCAAATGTGTAAACCGTGGACATGGAATGCACGCACAAAAAATATATATGTATACATATATGAGATATATATGAATCCATATCTAGACAACTTTCAGAGTCTCTAAGGGTGAAGCCATGTGCACCTTGTGTAAGAAGCTGGTTATTTAACGTAAAACTATCGGTCAAGTGCAGAGGTCAGTACTATCAGAATGTTAGCATAGTCTTTTATCAACCATTAAGCCATTGCTACCCTATTACACATATTATTTTTTATTTCATTTTATTTGTTTGCTTTAGCTTGTTATCAGTTTTGCCTAATTTTCTTTTAAATGACGAGCCTTACTAATATTTTTTACTTGTATACCTCACATATTTTTTTTAAAGTTCCATATCATCCTTACTTGATTTATTTTGCACAACTGTATACTGCTGAACATGTACATATCTCTCGTTAACACTGCTAATGTAAGATATTGATTTGTGTATTTATGGATTTATATTTCCGGTATTTCTTTGTTTAATGTTTGGTATTATTATTTATACCTTCACACATATTTTTCGTCATTATTGATAATCTAAACTGTTAATACTATACATAGTTGTTTTTTCTCCCTGAAGCAATAGCATGCTAGTCCATACAGAGCACAATTTCTTTGCTGAAAGTGATACCGCAAGCATTCAAGTTTCTCATCACAGATCTGATTGTCGTACATAGACAGGTAAAAAATAAGTTTCTACGAACCCCAAATAACTGCACCATCACCCGCGCGCATCCAGAAGTTCCCAAAAACACATTTCCCGGTACGTAGATCCACCTAGGAATAACTTTTGAACCACCTTCAAATGTTCTATGCAATAATCCATGTAAAACCATTCCCGCTTCAGCGTCCCTTACCGATACTGCGTTACGATGGGTTCAAATACGACTAGGGACAGTTTGTATTTACCTTGTATGTATGAACATATCAAACTACTCTCTTTTTATTTTAACGGCATGTTTATGAAAGCCCTCGTCTTCCCTAGTTTTCAGGGAATCTGTTGCCAAAGGGTTAACTGTGTGGACTGTTGGTCTTGGATATCCACCATCTCTGTTGCTTGCAGCATGATTCTGCTCAGCTCTCTTTGGCTCCTTGTCGTGCTGTTAATCGGTCTTCGTGTCTGCAGTTTGATCAGGTGACAGGTGGGGCACACAGCTTATGCACTCGTTATTTCGTCTCCTTCAACAGGAAATGTCGTTTCACATGCACATTTTATTGTGTCCACACTGAATTCACATCAAGTGCACAGTCAGGTCGTTGCGCATTGTATATCCGTGGTGCTTGAGAAAACCGACAGATGGAAAACACAGAACACGTCAAATAAAAACGTACAATTTGATGATGTCAAAACTATGCTTCAGAGAAGATTCAAGTAAGCAGACTTGCCGTAAGCGTGATCAGTGTACAGTATGTAGCATGAATTCATCTCCATGCCATTTCTATGAAAATCAGGGCATGCACGTGGAAAGCACAAACTGTCCATCCCCATTCGAGTTAGGTAGGATGCACTCGTTTGAATGAGCCACGAGGTGCGTTGATTAGAGGTGAATCTTTTCCTTTTGATACTGGAATGCTTTTTAGGCAATCACGACTCTATACTGAGTGAAGAATAATAACTCTTCTACATCACTGTTACCATGGAGATATTCAATAACAAGTGCATGAGCCAAAGTTGCCACCACAAAAGCCGGCCACAGTGATAGATAGAAATACTCAAACATGGACATATCCACACATACAGGCATGTGCACGCACACACACACATAAACACACTGACAAACTGTCGCTGTAAATAATGACTTTGGTTATTTTGTACAGTGTTTAAATATCATGAGTTAAATGATGGCCGTCTTGTGCAACTTCACGCCGGCCTTGCTGCCAACCTTTTTGTGCTTTTGTGTATAAAAGAATAACAATGATTGTTGTTATTATTATGAGAAAAAAAAATATCATAGTATATGTTGCTGGCTCTCAATGACTGTTGACTGCAGTGGAAAAAATTTCAAACTTACAATCTGAAATCATTTGGTCTGTGTAGGGATTCTATATTGTGTTTACTGAATTTAAATACGATGAAAAATATGTAAGTGGCTTCCATCATGACTGTGCCAGAAAAGAGGGTTCAGAGTGAATTTATTCGGGAATTGGGAAAAACAACATGACAAAAAAGAAGAAAAACGTTCTCACAAATGAAAATTCACTCACTGTTGTAAGTGCAATGGGCTAAATGTGAGTCCAGTATTCATTGTGAAATATTGTGTTCTTTTCAATGTATTCCTGTTAAAAAGATAAATTTTGGTGCATCATGTCATGTAATGTGATTATGAAAATAATGAACCTGCAATTTGTTTCCAGACTGGAGAAGAATAAAGACAAAAAAATTAAAATTTACACCGTCTCTTTTATTGGTGGATTTTACTCCTTGCAGGAAAATGCCATTAGGGAGAAAAGGTATGTCGTCCTCTTTCTTATCCCAAGCAATTTTTATTTTTTAATAGTGTCTGCAAGCATAATTATGTATTGTTCATACTTAGGGTTAAAGAAATAGTTCTCATCGTAATTCAAATGACTTCCTAGACAGACTTCAGTTAACTGCTTGTGAAGTGCAAATGCTGTGCCTTTGTAAGAAACAAGTCCATCATTAAGGTATATTATGTTCAAAACCAGAACTTCTGTTTAAAATACAAGTCTACAAATGAATACAGTTTTAAACTAATTTTTTTTTTATTATTATTTTTTTTTAAATCTTATCAATTCATAAGATGTGAAGTTAAGGACTAGAGTTGTGTGGTAGTAGATGTCTCCAAATCTGTTCTGATGAACAAAAAAAAAGTGCATTTTCAGGAGGTTTTATTTTTGTGTGACATATTCCTTTAAGAGTTTGTTTAAATGCCTAACCCTAAGTATTACACCATGGTTGTGTAACTCCTCTCACACAATTTGTGCTACAGATCATTGTAAATGCAAATCATGTGTAATTTCCCGATTAAATATCATTAGATATGATCAACATTGCAACTTGCTCTGGCCTGATCACATCTGACAGATGTTAAACGCGATTGATCACAGTTTTGGTTTCAATTAGAAATAATAATGTAAAACATGTTTACTAATGCAATATCGAAATTACATTATTTGGCAAAAAGAAGAAGAAAAAAAAACACTTGAAGATGCGTCGATGCAATTTTTGACAAGACCTCAAGGTGTCATCAGAAGACCATTGTCTCAACGTGAGCTTTAACGAGTAGCTATAAAATACAGAATCATTTTTGCAGTTTGAAATAGACTGTAATTTGGTTTGAATCAAAAATCATAATCACTCACTCAAAATCAATGTCTTGTGCTCTTTTTTTGCAATGTCCTCGGTGAAAGAATTGATGGGAAAGATAATGATTCTGTGGGAAGACAACACAAAATGTTTTTATTTTTTAAAAATTGCTTGCATTCTGCTACACATTTCTCCGAACAGAATTGTATCTGCAAAAAACTGTACTTCTTATCGTTGCATAAGATTAGTGGAACGTTTGGAGGAAGTTTAGTGCTAAACTAAAAAAAGAGATCAGACCTCGACTTGCCTCTGTTAATGGGCTTTATGATGTGTGTTTGTTTAACTGAGGAGACTACGTGTTTTCTTGTCCAGCCTATGTCACGCACGCTTACCGTCAACATTCGCTAAATCCCTCCGCACCAGGAAGGCTTGTAGCGCGTAAAGGCGCTGTGATGAACCATTACTCACATCACCGAGGGACTAACAGAGCTGGTTGGTAAGGCTGAGTCACGAATAGGCTAATCAAGTCACCACATTGAAATTAACATTAAGTTCTAAAAGAAACTGTCACAAAGACATTTAAGCTACCTAATTTAGCATATATTTTATCAATACAATTCTGAACACTAGGCTGCAATTCTGTTTCCAAAATGCTTAAAATGATCTTGGTTTCCGCTTGTATCCTCTTTTAATGCATCGGTTCTTTTCTTTTTTGATAGTCAAAGTTCATGTCACTGTTTAGACAGAGCTCTGGCTGTCTCTACCCGTAAGCATCACGTCTAGAGTCAGAGCTGGAGGGGAAGTCTGTGACAGTCAGCCAATCAGAAATCACCGGAGGCATCAAAGCCAATTACAGGAGAAGTCACATGACCACACTTGGCCGCGTAAGATTGGCATGACCGCAGCCGGTGAGTGGCTCATCCGTCAACTTCATGCAAACTTCTTAGATGTGACCTTCACAGAATTCATAATGAGAACAGCAGTTATTGAAAAGTAGACTCTTAACTTCTAAATGGTCTGAAAAAATGCAATATAACAAACAGAAGACAAATACTTGTAGGGGACAGAATAAAAGGTTACCAAACTACTAACAGGCCTACACAGAATTGTTGACATTTTTGCATATTTATTAAAATAGAAAAACTGAAATATCACGTGGTCCTAAGTATTCCATTGCTGTGACACTCATATATTTAACTTAGGTGCTGTCCATTTCTTCTGATCATCCTTGAGATGTTTCTACACAGAGCCGCTGCTGGCCAAATGGGTGCCCTAAGCAGAATAGTATTGTTGTGCCCCCTCCCTCCCTCAAAAAAAAAAAAAAA
>JAUCMU010000013.1:5935020-5950921 GCA_032275025.1 Enteromius treurensis
TTTTAATTAATCAATAAATACCATCCAAGGCTGACTTTTCCAAAACACTTCTTTATTTGCTGCTAAGAAGAAACCCCCAGAAGTTATGTGAAGTATAGCTCCATTGTTGTTTAAAGTAAAAGAAAAGGGGGGAAAAACAAACACATATTATGTTAGTTTTAATAAATAAAAATGTGAAAAAAAATCTAAGAAATTCTCTTTTTTTATAGTATTTTTGCCGTATCAAAAACATACCGAACCATGACACTACAGTATGGTACCGAACGTGATTTTTGTGAACAGTTACACCCCTAATATATATATATATATATATATATATATATTTTTTTTTTTTTTATTGTTTGTGTGAAAAAAATAATTGCTACAAGAATTGATTGCTTTAATACTGTTATTTATATACCAGCTGTTGTTTTGGCTTTCAGTGTTATCATTGGTTTAGAGATGCAGTAACATTTACTGTGGTGGTTGACAGCCAGAGACAAATATTTCCACATTTGGACGGAGCTGATGGATGTTGTGCAGAAAGATGAAGCATCTGTCATGGGGGTGGATGTGAAGGTGTGTGTGTGTGCATAGGGACTATTGGTGTTTGTCAGCTGTTGACTGCGTTTTCTGAAATTTTGATCTGGCTAGCAACCAAAGATTTGGACATTCGGCTTGAGTGTTCACTTCTTGAGACTCATTACAGTCCGTAATACGAAGATCAACAAGCATTGCACCACAATCACTAGTGCAATACATTTTTTTCCAAAACCTAAAACCATGTGTACATACAGTAAAACCGGCATGTTTAGTTCTGTCCCTTTAAGAGCTGCGCGCATCTAATATACGATATACGAGATTATAAAATAGCACAAAAAGCAGATCGCAGAGAACTATTTATCGTCCACGATCAAAAACCGTTATATCGCACTCCCCTACTGTGGTACTATTATGACTACCATGTGTCCACAACACATGCAACATTTAAAAAAAAATGTAAACAAAGCATAAACATTCAATATGCAGAGAAATTAAATTTGTCCACAGAATGACAAATTGTTTTTCTCTTGGATGCACAATGCTATAACATTTGTGATAATAATGGGGGGTAATGAGTAAGAAGCGAGAGAGGAAGTGATGCAGGCTTCCTCAGGGATGCTTCGGAATATTCCTGCTGCCAGCTCTCCTCCGTGTGATGCCTCCTCCCCCTTTATCATGCGCTGCTGTATGGGATACATATTCATGGCTGCCTATGCTTCAGTGCGTCTGAGAGCTCTTCACACACACAACATGAAAGTTGAGCACTTCTGAATGACTCAGCTAACTCTACTCAAACCTCATGCTCTTAAAGAGACAGTTCACCCAAATATAAATTATATTGTTCCAAGGGTGACATGAAGGTTAGTGAATGATGCTAGGATTTTTATTTTAGTGGGGGTGAGTGGTCCCTTTAAATGCACGGGAACGACAACCCCATATATCTCCCGTCGTAAGGAATGGAGTTTATTCTGGCCGCCGTTTTGCAACCCAGGGGATTGTGGCTCTTTGCAAACTGTTGTAATTATGCAAATGGAATAATTGGACCGTTTCCTTGCATTCTTTGCCAGCCAAGACAGATTATTGATCGGAGATGGAAAGAGAAGGAGGAGAGGATAAGGAATTGGGAAGGAGACAGAAGATAGACAGAAGAGAAAAAGAGACAAATGTCCTGTGTCCTCAATAAGCTTCCTGTCCTGAAGGAAACACAATCTATGCTGGGAAGAGTGAGAACAACAGAAAAAGAGCTGTAGAAAATAGAGAGTTTATTTGGTCGACAAATTTAATTGAATAAACTCTCATCTCCTCAGTTTTCAAGTGCATATCTACACGTGCATCCGTCGCATTTATCTGAGATAAACGAGTACACATGTTTGATTTTATGTGTGTTTGCTTGAATGTGTGTGTCTGTTTAAGGAGTCTGAATTAATTTGCTAATGTGCCTGCGGTAAACACAGACGATTCCCTACAGCTGCATTCGATTCTTTAAGAGGTAATGAGCGCAGACAGCAAGCACTATCAGCACTGAGTCATAAAAGCCTATTAGTTATTTTTTTTAAGACTTTAAAGAGTTATTTTTCCATTTATAGGGATGAGTGAATCTCACAAAACCTGTCAAAGCCACACCCAGGTGAAATTTGACCTCTATATCTAAATAAAGAAATAAGAAATTATATTCTTGCTTGAATACAGTTTTTTAAGATCGCTAACAAAAAAATTATCATTTAAACTCAAACATGAAAATTATGCGTTAATGCATTACTCTCTCTCTCTCTCTTTCTCTCTCTCTATATATATATTTAGTAATGTATATATTTATTATGTATATGTAAATACCAACACATGCATGTGTATATTTAATAAATTAAATATATTTATGCGTTATATAATATTTATATACATATATAAATGTATACATGTACATATTGTACATATAAATATACAAAATGTACATTATGTAAACAAAAGCTTGCGATTTATCATTTGACAGCACTACTGTGTATGTACTGTACAGTGTATATAGAGAGAGAGATAGAGAGAAAGGGAAATGCCTCCCCTGGGCCCACTGAGTTTTGACAGAGCCCCTAAAGCCTGAGGTGAGTTTAGTGGGGGGTAATTGAGAATGAATCGGGGAAAGTCAAGTGAGAGGAGGCAATGCATTCATTGTTGTTTGATTGGATATGACAGGTTATGATCAGCCTCAAATGTCACGCCCATGAACACTGGCTAGACGTCTGATGCATATGGAGCACAAACGTGGAAAGGAAACACATCAGGAGTTTCGAAGTTGGTTACATTGTGCACTTTGTCTTCTCATTTCAAAACACCAACATATGCATGCATGTTTATGTGCGTTATGTGCGCATTATCAAATATGAAACATACTAAAATGGTGTTGATTTAGCAGTTTGCATGAGTTTGATGTGTGTGCTTGTCTCTGTGTGAAGAGAATGTATAATGGCAGAAGTGTACCAGCCCAAAACGGCATTTCTTACATAAGACTGAGTGCCCGTTGATCTGGAACTAAGGCAGGCTGGCACAAGCCAGCTCACACTTCACTCCTGTGTCTGAAACAGCACTTCCCTTCCCCCTGCTGGTCAAAGGAAGGCATTACAAAGCCCCAACAGAAATAAATCAGAGCACATTTATCCTGTTTAATAATCTTTCCAGAATGATCATTCACATTAGCTTTATGACTTCCTCTGGTTTTTAATTGTATATTCCATTCTGTTATGGTTTTTCCATTAGCAAAGTGTTTGCGTACAGTGTTCTGAATGTAAAATGCCTCATTATTCTTTGTAACTGAATCCTTTGAATAATGCTATCATTTTGTTTTTGTTGTGTGTCATTGCTTAGTCCATCTCCTTTTGCACTCACTCTGCTGTGTTTCATTTCTGTTTTGTTGCACTCCACTATCATGCAGCACCTGTTGGACGCCAGGAGGACAAAGGTTTGTTTTCATGTTCACCACCACTAGCGTGTGAAGAACATGGTACCGCACGCTTGGC
Source organism: Enteromius treurensis (assembly GCA_032275025.1). Taxonomy (NCBI): domain Eukaryota; kingdom Metazoa; phylum Chordata; class Actinopteri; order Cypriniformes; family Cyprinidae; genus Enteromius; species Enteromius treurensis. The sequence continues at coordinate 5,938,548 of JAUCMU010000013.1, forward strand.
GTGAAATGTGTGCCTGATCTTTAAACAAAACCAGACTGTACCTTAATCCTGACCCCTGGATTCAGATGAGTTTCTTTGAGTGTTGTTCTCATCTACTAAGGATGCACAAAAATGTTGGGCTTATTTGGCCAAAATATTATTTTATTTATTTTTTTATTTTTTTTATTTTTTTATTTATTTATTTATTTTTTTTATGTTTTATTTATGCTTTATTTTTTATTTTATTTTATTTTATTTATATTTTATTTTTTATTTTATTTTATTTGTTTCAACCAGATTTCAATGACCATTTTCAATACGACATGATTTTACAATGATTTTGATGAAGAGCAGAATTATGTTTGTATTATTCTAAACTATTATAGCATTTGGCCATGTATAAATTATTGAATTAATATATTAAATTATTATAAATTATTTTACAAATTAGTTTAGTTTAAGTTTTAGCAATATGTAGCAATAACAATTATTTTTAACTGCTTGTTTTTTAATAAAATATTTTAATGCAACAATTATTTTCTGTTTTAGTAATTTAAAAGAAAAGTAATATTTTAAGTTTAATTTAAAAAAAAATTCAGTTAACTAAAATTATTTCAGTAGTTTTTTTTTCAAGCATTGTTCATTTTTTTGTAACCTGCTTTGAAACTATATTAAATTGTAAAAAATTGGTACTGCATACAAATAAAAGTAAATTGAACTGACTGAATTAGAAAAAAACAAAAAAACAATCGAAACAAATTTCATTGGCACGTCACCTAAAATTTTTATATCAGTGCATCCCTACTAGCTTGATCTGAGACCATTGTTATTTTAATTATACTTTTAAATGGTTCAGATCATTATATAAGGACAGCCTCAATAAGGAACATTTCCCTTATCTGCCCCTTCATGTTCCTTCAAGCATATAGCCAGGCCTTAAATAGCTGGTTCTTTTACTAAAATCCTGAGCAAAAGCATGCCTGTGTTCTTCTGTCAGAATTGTGTGCTCTGTTTGTGATAGCGCAAGGATGTGCAATGCTCTAAATTTCCTGAGATGAGTCTGGGTTATCTGATCCAGTTCTGGGCCCATATAATCTCTCATTCTGCCGAAGGCGCCACATGTGCCACATAGACCCAAAAACCCCATTAACTAGTGACTATTTGTAGCACAGTTTTTCGTCATTAACCTTATTTAAAGAGTTATTAGTTAGTGTTTTCTCAAGAGAAACCTTATCCTTTCCTGTTTCCTCTCCTAGAATAGATCTCACTGTGGCTTTCCCGCTGTATGCTTCATTTGGATTCCAAATGTGAATGATGTATGTGAAGATATACATCCAGATATTGGTCAGTTTAGCTATTAAACATAAAATTTGTAAATGAAAACAGACGTCATCGTGAATTATGAATGAAAAATTGAACCAGTTAATTTGTAATCTGAAAGCAGTGCTATAGGCTGTAAATTCTAGCGAGGACAGGAACTGTAACCCACATTTGTTGGAAACTTGTTGCCTATACATCACAGTGAGGTCTATTTAGCCTTTTCCCAAATCTAACCTAAATGGGTCTGAGTGGGTCTGGTTGAGGATACCTTCTGATTATTGTCTACATGAGGTTCCCAGTGCCTGTTTTGTTGATTTCTGCTTCTATTATCTTCTCCAGCACCTCCAGCTGACCATCCAGGCCCTGCAGGATGAGTTGAGGACTCAACGCGACCTCAACCATCTTCTCCAGCAGGAGAGCGGGTCACGGGGCAGTGGCGTCGAGCACTTCACTTCCATCGAGCTGACCGAGGAAAACTTCCGTCGACTCCAGGCCGAACACGATCGTCAGGCCAAAGAGCTCTTCCTCTTGAGGAAGACACTGGAAGAGATGGAGCTGAGGATTGAGACGCAGAAACAGACACTAGGAGCCAGGGACGAGTCCATAAAGAAGCTGTTGGAGATGCTGCAGAGTAAAGGGCTTCCTCCAGCTTCAGGAAGAGCATCGGATGAGGAAGAGCAAGAGCGAGCCAGGCGTATCGCAGAGGCCGAAGCTCAGCTGGGACACCTAGAAGTGATATTAGACCAGAAGGAGAAGGAAAACATCCATCTGAGAGAGGTATCAGGTTCTGCTCTAACTTTTTGGTTGAAAGTGCCGCATGCTTAAAGATGGACTTAAGTAATGGTTGTAAACTTACTAAAGGAATTGCTAAACTAAGGGTTTTCTAGCATGAATATGCAAAACAGATCTTCAGAGCAGAAAAGTACAATAATTCAGGAACAGTCTCCATGGAGCAATCTGAGGTTAAGTGGTTTGCCATCGTAATAGTCAGACAGATAGTCAGATGCGACTAAGACAATAACAGCATATGGTCTCTGAGTCATCCAAACCCGAGAGAAAAACATGAGGAGATCCATGCCAGCGCTGTTGCAACCACACAGATATTTCACTATGAGCTCAAAGAGTGATCAGAATGCAGTGATATATTTAGATGAAATGTTAACGGATTGACATAATTACTCTCAGACGTTTTGAGGTGGTGTAAGGTCAGGGCTACTGTATGTAATGGATCTTCAAGGAAAACGCCACCGTTTTTCCATGTTCCACTATGCCTTTCCCTCAGCTTAGATAAGTTAATATTCACATCACACCAGACACGAAAGAAGTGTGAAGCATGAGTCAATGCAAAAGACGCGATTAGACATCCAGCGGTCAATTCGTAGAGAATCGAGCGTTTCGGGCATTTGGCGAGTGGATACGCTTAATCGCTCTAGCGCGCGATGCCACTATATTAGCGTTTAGCTTAGCTCCATTCTTTCCTAAGGGATGAATTTAGAAACCACCAAACACTTCCACCTTTTGCCTTTTTAAAAAACGGTTAAATGACTAGTTACAGGAGTAAGTATGTTGACACAAAATAAAACGTTGCGATTGTTTAAGTGGGTAAAAAAAGATAACTGTAATGTATGGCGGAAGAGCACTTCGACCTAGGTGCAGTAATATCATCACTGTGAAATCTCCCCCTCTCACCTCCGTCAATACAAAAAAGGAGTGATGATATTACTGCGCCAAAGTCGAAGTGCTGCAAAGTGGTCTTCCGCCTTACATTATAATGATCTTTTTTTATCTGCTTTTTATCTGTCTTTAAACAGGGAAAATATGAAAGTGTTTGGTGGTTTCTAAATTCAACCCTGTTTGGATCCCAAGGAATGAATGGAACGCTAAATGCATATATACTGGCGTCTCATGCTAGAGCGATTTAGCCCATTCACTCGTCAAATGCCCGAAACGTAGCCTGGCTTCCGCAACTGTAAAGCTCATAGGAGCTTAGTCTGGCCAAGCTACCTTACGCGAGCTTAACCGGCGTCCATCAGATGCCTCCGTATACTCCTGGACGAATCTACAACCAATCAGATCACTCATTCCGATGACACATGCGTAGCGACGGAACCTGAAGCCACCGTAACCAATTGTAGCTAGCTTCAATAAAGCAGTAGGAAAAGGTCTTTACTTACTTTAATTACTTCTGCTCCGTTCTCAAAGAAAACCTGTCCTGAAAATATCTCAAAACAGCTGCAAAAGCAGAGTCGAACGATTGTTGCTGCTCGGTAAACGCCTTGTTTGAACGCAGCAGAACTGCTGCGTCATCGCGTTACACCCGCCGCAGTCGTGCCGGGGGCGGGGGAGCTCGTATCTCATTGGTTCCCACTTTTTTGGGAATCATTCTGAAATGCTCTAAAACGGCAGCTTGGCCAGACTGACTTTGCTCGCGAAATAGAATGTAGCGTCACAGGAAGTATGGGCGGGCCCAGCCTACCCGAAACGCTCAATTCGCGCAGAATTGACCGCCGGATGTCTAATTGCGAGGATGTCTAAGACGGGAGAAATACATATCAACTCATCTAATTGAGGGAAGAGCATAGTGGAATATGGAAAGCCGGTGCCAGTATCCTCACTTAACAAGTAAAAAGAACGAAGTTGTAATAAACAAGAAGACATTTGTTCTAAAGCGTATAGCTCAGTTTTTGTGTTATGTGTATGTCATTATGTTTTTCTTTAGGAGCTTCATCGGAGAAACCAGCTTCACCCAGACCCTGGAAAAACTAAAGCTCTTCAGACTATCATAGAGATGAAGGTAAACATCTGTGATTCTTTCTTATATAATAGAGTCGCTATGGACGCTATGTTTCTTTTATGCAAGTTAGGATAGCAAAATAAAGTTTGACATGTTAGTTCATACAGTTTATTACCAGTAAAGCTGATTTAAAAATGTGTGCCCAGAACTTATCCAGACACTGACCTGATCATGTTTTGCTTAAATGTTTTTTCTTTAATTGCTAATGCGACATTTTAAACACCACAGACTGAACAAAACTAAGCATTGCTTGCATTGTGTGACCTCACTTGGTATTATCTGATTGGGTGCTTACGCTTAACAACTGACAGCTATTCAATGTAATTCACGTAAGTTTCATTACACTAATTTACATAAGTTATCTGACATCATGAAGATGAATTTGTTGACACAGTTTAACTCTGAGGTCTTGTCATGTTTTATTAATATTACAGCAATTTAATTTGTCTGAAAAACTTTGTTTTGACTGTATAATGTTACAAAAGATACCTTTTTCAAGTAAATGCTGCTAATGTGCTGCATCATGGGTGGTTTCCAAAAATATTAAGCCACTTTTTTAAAACATTGCTAATAAGAAGTGTTGCTTGAGCAGCAGATATGCAGATTTAGAATGATTTCGAAAGGATCATGTGACAGTGAAGACTAGGTTTATGGATGTTATGCTAAAACAGGGATAAAAGTAATCTAGTTTTAGTACTATTTCACAACATGGCTGCTTTTATTGTATTTTTGGACAAATAAATGCAGCCTTGCTGAGTACAAAAGACTTGCTTAACAAATAATCATTATTGCCATCGGAGAGAGCAGTGGTATTTGGCACACTCTGGTTAAACAATAGGCAAACAGAAACGGTCCAGAAAGACAAAGAAAAATGTCTGATGGCAAAGCCACTGCAGCATGCTGCTTAATGGCTGAATGAAACAGTAAGTGGGTTCGTGCGCTCACAGGCAGAGCAACTCCTGCCAGCAGAAGCATTACACACCGCTCTAAAAATAAAGCATGACCTCATGCAAGGCACGCACACACCCCTGGGGTCCACTCTGATTGGAGCTAAATATTACCCAGAATCCACCACTGCATCCGCGTGACACGAAAAGCAAAGTATTAGACTTCTATTCCAAGTGCAACTTCACTAAATCGACTGATTTGTTTTCCTCAAATCAAAAACTACAAACCCACTCCACCTGCTCTTTTAACCTTTAGCATCACTGGTAGTGTTCTCTCGCCCTATTGGCTGAGCAGGGATGCTGATTCTGGTGCCATGGGAACAGGTGGAGTTGTTTACAACACATAGAGCATGAATGCAGGCGTGGGAGAGGATGACAGAAAAGAGAGCAATGTGATCTGTTTGCTTATGTTCTGAAGATGGATATCATCTTTCGTAGCGCCACAAGGTATAACGTCACACTGCATTCAAATAACTGGAGGATTTAGCATTCAGAGCCTGCTTAATATTGACGATAAGCCTCGCGTTTTACTTAAGGAGTCGACTCTCTGTGTGTAATATGCTGGAAAAAGGGATGTTGGTTTTCAAAGGCCTCGTGTGATTGCATTGATGTCTGTGAAAACAAAAAGATGAGAGAATGAGTGAGAAAGAGAAAGAGAAAGAGAAAGAGAGAGAGAGAGCGGACAGGAAGGGCGGGTTAGCGGAGAGAGCATGCGAGAAGGAACAGCAAACGTTCTCTCATGTCTGAACGGGAGATGGACCATAGCTAATGCCAAAGACGTTGTATTATTTATTTAAAAAGCCGGAGGAGTTGCTGCAACGCTGCAACTCCCTGTCTCGCAGTCCAAAGAGGCACAAGCGCAGCTGGCTTTCCCCGAGCATCTCTCTCCGCCCAGGCTGGATGTGCGCTCACTACTACCAAATGGTGATTACATGCTGATCCATTAGCATGAGAGAGACAGATTCTGCTTTGGCTATGCAGCAGTACTGCAGCTACTCACTGGCGATGATGCAAGACGTTAGAGTTTCGCATATCCCCGTCTTCCTCTTGTTTTGATCCCATCGGTTGGGAATCGGGTTGGGCATGCTTCCGTCCGTAGAATCGCACCAAAGTTGTCATACTAGCTTAAGATGATGGAACACAGCGTGGCTAATTTTTCCACTAAATTGTTTATCCAGGACACCAAAATCGCATCTCTGGAACGCAACATTCGGGACCTGGAGGATGAGATACAGATGTTAAAGGCGAATGGATTGCTGAACACAGAGGATCGAGAGGAGGAGATCAAACAGATGGAGGTCTACAAAAACCACTCCAAGTTCATGAAGACCAAGGTAAACTTTTTCTTCGAGGAGGTTAACCTGTGAACAGCTATAGATGTGAAGAAACCGGTGTGTTTAGTTAACTGATAAAGTGAAAATGCATCATTTGTATTGTTATCTGCGTGTTTTTTTATGTTGCTGTGATTTGAAATTGTTGAGTGGAAAGTCTTCTGAAAGCCATGCATTATTTGAGCAATGTTGGAGGGTTAACTTTTTCTTTAATTATTGCCTGAAGAAGTAGATTTTGGCTTGAAGATTGTCATTTTACATCACATGAACAATATTTCTTGTTTAAAGTACGCATTACCCTACTTAAAAATTCCTAATTATGTTTTGGATTATTTGTTAGACTTTTTTTCTCTCTTGTAAATCAGCTAAAATCATTGATATTATTCAAAATTCCACTATCAAATCAATTATTTCAGATGGAGAGTGGAGGGTTTCCAGTGTCAGAGAAGTGGCAGAGAGAGAGCATCCTTGCGGATGTCTTGTCCAATTGTAATGATCGGTTTGCTGAGTAATGCTAGAAGCAGCAGTATTAAAATAGAGTCTGTAGGATGTGCGTAAATATTTCTCACGGCTGTGCTGACAGTGTTTCCTGTCAAAACTCTTCAGTGTATTTTAAAAACCACAAAAATTGTTAAAACTTAAAGTAAAATTAAAAAGAAAAAACAAAAGGCAAATTCTTATTAATAAATTTGTTATATGTATTCATTATTATGAATTAAAAGTATAAATAAATGCTATGCATGCATATAAAAATACTAACATAACACTGCCATCCTGGACACTTTAACAATTTACAAAAGTTTGGGTAATTAATAATCTTACACTTGCACACTAAATATGATCGATCTGGTATTCTACCTTTATTCTTTGTAATTGATACAATATTTTGATGCTGGGCTCTGATTGGTTTGTTTGGATTTGCACCACCCAGTTTTTAACTGGCTTGTTTCTTGGCAGAAAAATCTCATAGTTTAGTGGACTTTTGTGCACGTGTGCATGGGTATTATTTTGTTTGATGTCTTCGCTGTATCTAACATGCTTGTGAATAAGCTGGATGTTTTGTTGTGATATTTATAGAACTCATTTCATCAATTATTGATATGGCTGATGTATATTAAATGGGGGTTGCGTTCTGAAATCCATCTTTTATGTGAGGAGAGTACAGATGTGGAGCAGAAAACTCCCATACTCATCCCAGCTTTCCTATTAAAAATACATAGCTGATTAACACATTTTATGACATGATTCATTAAAAATATCAGCTGTCTAGATACGCATATGTACTAAATGATTTCCATGTCCTATAAATAACAGATTTTCTTTCTTTGTGCCTGCCTTTTCGATCTCTTTCAGATTGACCAGCTCAAGCAGGAGCTCTCAAAAAAAGAGTCTGAGCTTTTAGCTCTCCAAACAAAACTGGAAACTCTGAATAATCAGAATTCAGACTGCAAACAGCATATTGAAGTGCTCAAAGAGTCCCTCACTGCCAAAGAGCAACGCGCTGCCATCCTACAAACAGAGGTTCAAATTATTATTTAATCTAAAAATTACATTTTTAAATTAAGTTTTGACATTTACTTTGGCGCAACTCATTTTACTTTATTTTTTAAAGGATTTATATATACATATATATGCATGTACACATATACATGAACTCATGGTGTGTTGTTTAGGTGGACGCTCTTAGATTGCGTCTAGAGGAGAAGGAATCTTTCCTAAATAAGAAGACGAAGCAACTGCAAGACTTGACAGAGGAGAAGGGAACACTGGCCGGGGAGATCAGAGACATGAAAGACATGCTGGAAGTCAAAGAGCGCAAGATAAATGTCCTGCAGAAGAAGGTAAATCTCACTCGATCTGTACAAGAAGAGTGTGATTTTGAAAGCCTGGATCAGTAACAGATTTATAGTGTTTATAGTGCTCTATAGTGTTTTTGGCGAGATATTTTAGAAAATATAAACATAATAGAGAAAGAGAAAGCTCTGTTTTTAAAATCTAGTGAGAAAAAAAATTGGGATCACGTGTTCTTCACAGACAAAGCAGTCCTAGTAAAATGCATTGTTACAGAGCTACAGAGCATTGGACTTTCTCCCTTTATCTTCATCAAACTGCTTTTCATCTTTGCCCTCTCCTTACCATACCACCGCATGCTTTGCTGGGTTCTTCAGCCTTTTTCATGTTGTTCAGACACTGGAAACATCTGTAAAAAGTCCAAAAAGCCCAGATTCTGATGGATGAAGGAAGTGACATCTAACCCGTTATCTGACCATACAGAACATCATCAGACATAAATATTCCCGTAAGATGCCACCTATGCCATTAGAGACCAACCACTATGGTTCACTGTCAGCAGTAAACATCTTTAGGCGTCCTTTAACACAAACCGTTTCAAATGGAAAACAAGGTCAAAGATGAGCCAAAAGACCATATAACTTACTCAGGTACTTGGTCCGTTACATAAGGTTATCCATCTTTGTAAGATGGCCTTGAGTACATAGAGCATAAATCCATTCATGTCAGGAAACACTGACTTACTAATGTTTCTCATTGTCAGTGTCATTTGTTATTTGACGTTTGTCCTTGTTATTTTGACAATGTTTGTTCACCCTTTACCGGTTTAAAATGATGTTTTTGTGACCAGTGCAGCTACCAGTGTGGGTATAATTGTAACTTTATTAGCTCATAGTGCTTTTACAACTAATCGTTTCATATTAAAAAGCATTTGATAATTATTTAGCAGGGCTCTTACAGCAACATAGCATGACCAAGTCCAGTTTAAAAGACCAAAATTAAAATTACCCCATGATTTACTCACTCTTAAGTCATTGTAGGTGTATGACTCAAAGTTGTATTAAAAAATGTTATGGCTCTTGCGATCTTTATAATGGCAGTGAATAGGTGCTGATATTCAATAGTCCAATAGACATTTAATAATACAATTTCATTCATCTGCAACATTAATAAAGGCCTCCCTAAATGAATTCAGTGCATTTGTATATAAAACAAATTAAAAAAAAAAGAACAATATTTAAAACATAATTTCTAGCTACGCCTATAGGATGGCTTAAATGCGGGGTAATTTAAATTTTTGGTGAACTATCCCTTTATGCTCCCTTTCCATGTAATTAATATCACCCCTAGTGGTAGCACGTTGAAGTGCAGTTCTTCAGTGTTCGAATGAACAGGTTTCACTAATACAGTGATGCAGGATGAGTCTTAAAATCCGAAAATGAGTTCCACTGTTCCGAAATATTATTAATTTTTTTCTTTTGTACACTGTAAAAAATGGCCGTGAATTTAACTGTAAAAAACTGTGAATTGCTACGGTAAAAACCCGTTAAATGGTTAATGGACATTCCCAGCATTGCATTTAAAATTTTGTTTGAATTTGATGTTTTTTCTTTGAAATAACTAGGTTTCTTCTTAGTTTTTTTGTATCAGGGTTGTATGTTACATGTAATGTTGTTAAATGAATGTTTATTGCACATTTTAGTTTAATAATTCTTACCATGATGGCGTTTAGTGTTTGTGTGAATGACACTGAGCACCTTCTAAATGTTTTACTATTTAAAAGCTTCTTAAGATGAGATTTGGTTCATCATTTTACTTTCTCACAACCGCCAGCATTTGTTAGTTATCAGTGTATTATAAAGGAACAAAATAGATTTCACTATTTTAACAGTTTGGTATATTAACATTATATCAAATATTACGGTTTCTAATTAGAAATTACGGTATTTAACTGCAAATTTAAAATAAAACCGTAAAACTTTTGACAAAATTTTTTTTTGATATTATATTTTTCAATTTTATGCCGTAAAAAAGAAAGAACGGTTTTAATGTTATTTAACGTTAGAATTTCGGCAACCCCAGCTGCCAGTATATTACCGTAAAAACAATTTTTTATTTTTTTTTACAGTGTACAGCTTTTTTATTAAATGCCTGAAATAAAGCCCGTGAATAAAACAAGCTTGATATATTTAATATTTAATTAAAAATACATCGGTAATACCCCACTCATGATATTTTATCCTGTAAAAACACTTTTTACAGCCTCATTGTTTTTATGTGTGCTTTTACAAACTATTCTAACTTCAACTTTCAAACAATATTGTAGTAGTATGCTGTGGTGTTATTAGTTTATAGCCTAACTTTTTACTCCAGGCGATTGTATTTAGCCTTCAGAATTAGTGAAGATTACCAAAACATGTAAGAATCCTCATCTTTTTTTGTTTTTATTTGATGTTTGCTAAATCCACACTCGTTTTATCTTCCTCCTCGCTCTCAGATTGAGAACCTTCAGGAGCAGCTGAGGGATAAAGATAAACAGCTCGGGAATCTAAAGGACAGAGTGAAGTCTCTCCAGACGGACTCCAGCAACACTGATACTGCCCTCGCCACGCTCGAGGAAGCCCTGTCTGAGAAGGTACCAGAAACGCTCCTGAACATCCCAAGAGGGAATTAAAATATAGAGCAGGAGCAAATAAAATCAGAGCTGTCCCATATATGCTGATTTAAGTGTTTGGAGAATGTAAAATGAAGTTCAAGACAAAATACTGTGCATGACATATTCATATAGTACTTTTAAACTAGAAAATAAAGCATTGTTTATTTGCACATACTGTGTTGTTTTAGCACCTGATTCTCTAAACTGATTATGCCAAAAAACATGGCCAAAAGACTTAATTAAATTCAGCACATTTCTCACTAGATGCTCAGAGACTACCATGATCTGGAATACTTTAATACAACATTTTTACAGTGAGAGTTTAAGTGAATTTATGCTAATCTGTGAGGAATGAAGAGATTTACAGACATTTATTGATAAACCTTGAGTGTTAAGGAAGTGTAAATTGTTTTAGCATGCTCGATTAGCCGTGAGTTCAGGAGAAATGTGTTTTTGTCACAGGAGCGAATTATTGAGCGCCTGAAAGAGCAAAGGGAGAGGGAAGACCGAGAGAGACTGGAGGAGGTGGACTCATATAAAAAAGAGAATAAAGACCTGAAAGAGAAGGTGAACTCTTTACAAGTGGAGCTAACAGAGAAAGAGGTACGTCAAGTGATTGCACCTGCGTCCGTTTCAGTTGTGTTTTCTGTGAGTTTTTGGTGGGACTGTCAGCTCTCGTCTCGTCTTGCTCTTGCTCCAGTCGAGTCTCATAGATTTAAAAGAGCACGCCTCCTCGCTGGCCTCGTCAGGACTCAAGAAAGACTCCAAACTCAAGTCCCTCGAGATCGCAATCGAGCAAAAGAAAGAGGAATGCAGTAAACTGGAGACACAGCTGCAGAAGGTATGATTTTCTTGATCATTTGTGGATTATCAAAAACGGATTATCAGTTGTTTCCCTGTTTGTAATCTTTAGAATCTGCCAACAATTTTGTCAACAGAAAATCCACATTTTTATTTTCATGCATTTTTGGTTATTAAATATTCTGTATTAGAATTATGTAATTATTTAATTTGAGCAATTATGATAATTATTTTTGTGCTGATTTTCTATATCATAATACTTTTATTTACCAAGAAGCCCCTAAATTGATCAAAAGGCATGATTAAAACATTTTTACGTTGTGCTTAATGATTTTTTTATTGAATTTGAATTTCCACTAAAATATATTACAACTGATTTTAACAAGTACCAAATATGCCTATAAGAATTATTACTAAAGAATCATGTGACACTGAATACTTAAGTGATGATGCTGAAAATTCAGCTTTGCATTACAGGATTAAAGTTGAAAAATATATTTAAAGTAGTGCTGTCAAATGATTAATCGCGATTAATCGCATCCAAAATAAATGTTTTTCTTTAAATAATATATGTGTTAATGCTGCGTTTATTTATTATGTTTATATTAAAACACACACGAACAGTCTATATTTTGAAAGTATTTACATATAAATGCATTTATACATTTATTTTCTTGAGTTTGATATTATATCTAAATATATTTAATTTATAAACAAAACATATTTTCCTTAAATATATACATGCATGTGTTTGT
>JAUCMU010000013.1:5970624-5995263 GCA_032275025.1 Enteromius treurensis
GTAGATACTATGTAGCAATGTGTACTTAAACTGTTGTTACATACTAGATACACATCTAGTTACTATGGAAGTACACATGTATTAAGGACACGTAAAATAAAGTGGGACCAAAATAATCATACTTTCGTTTTTATGCATTTAGAATGCTGATGTCTTTAAGTCGACGTTAGCATAATCCCAGAAATGACACTTTCACCTGACCAAAAAAATATTTTGTTCTTAAATGACGCTACAAGCTGAACTTCCTTCTGTCTACATCCTGGAGTGATATTACCCAGCTAACAAAAACATTCTAAGAATTTTATGTTTGTAACTTAATGAGGAATTTGGCAAAAAGTTTTAGAACATATTTTAGAGTTTTTAATTCATTCTTTACACTTGTAAAGACAACTTTATTTATAAAGGAGCTTTCCGTCAAAGGAGCTTTACGATAGAAAAATAGTGTGTCAATAATGCAAAATGACAATAGTAAACACTCAATTTCAGTTAAAGTGATGCTATGATCCAGCTCAGTTCTGTTTAAATATCACTGGAAATTAAGTACTAACCATATGTTATACTACAGAGGTTAGAAACTAGGCGATGCATACTTATTTACGTGCATACAGTAGACTATGACTCACCTATGCATCTCATGCCTGATGCTCGGTAACCAGTGGCACATTTCTTACAGCGGGCAGGTCCTCCACCCATACAACCAACACAGGCCTTATCACATCCTGAAAAAGGACAAATAATAAAACAACATGGTTAATTTTAAGGTGTCCTTATTACAGTGTAATTATATTTGCTGAGTAAAATTAATTAACTACATGTACTTACTATATGCTTAAGTTTAGTATCAGTGTTTGGTTCAGGATTACTTGCACGCAATTATGCATAATTTGTTGTTATTATAAAAGTAAGTGCATGTAATGTGTAAAAAGGACACTGTAAACTAAACTTTATACTGCATTCATCCAAAAATCATATCAAGTGTAAAATGTGTTGCTCTGCTGATCCACACTGACCTTTGCATTCAATAGAGCCGTGGGTGTTGAAGCAGTATGTGTCGTCGGGACACCGATCCAGATCAGTACCACATTCATCAATATCTAAGAGTGTAGAAGTGAACTTCAGAGTGAAATAGACCATGAGGTGAATGGAGCGTAGAGTCTGTTCATCTCACTTACCCACGCACAGGTTGTCATACAGGATGAATCCGGAGTGGCACTGAAGGCACTGGTCTTTCTCTGGGCCCCCACATGCTTTACAGTGCTCTGAGCAGTTCTGACCCGAACTTAGATGAAAAATGGCCACGCAGAGCACAGCCGACAGCAAGAACATCCGTGAGAGTGACATCACTCTCACTCTATTCCTGAGTGCTTCAGACCCCCACTTTCCACAAACTTTGCTGTTAGAACGGCATGTGATGCTTTTATAATCAGGAATTTGTTTCAACATATTATAGTAGGTTATATTATGTTATAAGGTGTAAGAACTTTATGTTTAATAAATAACTTTAGATAATAGATTAATAGTTAGTGCTGTTTAGCTGTGATGATTACTCTCTAAATTATTGCATTAAAATAATAATAATAATTATAAAGTGATTTTAAATTTTCTAATTACACATATTGTTATTACTGTACATTTTTCGTTTTCATGGCCATGTATACTAGTTTAGCATTATTAATTGTACAAGTATTTATGTATTTATGACTTTTTTTTCAAGTTTCTAAAGCCAAGTAGTTAAATAAGACAGTGGTTGACTACACGGTTGACAGTTTAGGGGCGAGAAGGCGAGCTAAATTATATTTTACCATGCATGCTAAACAGTAGTGCATTAAAACAAAACCAAGAAGCAAACTCCAAAAGTTTAGAAAGTTTAACAGCGTGTAAGTTGTGTTTTTAATACTCACGAACTGGATAGCGATGGTCTGTAAAACCAGGGTTCAGGACGCTATACACCCAACAGATCCCTCTGTGCGCAGTAGAAAAAAATGACAAATGCTACTATGGTGAAGGTTTGCTTCATGAATATTGCATATGATATTCCAGCACCGACTGGTAAACGTAGTCTGACCCATGAACATTAACAAGGTCCTGGTGACGTCTTTAAGTGGCGATGGGCTGGTCTGGGAATCTTAAGAGAAAGTCTTCACCATAGTACTCTCGCTGAATTGCCAAGATAACTTCGTTTGTGTCCTGCCTGGTGCGCGAGTAGATGTCCGCATTTACATTTACAATAATTACAATGTCTCTAGGCTTCCAGCCTAGACCACCAGCTGTGTAATGACCCCGAGGATGCACGAGTTAAAGCGTGTCATTATAGGCCTACCTGATCAATGGCAACTTTCCCAGACAGCTTTCGGGCCACTGAGTCTCGGACGCACAAAATCAGTGAAGCTGTAGCAGCTTGAGGACGTCGCGCGCGTCACACACCGCGCATCTCAAATAACAGCGATTATTTTTAGTCTGCAGTGGGTCTGGTGCACGATATTTGTATGCTGCCCCCTGTCTAGCTCCTTTTTATAGACTCTAATTGTCTCTATCCAATTCAAGACTGATACAAGCAATAGAACAATAGATACATCACAGAAATTCTAATTTTTTTCCATTAAAATACCATAACGAACCATTATCCTTTTCCATTAAAACTGTTACAAACTTACTTGTTGTAATGTGTTCTGGGCATTTTTCCAATAAGATTTAACATCCCACAAATACAACCCATCACATACAATAGACTCCATTAGAGTTTTCATTAAAACCAATACAACTCCCATTATAACCATTAAATCGGTTTTGAGCAGGGTTCACAGCAGATGATTTCCAGATCAAGTGACCTTTAACAGACCTCTTCTGCTGTCTGTTGGCTGCAACCCTTTCATCTACAGGTCTACCACTCATCATACCATGACAAACCACTAGTGTCAAAACTTAATAATGGTGTATTTTTGAGTACAACCACGGCATATCAGATGTACTGTCCATTACAAAAGTTCAATAAAAATTTTACAACCATATACAAAACATGTTAATAGCAATATTTACACATGTGTGTATATACAGTGTGAGTGAAAAACCATTATTTACAGCAGTTAAATAAAAGCACACATGAAAACAGTAAGTTAGAGCAAATGTCCTTCCAAACAGGCTACCTATAAAAACATAGGAGTATATCGGCCACACATATATTTCTATACATACAGTATGAATATTTTAAGTATTTTTAGTGTATCAATTTCTTTACTTTAGCATCTGTACTGTGGAATTTCCTTATTTAGATCTGTTAGTCCTACATGCAGACTTCCTTCTTAAGCGATTCCCAGCGAGCCACATACATATGTCTGTATTGCGCCATATTCACATAATATTCAAAGGTACTTCATGATGGCACATGTCTAAATGTTTTTGGTATTTCCAAGTACTTGGTACTGGTTCCTGTGGTACTTTCATTGTTCTTGTCAACTGTCCATAGTCCATACTGACAGGTTGTGATCATTTTCTGGTGTGAAAAGGGAGTAAAATGACACCTCAGTGCTGTTCGTTGCAAAGAATTATTTTTTCCTCTGTGTCTTCTGTGTCTAGGCTGAGTGAATCAAATTGCGTGAGCATTGATTCAGTCCTCACCCTCAACTTAAAAATGCTCTGCACTCCTTGGGCCAGCTTCCTCTGTGCCTTTTTCATCCACCACATCTTCTTCAACTTTCCACTCATGTTATTTGGGCTCTCCAAGCACAGTTCCGTAAGTAATCCCTGAGAGTGCGAAGGCAGTTTATAAAGCGGCAGGCCCCTCAGCAGCTTTGGCATGTCAAGCTCCTCATTGATGGGAGGTTCATGAAAGTCTAACTGCACAAGGATGAACCGCTGAGCAGGGCTGGCCTTCTGACGGTCAGCAAAAATGCAGCCCAATGCCGAAGCCAGCAAATCTGCGGAGTACATGGCATGATTGCTTTGTCTTTCCACTGCAGTTTTCCAATACAACTCGGCTCTCTGCAGTGTTGTCGGAGAAAGCACCAGAAGAGCCTTCCCTCCGTGCTTCTGGATGTAGTCTAGCTTAGAGTGGAGCCACGCTGTCGGCCCGCAAGAACCAAGCTCTGTTTCATTCCACAGGTCTAGAAATACTCTGAAACCCAGCTCAGAAAACAACTGGCCCAGCTTACACACCAGCTGTGGGTCCATGGCTGAGGAATGGAGCAACAACACCTGTCCCCTCATATCTAGAGAGAGAAAATAGGAGCGCATGAGATCATCAAAAGGTAGGTTGAATTAATTGAAGAGCTTTTCCTATGCTAAACATCTTCTTTATAATAAAACACACAAATGACTGTAAATAAATACCTTGCCTACCTTGAGAATGACATCTTCTGTCCCATTCGCTAAGCGACCCTGAAAAAGGTACACACATGAATGTAAAAGCTCATAAGGGGAGTAGACTTTTTTAATACTCTTTACTTTTTTACCACAAAATAATAATAATAATAATAAAAAAAATGCTGAACATTTATTGACACTTAAGTCATCCAAGATGTAGATGAGTTTGTTTCTTTATCAGAACACATTTGGAGAAATGTGCATTACATCACATGCTCACCAATGGTTCCTCTGTAGTGCGATCAGAATGAGAGCTTAAACACCTAATAAAAACAACACAATAATCCACAAGGAACCCACACAACTCAAGTCCACAAATTAACATCTTATGAAGAGATGCCTCCATCTTTCAGTCTCCAAAAATGTTCAAATTCAGTGTCGAACTGGACCTTGTTTATAATATGTTCGGGGGGAAAAAACTTGCACAAGCCCAGAAGTAAGATTTTTGGCACATAAATTCGTCCAAATTGAAACTTAGTCCATGCATAGCATGAAAATCCTACTTTTAACAGTGTAAATAACTCTGAATGCATGAAAGTGCATGTTGCTTTCATCTCATCTGAATCAGGAGAGAAATATGCACCGATCAAGTACAGTTTACAAGCGAAAACATTTCTTAACAAACATGTAAGTGGGGGGATTTTTACTGTTTCTTGCAAACATGCAGCTTTTCAATTCACAAAACGTATTAACTGATGGAATGGAGTCGTGTGGATTACTTGTGGATTATTATTGTGTTTTTATCAGCTGTTTGGACTTTCTTTTATGACGGCACTATTCACTCCATTGGTGAGAAAGTGACATAATGCTACATTTTTTACAATCTGTTCTAATGTATAAACAAACCTACAGTATCTACATCTTGGATAGGCCGAGAGTGACCAAATTTCTATGGTAAGATGGGTGAAGGACCATAAAAATGAAGAAGGAGCTAAAAGACAAAGAGCAGCCTGAGACGGAATAAATGTGTTCTACACAGATCACCACAAAAATATGTGCCATTCACAGACACACATGAATAGAGCTATTGAGAGCAAAGAGAAAGTCTGGTCAACATCTCAACAAAAACCTCAACTGTATCTCTCATTCACCGTTTTATGTGCAATAAAATCAAATCAAAATGACTGATCAGTTGTGCTTTGTCTCTAACATAAATTGTATTGTTTTATACAATGAAATGAAATATTTGCTGTATAATAACAATAATGGAGATTTTAGTTGGGATTGTAAGTCAGCTCCTACGTTCTGTCGTAGAATGTCGGTTTGTTGCTGAGAGGAAAAACATCTTCTTACATTAACAAAGAAATGCTGTAGACAGCACTTACATTTGAGTTTTTTCACCAGGAGAAGTACTCCAAGAGCAGTCAGACAAGCAAACATCAGCGGCAGAAGAAGAAGAAGGCTCCAGTACTGCCGCTCCACTAAAACAATATGAAGTGCACAATAAACCAACTGCCATACTCATATTATTCATATGTTAGTTTTAGTCTGTGAACACACAAATATTAATGTGATCAAATGACAATTAATGCAGCTTTAAACAGGATATAAATGAGACGTGTCTTCATACACTTACAGGGATGTTGACAGTACCGCACAATCTTTCCATCTACTTCAAGCTGCAGACAAAGACACGGACAACGATGAATGTTTACCGTCTTCATTGTCTGTTTGCACTAAATGACTGATGAATGCACAAAGAAAGAAATCAGAAAGGCACATGATATCATACCATCACGCAGAGCTGCTGGTGATTCCGAGACATGATATTCACGAACGTCCCGGATGCCTGCAGAGAACAAATATCATTATAGCCAACTGGAAAAACAATTATTAGCTTTGACCCCAGTTGGAGTAAATGCCTTATTTAATTTCACATGCTTTAAAATGAAAGCAAATAAGGGTCCATTGAACGTAATAGTTTGTTTTGCACCTGGGACTCAATCCTTAAGTTTTAAAAGTCTGGAAATAAGAGAGTGAAATTGCGTCTCTCTGCATGCTTTAAAATTTAAAGAACACAAAAATTTTAATTGTCATTAATAATTAAATATTACTAAAACATATGAGTAAAAAATAACATTAGAAAGTTTTAGATTTATATTGTTTACAATATAATTTACTGTATTGCTTAATCTTGCTTTAAATATTCAATTTAAATGGAAGCCTGTTTTCACCAAAGAAAGACAAACGTAAACAGATACAGAAACAGCTTTTATCTCATATTTTCCAAAGTTAGAAATGTGAGATGTTAACTTAAAATCGTGAGATAAAAAAGTCTGAATTATATTTATTTATGCATGTATAAATACAGTATGTTTTATTTATTTTTTATTTTTTTCATGCATGGCAGAATCAGGAAAGGTAAATTAAAAAAAATACAATTTAAACCTTTTTTTTAAATTATTATTCTAAAAATTATTCTATTTATTTCCATGTTTCAAAGTAAAAATCCTAGATTTACTAGATTTGGTGTTAGAGGTTTTATGTCTCACTGCTGCAGTGTTTTTACTTCCATACGGTCTTATTTCATTTAATACAGAAAATGCATATACCCAAAATGTATATTTACCCATAGTTTTGTGCTGTTTTCTCCCCAATCATTACAGCATTTCTGTCTGAATCCTTTAACTTCTGTGCATTTTCCATCTGCCTCAAGCCGACAGGGCCACAGCTCGCCACTTATCTTGCAGGGCACTGTTAAATTCCAGCTTAGCACCGGCTTACCATCATTTGTCTCGATGCGGGCTAAAGACACTGAAATGTTGCTCAGGACATTGGCTTTAAATTCTGCCAGTGGAGAAAAAATTATGTGGAAAGGCAAAATAAATCATGATGGCGCTGAGCATCCTCCACATCCAAGGCACAAATGCTAACTTTTATTTTTAGAATTAAGAAAAAAGTTTCTATCTTAGATCAGTGATTCTCAAACAAGGAGCCAGGGTTCCCTTTGATCATTTAAAAATGATTCAAAATCTGACAAATCAGGTATTAATACAATTTTCATTTTAAATAGTTGATGAATCAAGTATTAGGTATTTTATAGGGTAATTATATTTTACAAATTGTAAAACTTTTTTTTTCATCTGTACAATATAATCCTTATCCAGTATATGACAAACAACTTAATATTATAAAATATTATTGTGGACTTACCTGTATTCCTTATAAAAGGACAGATTTCAACACGAACCGAAGAATTTTTCCATGCCTGAAGTACATGCAAATACACAAGGCAAGTTAAAATAATATCGAAAGATTTTACAGGCATTGTTTTAAGCCTGTGCATGTTTGAAAAGCACAGTACCTGGAAGCACATGCAGTCTGTGATTGACGCCAGTGGAATGTTATTTCTTGACAAGGGCTAAGAGAAAAAAAGTTATGGTAAGCTACCAAAATCTGGTAGCTGATGAAAAGCACAAACTGGTTTGTACAGTCTACTGTTTATCTGCAATGAACCCTCAGGCTGTGCTGTAAGGACAGAAATAATGAGTTCACTGACCCAGCATCTCCCTTCTCTTCCGCGTTTCATGCACAGGGACAGTTGTTCAGCCGCTCCTTCATCCTCATCTACTAACAGCACCTTAAACACATCCCCCTGTATTTCAGTGGAGACCCTGGGACCTAAAATGAAAAGGAAAAAATTATTAAATTAAATGTTCTTATCCACTATGGTATTTTCTTTTTTGAGACGTATTTTCTTAGTTCTCTTTAGAAAAGCATATAGTTAAAGGCTTTTTATAATACAGTTTACAATGAGATAAAGGTAAAAAAAAAACATACCTTTGCACTGCTCGATGTCCTTGAGGTGTGATAAGGAACAAACTGACAAACAAACGAAAAAAAACATTTTAAAATAGAATTAGTAAATGTAAGAAACATACTCTTTTAAATAATAAGTAAGCTATGCTTGTATATGTTACTGTTGTATGTGTGTATCTAGGGCAAGTAAAAACAATGGCTACCTGTTTTTAATGTAGGGAAATCATTCATTTTAGCTTCTGGTGACTTAGTGAATGATCTAACTGTAATCATCATTGTTCTGCCAAAGTCAACATCTTTATACTCCACCAGAGTCAGCTGCAGCACACAAAGATAAACACTGAGATAACAATCAATACACTAATTTCATTCACACTCACTCGCTATTACTTCTGTCAGGATTGTTTTTGCATTTTTTCACTGTTTGCTTTTTACATGCCAGACCTTCTAGAAATATTTCATAAATGAATATTACCAATAGTAATCAAATATTACACAGTTGTTAATGATATAAAAAAATAAGTGTTGTGTTATTCATTTTTTATTTTTATATATATATTGGTCAAAGACGTTAAAATGTCTGTATTAAAAGAAGGTCACAAAAGTGA
Organism: Enteromius treurensis; assembly: GCA_032275025.1. Lineage (NCBI taxonomy): Eukaryota > Metazoa > Chordata > Actinopteri > Cypriniformes > Cyprinidae > Enteromius > Enteromius treurensis. Next base: position 5,979,351 of record JAUCMU010000013.1, read on the forward strand.
TTTTATGTCCATAGAAAGTACATTATATGGTAAATTTTCAAAGACATTTTTGGAAAAAAAAAGAGAGTCAAAATTTAGTTGAAATAATGTTATATTGTCATTCAGTATAACACAATATTCATGTTCTAATAAATAACTATATACATTTTTTGTGCTTTAAATTAGTAAAAAGAAAAAAAAGGACAGTGAAAAAAAAAAATATATATATATATATATACACTGTATATATAAATAATTATAATTTGTAAAATAATAAATAATAATAATAATAAATAATTATTATTTGGGGTGAAAGTAATTTATCTTTTAATGTGTCATGAATTCAACAGGTAAAAACAGCAAGAAGGCATCATGAGGGTTAAACGGACATGGTGACACTCACATTGAGAGGTTTATGGATTGCAGAGGAAGTCACTGTGAAGTCTAATCTCTTGCACCACTCATACTGCATTTCTGCTGGTTGGTAGCATATTGTAATAGTAGCTACACGAAGAGAAGACAAAGAGGTGAGCTTTAAACATGCCCTGCATGACAGACAATGGTGAATCCACTGCTGTCTTTCAGCAAAAGCAAGTTTGAGAAAATCAATTAGCACTCCAGATGAAATATTTTGGGTTTTTAAGTTCACTTGGTCTACCTTGATCTAGTTGGTCTTCGCAGAGAAAGTATTCGTCCTGTTAAAGTATAAGATGTTAAAGGTTTTAATTAAAGATGCGTTTAAAAAAAACAACAACTTTCTGTTATGAATGTTCAAAACACTTACACTTTGACCTTCTGATGTGTTCTTTGGCATGGAAACACATCCGTTCAGGTCCCCTGAAATTAGAAAGGTTAGTGTAAGCAAATCATTAAGCTAACATATGTAATGTGCTGCTGTTACTACAAAGACTCACCACTGCTCTCCTCTTCATAGCCTGATCTCTCAATATCTCTGTCCTCCTCCTCTTTGAGATCTGGAATAATACTCAGCTGGATGTTGATCCACAAACAGGGTTTGCAGTCCTTCTTGTGACAGCACAGTTTTGGCTTCACAACCAGAGAACACACATACACAGGGCCACAGACCACATGAAGTGGTGTGATAGGATCTGTGTTTGTCACCCTGCAGTTTAGAGCCTAAAAACACAAATATATTCCAGGTTACTAACAGACTGCTTTTGCATTTGAATTTCCTTTTTTGGTTTGACATGCTCTACAGACGCAAAATATCAATAAAGTTTTAATTTCAAGGTTTTACCAAAAACATACGTTTTAGAATAATGTTACAAGATTATGCACAAATTATTTGTTTTATTAAATACTGTTTTAGTTTTTATCTGTCTGTACTGAAAACTTATTATGGAAAAACTGACTTTGGGTAGGATTTGGGTTGCGGGGTATCATATATATATGAAAACTGATTATTATATGCATGCCAAAGTCCATTTTTGTGTATCAATACCACGAGTTTTCATTTTTATTTAGCGTATTATTACATTTTTTATGAGATCAGGCTGTGGGAGGAGATGATCCGGCATCTCCAAGTATAGGGGTCCTATCACCTGTACTCATCTAGCACAATCTAACTCAATTCCTGGGGAGCCACAGCTCTGCTGAGTTTAGATCCAACCAGCTCTAAATCACACCTGCTTGTAAACCTGAAGAGCTTGATTAGCTGGATCAGATGTGTTGGAGCTAAACTGTGCAGAGCTGTGGCCCTCCAGGAATTGAGTTTGAGAACAATGATTTAGCGCATTGATAACCCCACTGGAATCCAACCCTGAGAGAGGTTCAGGAGGCTGTCAAAACAGCTAGAACTATTCACCTGGTCTAAGAGGAGTGCCCTATGTGCTCTATAATAATGGATAATGTGGCGCAGCAGTGGAGACATGCAAATGATGTCTAGATTTCTATGAACTCAAGTTACATCGAGCAGTTCACAGTCATATCACCTCTTAGCATGCAGGGAAAGATGTTTTTCAGTATTGATGGCAGATGCATGATCAAATTCCCCATACCGAATGAGTACATTGACACTGCTGTCCCGAAAGTACTAGATTGCATTGAGCACCAGGAGTTGTCACTCAGTTTATTCAGGAGGCTTGAGAAGATAACGGTGATCTGGCGGTGCTGTGGCTCGAATGGACTGTAAACCAGCTACCCTTCACGGTAAGGAGGGGAACAACTGATAAGTGAAGTAGCCAGTTCAAGGATATAAAGAGAATCCACTGACACCAAAGTTTTCCCAGCTGGCATCAAGATGAGGACGGGCAGGAGGTGGAGGCTCCAGAAGGCAGCGGACCAGGCTGAAGCTTGCCTGCTGCACAGTGTGCTTGTGGGTACAATGACATCAGGACATGAAAAGAATGCTGTACCAATAAACCTCAATATGACAGGCTCAGGGAAAGGACAGTCATCAAGTGGTCCAAGAAGAAATCTGAGCAAGGGTGGAGAAAAGATGCATCAGTAGGATGGTGGGATGTGACAGGTGAGCGTGTAGTACAGGATGTTCCTCACAGGTGAGCGTGTAGTACAGGATGTTCCTGACAGGTGAGCGTGAAGTACAGGATGTTCCTGGGTCAACGTTCCAATCAACCAATTTTTCTGGAAATATCTGTTTTAGGCTTATGATCATGGTTAGGTGTTTCTACACCCTTGTTAATCAGCTATCATTTCCCATTGATTTTAGGCTTACATTTTGGGTAGGGTTAGGTTTAGGGGTAGATTTTGGGATAAGTCTAAATTTTTGGATAGTAATGTTGATCCAGGATCAACAAAAGATGTTAATCCAGGATCATGTCTTACTTTAGCAGAGCCATATCAGATCCAGTTCTTTAACATCTGCATCTTTTTTTCTGGGGCCTGAGAAACATTTGAGCAGAAAAGGGCCAAATGCAAGGACTTGAAAGGAGAATAATGGGATGGAAGATCCACAGAATTAAGGGAACTGCACAAGACACAAGAATAAAGCAATTAAGAACATCATGGATGCAGCTGAGAGTGCATCTAGATGTCTGTGGATCACACAAGCAGGGGACTGACCGTCCCTACCTGGGTTACCTGGACTAGGATATATGATGTTAAAAGACCCCAGGTTACATCACTGATGGTGTGTCTATAAGGTGCACCTGGAAGGTGTGTGTAAAAATCAATTATGAAAAGATATGTTTTGTTTAGACCAAGCTGACATTGATCTTTCACATATTGTCTCTCTATATATTTTTTGTACATCAAGTACATTTTGGTACTTGTTACTTGATAATTACAGTACATAGCTCGAAATCAAACTTTAAATCGTTTTATGTTTGTTTGTTTAAAATGGCATAAAAACACATCTGATACTTTTAAAAATTAATAATAATTATGCATAACTGAATTTAACTTAATTATCTTTTTCTTTGTGATCCTTTTCTACTAATATATAATATAGGTAAACATACAATATAATAATGAGGAATATTAAGGGAGCACTGGACACTTTATACATGACATTTTCCAATCATAGGCCTATATAACAACTATACGCATAAACAAGTAAAAAAAACTTGTTTAATTAATTTTTTTTAATACTTTATTCAACAATTGCACAATTTACAAGAATGTTAATCCCCATTATAAAAATAACAAATTGCGCATTTTCCAACATTGCAGATATTTTTACTTGTTTAATGAATGAATACTCAACCTGAGGACAGATGACGTTGTTATCCGGATTGTGTGTGACTCGTTCCAGTGAACACACACTTCCACCGGCCAATAGCAGCAGTTGGACCATCCACCACGTCAACTTCATTGCGTAACAGTTTCACTCTCGTGTCCAAGAGACCATTAATCGAAACTGGTTAAAGACAAATTCCTACAGGTTTTATCCTTCGCTAGGTAGTATCTATGGGGTTTTAGGAGAGCCAAAGATGACTATATTCTGATCGGCTCGGATACACAGTCCAAATCCACCGTCGGGTTCCAGAGTTTCGTCAAGCGGGAAGCGCGAGGGAGCGCAGCCGCGCGGCATACTGTCCTGTCTGTCTGTAAGGAAATAGAAGCGATTAGTGTTTTATTTCTCAGCGATTCAATCTCTCCGCTCTTGCTACATGAGATTTGAGCTTCTGGTTGTAAAAGTCGGTTGATCTGTGTTCGGTTAAAAGTCACCTGGTTTCCAGTATGCCCAGGTGTGTCTGTATGACAGATTGCCAGATAACGTGGGTGTGCATGAATCATGTGTGCCTGGAATGCCTCGATTTCCGACACATATTAAAGGGCAATGCGTTTTGTTTTCATTTATTAAAATGTAAACTTTATTTCCATTCAAGTTTAGAATACATTCAAAATGCATTAAAAAAAAACCTCAATGTTTTCATTTCAGACATCAGACATCCTTATGTGTCATTGACCCACATTTATTTTTAATTGAGAGACTACTCTTTAAATACTTTTAAGGCCCCTAGCAGGATATAAAATTGTATTGTATTACTGGATTTAAAAAAAACAGCCTGTTATTGATGATATGTTTGCTTATGGTCATAAAAAAAAAACATTTTTATTCTTTAATACAGTAAATAAATGCTTTCTCTCTCACAAACACACACATGCACATAACAAATTTACTTTAGCTTTAACAGAAAATGTTACTTACTGCCCAGTAGTAAAATTGAGGTGTTTATGAAGCACTTCAGAAAAGCCTCATAAAGACGTTGTTGCCTCTGACACACGTTAATTAAATGAGAAAGTGTGTGAGTGAACTTTGAGTGTATCAGAGACTCACCCCTCCCAGCTGACAATCAAAACACACACGATCACCAAATGGCTTTTTTATGGAAGAAAACCTTAGTAGAGAAAGCTGTTTATGTGCTCACGATAAACAGAGCTGGTCGGGAGATACGATCTTGGTAATTTGGAGCTTTATAAAACTGTAACCAGGAAATTGCCAGGTGCAAAGTTCACTGTCTGGATCATTCTCTGTAGTGAGTGAATTTGTTTAGCAGCTCTCTTTTGTGTATCATGGCAACTGATTATAATCACTCACCTGGAATTAGAGTCGCTGTTAATTACTGACAGAAACCACCCAAAACAGGGAGCAGCATATAGTGATTTAATCCAGATGCTTCTTCAGAGATCAAAAGGCTCAATGTTTGCTATGGGTTTGTGATTATTAAAACACCCCCAAAACACCCATCCCTTAAGCTGAATGCATCTACAGGAGACTAGGGCTAGTTGTCACAAGGACGAGATCAAATATTGTGCTGGAGCAAGATGTAGGCTAACATTATTTTCATTTGTTGTACTATATAAATGAAATAAAAATAAAAAAAAATCGCAAAAAAACCCAAAAAAAAAAAAAACAGGCTGTTTACGGTAATTGCATGTTTTTGCCCCTCTGATACTGTAAATGAACACTACTTGTAATAATAATACTAAATGTTAGTTACAATTTTTAAACATGTGCAACAGCTATTTTGAAGTCAAAAAGTTTCCACAGAAATATATATAAATATTTATAAATATTTACATTTTTATTATATTATTTTACATTTTTAAAAATATTTACCAGTACAGCATGATAGTTGGCTACTCTGCCTTTCCCGATTCCAGTTAATCTACAGTATCATTTAATTTGACTGACACAACATGACTGTATTTGATTACAAAAAAAAAAATAATAATAAGTTTGTTGTTGAACATTTGGACATTAACTAAAAAAACAAAACATTTTTGTGCACTTGTTCTAGAAATGCCTATGGCTAGATGAGTCTTCTTGAACAAGCCCAAGAGGAAATATGAAAAACAAGTTGGTTGGCATTCTTTAGCTTCTTTTAGCTCTACTTTGGAAAATAAATAGGTAGAGGGATTTCTCAGACCTACCCAGTCACGTTCATTAAATGCTTTTGTCTTATTCAAATACCTTTTGTGATGTTTTTAACCATTTTTCCCTTAAAAAGACTGCAATGGTTTATGTGTTTTGTGAAGAAAATCCTTAAACATTTTCTTTTTTTATTTCAAGAAGAACACTGAGTGTATGAATCTAATCCAGGTTTATGTCCGCTCAATGATGATTCATATTACTGTATAAGTACACTAAAGAAAAGAATGTTGTTTGCTGCTTTTACAGCTGCAAAGAAGGCAATCATGTGTGCAAAAACTGTTCGGATTCATAACTTCCTTAAAATAGTGACATGTGAAAGTACAATTGCAAAACAAGGCCATTCATTATCTTCTATATTTTCTTCTTAAATATTAGACTATATAAAGGACTGACCATTTTTTTCTCTTATTCTCTCTCTTAACAGATTGTAAAATTATCGATATGTCTGTTACTTCCTCTTACCTATTTTTCTAAAGACAATTAAACGTTGCTCACAAAAAAGAAAAAGCACACTTAGTGGACATTTTTCTTGTTTTTGTTCTTTTTAACAAATTCAAATTCAAATTCAAATGCAAATTTATTTGTATAGCGCTTTTCACGATGCATATCATTGCAAAGCAGCTTTACGCCAAAGTAATGTTTTACAGTATATGTAGTAATAGCTTGTACATGTAAATATGGCATAGATGTGAGGTATAGATCAATTAATGACATTATTAATCAACATTATTCAGTGACCATAACACTACATCTTAACATTTAGAGCATAAAATGTAAGAAATGGATTGTCTTGCTACAACAAAAAATATGTTTAAATTGCATTTTTAGTGCAGTCAGTAGGTATTTGACCAGGTATATTTACAGTGAAGTCACTAGGCGCCCCCTGCAGACAATATATCATATGAAAAAAACACCAATCTTTTTTAAGACCCAAACTGAGCAAAACAGTTGCTCGTACCTACGACGGCGTTTTAGTACCACCTTAAAAAACAAAAACGTAAAAATACGCAATTAAAGTCGTTATATTTCGAGAATAAAGTCGAAATTACGAGATTAAAGTCTAAACATTGGAAGAATACAGTTTAGTAGAGATTTTCCAAAGTCTCAGCTTTCAAAATCTGTCAGTTTTATAGCGAAATACAAACAATAGTCTATGTGTTGGTTATTATAACATGACATATATATTATAGCCTGACATATATCTGAAATCGCTTTAGTTTAAGCGGCGGTGTGAATCAATAATTTTTCCGATTACAATAAGACTTCATTATAAATTAGTCTATAGCCTGTTTCCCCATGCCTTTTAGTGTCACTTTTATATCTTACTACACACTTGAAACAAAGAGGGAAAACACATTCATTTGAAAGCTGAGCTGTTTTATATCCTTTAGAACGTTTTGTTAGAATGAAGTTACTAGTTGGTGGAATTTTCACAAACATAACAGTAAACTTTAATGAACTGCCTCACATAAATACAGCTATCCGATCAGTAAAGAGCTTGAACAACACATTACTGTAAGACACAATTTGTGTGTCGCTATAAAACTGAAGCTGAGACTTTGTTTTAAAAGTAGCTTACTAAAGGGACAAATCTTATTGCTTTTGGGTGGCGCACTAACGAATCCAATTGAAGACATGAAATACTATTTCCAAGCATATTGTCTCACACAATATCACACATGATATCAGTTCTGGTAATTACCCCACATAAATGCCTTTGAAGTGTATTAAAAAGGTTTAAATAAGAGAGCTACAGCGCCCCCTAAAGGAATATTGACTGAATGTGTGAGCTAATGTTAAGATCAAGAAAAATGTTGCTGTATTTTCTCTCAATCCAGGTGATTTGCTAGTGAACTATACTACATAGTATAACTTTAATTTCTTTTAATTTAATAACTTGAAACATTTCGACTTTGGCTTTCGGGTTAAGATTTTGGTTTAGATTATCTAGATTATCATTTGTTAAAAATCATGTTAAAATGTACCAAATATCAAATACAACAGGCTTTTGTTGGATGTTAATTTATTCAGCTCTCAATTATCCTTGTATTGCATTGCATTTTATGTTTTGCACCACACATAAAACTACAGGACTTAAAAATATAGCTTGATAACTGGCATTATATGTATTTTATATAAGAAGTGTGCTATACTGCTATAAAAATCTCAGATATTTTTTATAAACTGTTATAAAACATCTCGTTCGTTTAACAACAACATCAAAAAAATACAAAGGCTATTCAAAGTAAAAGCTGTTTGGTTACAGAACCACGGCTGACTGAAAAATATTAGATTCTACAAAAATCTATTTAAAAAAAAAAATCCACTTCTCAATACTTTACACTGAGAAACAACTTAATGTAGTCCAAAGGCCTTTTCTCCATGCCATATACGAGCAGTAAATATTTAAACAATCCCATGTGAAAAAGGAGGAGTAATGCTGCGCTCCAGGCAGGTTTTTGAGCCCATTACTCACGACTTTAAACCATGACTCACGACTTTGTAGCATTCCAGGCAAGGCACGCTAAACTGCCTGAGTGGTAGCTAGATGTAGACAAACCAGCGTGGTGGACCATACGGGGCTTATGATCATTTACAATCATTTCAGTAACAGTTTACTAAATCACAACACGGCATACCTCATGAATATGAAGAAGGTTTACTGCACGTTCATGACAACTGTCGTTAAGTGTCATTCACTCAGAGCTGTCATTTTTAATACATAGATGACATTTTTTTAGATGCTTTTGTTATGACAACTTAAACCAACACATCATAACCTGTCAGTGTCTTTGTCATGCAAGTAGGGCTTGCTGCAGCCCATCCAGGAGGGCATGGTTGGATCCACATCTAAGGGGTGGACATTGGTTTAGGGGTGGATATGGTTGGGTTTTGGGATCAGGTGGTGGAGATGGGTAGGTTTAGGTATATGTAAAGTCAGATGAGTTGGATCTGGATTGAACCAAGCCCCCTGGATCTTGACCACTTTTATTCAGTGGTCAAAATGTTGTCATTAAAATGCCATTAAGTGATAATATTATTTCAATTATTGAATTAATGCTGTTTTACCCATTCCTCAGCGTGGTGTGAACGGTCAGTTTAATTATAAACAAATAGTTTGAGTTCAAATTAGTCTTACCTACAAATATATTAATGCGTATGCAGTTTTATCAGAATCAAAATGTGGATATATACAGCTTCTACATAAACTCCACTGTCACCAGTTGCTATGCTACAACAGTCATCACAAGCTGTGTTGCGAACAAACTGAATGAATCTCAAGAGTTTGAGGTCAAAATTGAGCTCAAGAATGCCTTCATCAGCAAATTCAGAATGTAGGGTGAATCCAGGGTGAGTACCTACTCTTAATTACATTGTATGAAGACAACTAGTTAGCTAACAAACATAAGATCTCCAGGGTATAGAGAGAAAAACATATGATGGAGTTGTGAAGGAAAAAGAGGAAGCTCAGCAGCAATACAATCAAGCAGTATCTCGAGGACAAAGTGCTGGACTGGTCAAGTACTGGATTGTTTATTTGTTCTTATTGGATCAAGATCAAGACTGCCATACTTTGTTGAGAACGTTTACTGTCACTTCTATCTATTTTAACGTTTAATAGTAGCAAGGTGTTTAAAAAAATGATGACATGTATTGAACTTTCAGTTAAGCATATCACCTTTAAAACAAACTAAACGAAATACTAAAAATAAATAAATGCATACATAAATAAACCAACTACAATAAATACATGCAGAATGTGCTTTACAACTTTACAGTGTTTGTTGGTTTTAGACATCTTCCCAACTATGTATACTATGGAAACCACTCCCTCTGCTGTGCAAGGTACATGCATCTTTTACCTCTTAATTTTTCCCCCAAGCATGCATATAAGATATTATATATAATGAATATAATTTTGTTTCTCTCCCCGAGAGTGCATAGCAATCTTTACCTGCTGCCTGCCGTTGTTGCTGTAGGTGTTTTTTGACAATTCTGTATAGTTTTTTTTGACCCTGATACTATTTGCTGCAGTTCTTGGGTCCTTGGAGAGTCTTTGGCCCCTTAATCGAAATACACTTATTCCTTTATGATATAGACACACATCCTCTTGCAGGCTGTTTTGTAACATTTTCTGTTAATTGGAAATTCTTCATTATTTCCCTGATGGTGGAAATGTTTATTTTATTTTATTTTTTATTTTTTTTTCACTGTTCTAGCTTTTTTCTCAAAGGCATTTCATTAATTTGTTCAGCTCAATTGTCTTTTGCTACACATCAGAAATATACTTTTCTCATTGTGTTGATCATTAAGGGAATTTGGGCTTTGTTTTCCCTCCTATTTATATTTCTGTGAAACAGGAAGCCATGGCTGGAAAACTTAATGTTCATAATGAATCCACCAATTTTAAATTCTTATTATCCAATAAAGGTTAGATTTTTTTTCAAATAAAATAGCAAAAGGATTAACAATGCAGATTCAATTTTACAGCCTTATTTGATCATACTTACTAAGGGTGCAGATACTTTCGGCCATGACTGTTCATTATGGATGCCTCATTAGGGTAAGAAATGTTCCTAAATTATTGGGTGAGCTATACATTTAATATTATTTAACCTGACAACCATTTTAGAAGAACATCAGGTTCGTCGTGTTATTTTGTCAATGTGCACCGGTTGGCTAACAAATGTTTATTGCTATAATGCAGATATTTTGGGTAAATTGCTGTTGTTAAACCAACATTTGTGACAAATCTCAACGTCTGTTGATAATCTTTGGAAAGTCTGATATTTCACAACACCAACTCTTAAAATAAAGGACAAAGATGTGAAGACATCTTTGGAAGTGATTCAGTTCATAAATACATTGAACTTGTGTACTTCATTTTAAAACACACTGTGTTGCCCTGTATGTTTGTAATAATTTATTTTCTCTTTTTTTTTTAGGGAGGTTGTCAGTGATTACAGATAACCTTCAACTCCTATTCAAGAATGCTGGCTTGTCCCATTCCCAGTGTTGGGCAAGCTACTTAGAAAATGTAGTGAGCAAAGCTATCAGTTACTCTACTGAATGTAGCTTAACTACACTAAAGCTACTACCCTGAGAAATGTAGCAAGCTAAGCTACAGTTCCATGTTAAAAGTAGCTTAACTACATCGAAGCTTTTTTTTAATTTTCTTTTTTTATGGAAACCAACTTTAAATCAATGCTGACTTAGTGATAAAAAAACATCATTCAAACAGATAGGCACGCATAATTGTGCAAATATTTATTTAACAATTGTTCCAAACCAATTTGGCAACAAAAACAAACATAATAATAAATAACAAAAGGTGTCGAGAGTGTGTGTGTATTGTAATCTGAATGCATGTATATATATTTAACTCAGTGCAGATTAAACCACAGGACAAACCACATTAATAGAATTATAAACTACTCCAAACAGTACCAACATGGCAAAAAACACACCGTTGTCTCAGTCAGCGTCATGAACTTCTCGAGGTACGGCCACAGTTACTCCCCCCTCGGGATCAGTTCCTCTCCTTCCTCTGCCAACTTCCCAAAAAGTGTTCGCCCAAGCATGTCACGCGTCAGGTGTTGTGTAAAATTCAGTTCCTGTGAAAAACTGTTCCAGTGGGTGGAGTTTACGTGAATAGTCATGAGTTTCTCTGTTGTGGGCGTGTCCTTGAATCAACGCGCCGCGCGCATGAATGGAACTGAAAATATTAGTGCACCCTCCTCAAATCACAAACGTTACTCGTTGAATCGATTGTGTTGAACAGGTAAAGAAGTTTTAATGCTAAGCACCGAAGCATTAATTGCAGCAGTGTCTAAGTAATGCAGTTTGTCTAGGCTATAAATAGTCCGTAGGCTAAGATGTTTTGCTTGATTGATTAAAGACACACAGCAAACCAAAAGCGAATGCTAATTCTAGTATTTTGATGTGTTTAGCTTTTTATAAATGTAATTTGTGGGGCATTAATTGTTGTTTGGATAGTTTGATTAGCCTGTAGTTGACGACTGTTAGCTACTGCAATGTGTTCACTACAATGGCTGAAACAAATATAATAAATATCTGATTTTGAATATAGCCAGTGTTTGTGTCACATACTCAAGCTGCATTCATAGTGAGAACCTTTTCTTGAAGTAGAAATGTAAATAGGTATTGTAAAAATATAATTAGTAATTGATTATATAGGCTAATACTGTGCATTATTTTGATGCAGGCTTCTTGGATCAGCAGCAGCTACTTCAAGAACATTAGGCTGTTTTGTAATTTGGATAAGAATTTTAGTTGTAATACATATTTGATCTGGTTTTGTGATTTATTTATTTATTTTTCATCATCATGTAAAGTCACTGTCTGTTTCAGATTGTATGAGAGAGCTGAAGTCACGGGTACAGTAGTTGATCATTGTGGACATACTGGACATACATGGGGGCTTTTCTCTTCTTATCGAGTGGCGATGCTCTGTTTTAATCTAATCTCAGAAGATATTAATCTCAGAAGGGAAACACCTGAGTTTGGCTGCCCAAAACATTTGGGTTGAATGTAATAGTTTTAAAATGTGAAAAATATGTGAAACATTATAAACACGTTGATACATGACATTTTGGATGTTTTGAACACACATGATATAGTGAGGTTGTTTTTCAGTGTGACTTATGGTCAAAGAACAGACAAAATGTATTCTTAGATGTTTACTATAATAATATGTGTTATTTCTTAGATTCTCTAAAAACTGTTAAGCTTTGTATTTGACTGTGATAGTGTGATATGCTAAAATGACACACTTTGTAATCCATTAAAGAGATGCTTGATTTTAATAAAAATAATTTTACTCACTCTGATGTTGTATGACTTCTTCAAGTTTTTTTATTTTATTTTATTTTAATTATTAAATGTTTTTTTTTTTTTTTGTGCTTTGAAACCGGTAAATGATGATGATATTTGGGTATACTACTACCTTCATTATATTATAATCTATTAGTACTTGGAGTTTGGTGATTCCCAAACAGGCTATTAAGAAAAGATTTTGATGTTTAAAAAAAAAAAGAAAAATGTAAATAGATATGTGAAAGAAGTACATTTAGTGTGACATTGATTGTTATTCTACCTGATATTTAGAATAATTACAAAATTATACGTATGGGGCTATGAAGTCTGGTAAAAAATGGTTATTTAAAATACTAATCATTCAAAAAGAATGACACAGGATGCTCACACCAACAGGTATATTTGTAGAGGTTTGTTTCAGACATAGTTATATACAAACTGAACTAGTCACCAATGACAGCAAGGCTAATCAAATCAAACTATCAAAAATAAAGCCCCATATATATAAAACGCTAAACAGCAAAGAGTAAAAACTATATTAGGTAAAACAGGTTATCTTATTGATAGCTTTGCTGTGTGCCTGTAATCAATCAAACAAAAATGTTACAGACTATTTATCATATTAAATAAATAAGCATTGTTTTGCCACTTTTGGAGTTAATGCTAATCATTATGTGACACTGAAACTTTATTACCTGTTCAAAATAATCTATTAAACAAGAAAAGATTTGAAGAGCGTGCACTAATATTTTCAGTTCCATTCATGTGCGCGGCGCGTTGATTCAAGGACACGCCCACAACAGAGAAACTTATGATTATTCATGTAAACTCCACCCACTGTAACAATTTTCACAGGAACTGAATATTACACAACACCGTACCTCGAGAAGTTCAAGACGCTGACTGAGACAACGGTGTGTTTTTTGGCATGTTGGTACTGTTTGAAGTAGTTTATGTAAGGAATAATTGACGACGGGCCGGTTTTTCTACTTAAATCGCTATTGTGAGTAGGATTATTTCTTCCGCATCTCATCCAACGACTCTTTTCCTAGTTCCGAAACGTCATTGTAAAGCTGGCAATGGAGGCTTGAGCCGTTGATAGCAGGTTAATGCTGTTAATAATGAAGTTATTAGAAAGAGAGCGAGAGAGACAGAGACACAGAGAAAGAGAAACAGAGAGAGAGAGAGAGAGCTTGTATGAATTAGTCTACCTCTGTGTCCTGTGTGCTGTATAGGTACTGTTTACTGTATACTAATTTCCGTTATTACAAGGGATGTCCCGACTCCCGATCGCGTATATACTACGCACAGCCGTTGTACACTGACGAGCTGCGCAAAACCATGTTCATTGTCAGCGTGGATTTGCGCAGCTCGTCAGTGAACAATGGCCATGTGTAGTTTACACGGCTCAAAGTGAAATCACGCACCTGATTGCATTTATCGCTGACTACAGGACCGTGTTTACTGACAAAACGCGTATCCCTAGTTATTACAGTTAACAATGCGAAGTGATATGGAACTGTAATGCGGTCTAGAGAGCTGCCTGGAACTACGTTCGCCGTGCGTTTCCCTGAAAATAATTGCACAATTATGCGTGTCTATCTGTTTGAATGACATTTTTTATCACTAAGGTAGCATTGATTTAAAGTTGGTTCAAAAAAAAAAAAAAGCTTCGATGTAGTTAAGCTACTTTTACCATGGAACTGTTGCTTAGCTTGCTACATTTCTCAGGGTAGTAGCTTTAGTGTAGTTAAGCTACATTCAGTGTAGAGTAACTGATAGCTTAGCTGAATACATTTTCTAAGTAGCTTGCCCAACACTGGAAATTTTTGGGTTGTTCTAAACACAAGGACATGAAAAACAACCCGCAATAATAGATTTTAACGTAGCCGAGGAGAAACGCAGTTCTGGCAACGCTGAGTGGAACTGACGCTTCTCCTTTTCGAGAGGAGCTCGGTAAAGGCGGCATGGTCTGTTTTCTTTGCAGGTTACGATGGATCAAGTTGCTCTCTGGCTGATACTCTTGGGTTTTTTTGTCTTCTCAGACTCTTCAGGTCTTGATGAGAAGGTGAGGGTAAAATAACACATCAGTCAATGTGTTAAGGGGACAAAATCTGATAGAGGAAAATTTTATGTAGGTTAAGATTACCTATATAATTTTTTTATAAATCATGTTAAAAATACCAAGTGTCAGAAAAAAAATGACTAAATACAACAGGTATTTGATGGATCTTTGGATTTAGAAAGGAGGCAATTTATCCAAGAAATACATTTTTTTAAATTCAGCGCTTTGAAAAATAACACAAAAGGCATTCATAAGTGGGAGATTTACAGAAAAAGACATAAATTAATTTAATAAAGACAAAGAAGATGTTTACATGTGAAAAAGTCCTCTAGTAAAGAATACAAATGTCTGGCTTTGGGAGTTTTCATCCCTCTTAACAGCTCCAAATGTCTCATGAGAGGACCAGTAATACAGGTATACAGTGAGCCTTGGCAAATCCAACAGAATGTGTCAATCAATCAATCAATCAATCAATCAATTTTATTTAAATAGCTTTTAACAATCCAGATTGTGTCAAGGCACTAAACAGTATCAAACTGAAGAATAGTGTGTCAGTAATGTATAATGACAAGATTAAACACTTAGTTTTCTACTAAAGGAATTTCATTATTAAATCAGCTCATTTTAAATAGGATCTTTGTAATCAAATAGACAATAACCAAACCAACAATCTTGTCTTATACATCTTTTGACCGAGAATCTTGAACATGTACCTTGAGTAAGATCTACAGAGCTGTTAATGTGTTTATAGAGCATTCGAACTATATTTACAAATTTCAGAGTAAAACCAAAGTGTTCCACCGTGTAAAATGCCTTATAGAAATCCACAAATTAAATTAATCCATCTTCTTCAATTAAATGATTATATTCAGTCAAATAAAAAATTAGCCCAATATTATTATGAATTGTTATTCATTATACACTCCTGGGGTCCGTTCTTCGTACGTCGCTAACTCAGTTAGCTGTATTTGATTGTTGTGGATTTGTCCTGATCTTGGATTGTTTCGTTCTTCAACGCTCATCCAGGGGCCTATTCCATAAACAAGTTAACCAAGTAAGCCAGGCTTGTTTAAATTAGTCTGACTTATTTTAAAACAAATCAAATGACAGTAAGTCAGACTAACTGAAATAAACCTGGCTTATTTGGTAAACTTGTTTTATGGAACAGGCCC
>JAUCMU010000013.1:6038880-6058101 GCA_032275025.1 Enteromius treurensis
GTCTGTTGTACGCGCGAATGAAGCGAATTACACGCGCGAATGAAGCGAGTAACCTCAAAATGTTCACGCGTCTAACTTCGTGCAATTCGCGTCCGGTGTGAACGCACCATAATAGTTGATTAACCATTAGTCGATCAGAAGAGGCTTGGTCGACCAAAAGTTTCATTTGTTCATCAGTGAATTATGAAAATGTTAATCCAGCTCTTTACTGTTTTTCCCTGACACATTCATATTCATAGCTTTATGCGTACACTTGAGTGCAAATTAGGCTTTGTAGCCAATTTATTGTCATTTATTAGATGGTTTATTAAAAAAAACTTGCTTAAAATGAACGATGACTAGTCAATAAGAAAAATCTTCAGCCCTATATTTTTCCTAGCAGGGGACTGCGTAATATCATTGCGCCTGCTGCAGCCATTGTATGGCAGCAAAGTTCCTTGATTATTAAGCCAGAATGACAGTATAGTTTCTAGCTATATTGGCCTAGAAAATTGCAGCTTTTCTGTTTCCTTCAGTCTTCAGCACACGACAACTACAGAAGAGTCTTAAATAGGAAGTTTTAAATAGGAAAACGATCTAAACTCTTTTAAGTGGAATGCTAATGGTCTAATCAGAATCTATGCAAGCTGTAGCTAAAAGTGCCAGACCTGGCTGAATGGATTAGAAAAGTGTTCCTTTAAACTTTTTAAAGTTACAGTACGCTGCTAAAAAAAACTGTTAGAGGTAAATGATTACATGTCAAAATGTTAAAACACTGAAATTAAGTGAGGACGATAAGTGTAATTGGTATATAGAAGCATAAAAACATAGTCTATAAAAACAGACAACTGAATAAAATAAAAATCTTGCAGGGATAAATAGAGGATGTAAAGAATCAAAATCATTGGAAGGAAGCACAGGAGGAATAAAGATGAAGCATGAATACTGATGAGCAAAAAGATAAATAATTGATTAAAGAGAAGAAGAAAGTGGGAGAAAGATAGCAGGGGCTCCCAACATATGATATGGAGAATGGCGGAAAGGAGAGAGATACAAACAGATGGACAGAGAAACAGGCCCACTGAGGAATCTAGCGCGTGGTTTACTACTGGATTTATAGGTGACCTGCGCAGACGCCTGGGGAGAAGGAGGCCAGCCTGTGAACAGAAGGACAAGAGACAAGCGAAAGAGTGAGATCCACTAACTCAAGCAACCTGTCTGCTGTGAAGCCAGATTCTTTATTTTACAGATTTTTCTCTTAAAGTACATGCTAAGAAATCCGGATAAAATTCACCCTGGCCAGGTTGGCTGTGTGACCCAAGTCCTTCTCCCTGTAGACCAGTGTAGATATTGTCAGAGGAGAGAGATCCTTTGAGAGAGCAGGGCTGTTGGGTCTGAACTGGAACAGACACAGAACAAGGTAGAGTCCCGGTCCCAGAATAAGCCTTGCCATCGGATAAGTTGGAAGCTCTGGCAGGAGACCCATTTAAACTTGGGGCAGCCTCTGCTGAAAGAGAAAAATTACATGTCTAATGCTAAGATCCTTTTAGTTGCCTTATATCTCAATGTCATGTTTTAACTGTACAACTAACCTGGTTTAGTTGAATCTGAAGGTTTGCCACTGTCACTAGTTTTAGAGGCAACATTTCTCAGCTGTTGTACCAGAGGACTGAGCAGTTTGCCAGCTTTTAGTTTGTGTCGGCTGGTTCGGCGCTTGCGCCCAGCAGGGGGCACTGTTGGCGGGATGTAAAGACCTGGAGGAGGTGGTTTCCCTAATCTGATGTAGAGAAGCTCAACCTCTTCTCGGTGGTGGGCCTCCAATTCAGTTATCTCCTTCATGTGCCTGTATAAAGGTGAAACGAGCAATGGTAAGCAGCTATGAATTTATATTTATTTTTCAATGATTTTACATTCCCCTGCATCAAAAACAAAACAAAACACACAGACATGATAAACTCACTTTTCTCTTAGTCTTTGAAGCTCCTTTATATCTGAGTCCTCCATCTCTGAATCATTGTCACTGCTGACGTAGGATCCGTAGACCCCTCCCTTTCTGCTTGGTGAATCGGAGCTTTGCACACTACTACTGCGGCCGGAGCGCCTGAGAAAAGCCACTGCCCTTTTCATGAGGTCACTTCCTCTCCTTTCAGACCTACCATGACGGGATGGCGTTGTGGGGGCCATTTTGGCAGGGCTGCTCTCGGCCCCAGAATCAGAAGACATAAAACGGGTGTGAACGGTGACATCCGCTGATACTGAGGTCTGTACCCTTGGCAGCGAGCCTCGTTTGGTCAGAGGAGGTGGAGCATCCAGATAAAAGTCAGGTGGGGCGGAATATCTGCTGCTGTGCTTCCTGCGTGTGACTTCGTCTTCTGTGCTCACCACTGAGAACCTGCCGACAGTAGTAGCTGACATAGTCGGCTCTTCATACATTGCACATTCTCCTAAAAAGCCACCAGGGTGTGCTGGAGATGCTGTGCTACTCAGGCTACGCTGCTTCCGACCCTGAGTTGACAGTATGTCTGTGGAGCTAGGCACCATCTAATCCAGAGAATTGAAATAAATAAATAAAAAACATACAAAATACTGATATTGTAAGAATTATTTTACATATTACATTTACAGACAACCATTGCTTCATCATAAAAAAATATTACATTTAGTACCAGCACGAAGTGGGCTCCCAGATTATTAAACTGGAAATGATCAATTTATTAACCCGTATTTCCCTGCAAAAATTTGACTTGTATTGTATATGAAATACCTTATACCGACTTCTAGATCCAGAACAAGAGGTAGAGTGTGGCATCACATGTCTCCTTGACACCGTAACTGTACAGAAAGATGGCTTAAATTTTCTTAATGTTTGTAAATTATAAATGTTTCTTCAAGAGCTTCAGTCATGAGAAAAAGTAAGATCATACCTCCAACTGCAGAGTCGCTGAGAGCACTTAAACTGTCCACACGCTCTGGAATCTGTGGCTGAAAGACAAAAAACTAATGTTTATAGTTGGAGCATAATCCTATCTATCGGATCGCCTTAATAAACAGATTTTATATATTTAAAAATGTGATAAAGATAATAGAGTATAAACTTACCAACTGCTCTCCAGCTCTGAACCGTCCCTCTCCCATAAGACTAGGTGTGCTGGTTCCTGACCCTCCCATTGCACTCTCTGGTCCTGGTGGAGACTGGATATACTCTGTGCCAGATCCTGGAGTTTCAGCAGCACTTCCCGATGGGTACATGGGAGCATACTCTTGATACAGTAAATTCCTCAGTTTCTCATCCAGAGTCTTAATAGTGCTGTCTACAAACCCTCCTCTGGTACGTGCCTCTCCATCTGATTCATTAGGGACAAAGTGGTGCTGTGAAGGAGCGGGGCTTTGAGGCAGGGAAGGTGCCTTATTTCCACTCACAGTTGACAAAGGCTGCTGCAGCACTACAGGCTGCTGGGTACGTTCCACTCGACTCGACGTAATAGAGTGAAGTTGCTCACGAGCAGAAGTACTCTCTTGTGATGGTGGCGGCATCACTGAGGATGACCTCTGAGCCCCACTGCTCACTTCAAGGGACAGTGGCATGACCAAGGGACAGCAGGGCACGTCTTCCACCATGGAGACAGCACATGCAATTTCAGCCATCTGCTGAGCAGTGTGCATAGGTGAAACTGAACTTAATCTGCCACTCTGGGTCTCATCCACAAAAAGAGAGCTTTGAGGATCCATGCATGGCTGAGATTGTTGCACACTGACCTGGGCGGGGCCCAAATGTGGCCCCTCCTCTAAATGTGAAACAGGCTGCACTGGCATTACAGCAGCTTGTGGGGCAGGGGGAGCTTGGGAAAGAGCAGCCAAAGACAGAGGATCAGTGGTGGTCATAGAAAGGGGGCTCCAAACCCCGTAAGGATCACTTCCTCCAGACGGAGGTGCTGTGGCACAGGCTTCTGAATCTGTGGAATGAATGAATGAAACAAAATCTTAGGAACTGCACTCCAGTGGTTTGAGTGTTACTCCTCAGATACTGTAGATCCTTCAGAGTATCTTGGAGGGTTAAGGGGGTGCCTCAGGGCTCACATCTTGGACCACTTTTCTTCTTTGTCTACATGAGCATCAGTAGGTTCTGTCATTCAGAAACATGGCTTTTTATATCAGTGCTATACAAATGCCACTCAACCTCTCATTCCATCCTGATGATCCGATGATAGCTGCTTGCATCTCATCATATCTAACAGACATTTTTGGCTAGATGAAGAACCATCAGATTCAATTAAAGCTTCTTTCGGAACATGCTACACAACTTCTTATTCAGTGTCTTATTCTGTCTAGGCTGGACTATTACAGTGTTCTCTTGGAAGGTCTTCAAACAAGTTCTACTGTATCTATCTCTACAACTTATCCAGAATGCAGCTGCAATATTAGTCTCTGTTCATCAATTTGCACTGGCTACCAATAGCTGCTTGCATAAAAGTTAAGATGTATGATTCAGACGTATGAGCCCTCCAGAAGCTTACATTCTGCAAGATCCAGAGGCACAAAATTGCTTTCACATACTTTTATATTAACTGTTACTTGCTGGAGGAATGACCTGCCCAACTCAATCTGAGCAAGTGAGTCCTTAGCCATCTTCCATCTGCACGCAACATCTAAATTTCTGTATGGGTGTTATGTACACTAAGTACTATTGTAATCTGACATTACCCATTGATGCAGAGGCAGATCCAGTGCTGGGTTCTGGGGGCTGGGCTATAGCACTCTCACTAGGCTGAGCTGTCCCATCGGTTACTGTTGTTGTGGATGGAGATTGTGTAGATGGACCTCCATCTGAGGATACATCCTGAACGGCGACAGGAGCCTCTTCCACAGGGCAGATGATAAACCACCTCTTACCTGTGTGCAGAACTGAACAAAGGACAAGAACCCATGCTAACTTGTTTTTGACACTGATAGATGAATTTTTGGACAAACATTTCGTGAGTATGAAGTTTAAATTAGACAATTACAGGTAAAAAAAAATGTTACCATTTTGCTGATAAACAGGCTGGGGGGCACCAGCTTGCTGTCCTTTTATTACCTAGAGATTAACAGAAGGCTGTTATTAGACATTATCACCCACATTACAAATTTGAGATGTCAGATTGCGACTTCCTGTATTACCTCTCCCCCTTGACCTCTAGGAGTTTCTCCTTGCAAATGACTTGTCCCTAGTTCTGACGTCTTATCTCCATCCATGTCCTCGCTTAGAATGTCCTCTGCCTTGTCAACAATGTCTTTAAGTTGGTCTATAAAAATTTCCTTTTCTATTGGTAGAATGAAACCATTTTCCACCTGATACACAAATAAAAGAAACAGAATCTACTGAGCTGCACAGAAAAGAAACTCTATGTAGAAGGGGTTAAACAGCTTTATGTTTCAGCCGAATCACTAAACTGAAGGTAGACTATACACATTTACATCTTAAGCAGCATAATGTTGTTTTGATATTGTTTTGTAATGTTCTGAAAGCCAGCGCAGAACCTTAATCTCACCATGTAAGTGGCTATTTCTTCAGGAGCGTCTCCATCTAGGTCAAATTTGAAAGTCACCATTTTATGATTGTGTGTCTCCAGCTGGCATTCCACCATCTTGTCACCTGTTTTACTAACCTGTATGTACAACATCATGTTAGGAAGTAACTGCAAAAAGAGTTATATTTAAAAAGAAGAAATGGTTTATCCTCACATTTAGCATGCTCAGCTTTGGCTTGTTGACTTTTTCCTGGCGTGAACGCGTCCGAGTAGATTTCCGGTGGTGCTTTCTGGGTTTGCCATCAACCTTTCCTGCACCAGTGGGTCCCTCATAGCTGTCACTCATTTCTTTACCAGAACCTGCATCTTGGTTTAGACTAAACAAATGAGACAGAATAACCCAAAGAAGACATGCTAGAAGACAATTTGAGATGATTAATATTGTTTTAATGCATTGGCTTGCATTTGCCACTGTAAGTAGGTCAAATATGAAAAATCACATCATGTTTGCATTTAATCAGATATGTAATTTCCATAATTCAGGAAATAATAGCATCTACCTACCTGTCACATACATGGCTATGGAATGGGATAGATACAGGTGCCTGTAAGAAAAACATTGCTTCAGTGATCCATGTGGTACTTTGTTTTAAAGGGTTACTCCACCCCAAAATGACCCAGATTTTGTCATTAGCCATGAAAGCTTTGGTTGTCATCAGAACACAATTCAAGGTATCTTAGATGAAAACCGGGAGGCTTTTGACCGTCCCATTAAAAGTCAAAGACATATATGAAAGACAATGTCAAAACTAGTGGTTCAATGTGAATATTATGAAGCATTACGATGTGAATGTCTCATTGACTGCCTAATAAATTACAAGCCATTTCATATGCGCATTTCGTCAGTAAAGAAAGTTCTTTGATTAGCGGTAAATCTCAATCAGCTGTTTTTAAAATAAACGACAGTTGATACTCAGAGCCGTAGATCACTGGCGAGCTACGCAATATCGTCTTCAGAATCTGCAGCAATTCATTTGCGATTTTGAATGGGATATTGCGTAGCTCATCAGTGATCTACGGCTCTGTGTATGAATAAATAGTAAGTGATTAGTGACAACATTATCATTTTGGGGTGGAGTAACCCTTTAAGAAAACATATAATAGTCATATAAAGGAGGCTTTATGCCTACTGTTACCTCACTGCTGGGCTGAAATGGGCTGGGCTCTGGTGCGGGAGGAATAGGCATTGAAGCAGTGTCTGCCATTTGCTTGGCAGTACTATCAGGAACAGCATATCCTGTCTTTATGCCAGCAGGCTGCATAGGAGACTCTATGGTCTCAGGTGGGGCTTGGGAAGTGGTAAACTTTGGCTCTGACTGCTTGTCCTGTGGAGGAGACTGGATCTGCGACACAATGGTGTGACCTGGGGCCAGAATCTGCATTTCCTCATGGCGGGGGTACTCCTTTAAAAAAAAAAGGTTCTTGTGTTTCACTGTGCGACAGACGTCTTGAGCTCAATTGTAGGGCTCACAGAATAATACTTATTATCCTGTGTATCATTGATTTCTATGCCAAGGCACTACTGCACCAATGCTGATTAATGTACTGCCATCTTGCTGTCCCTCTCAAAGTAATTAGCCTACTGTTCTTTAACACTTGTGTGATCATATAAATTATTATGATACACATACAAAAAACAATCCTTGCATTGTGCAAGACAGAAACCACATAATTTACCTCTGTAAAAGGTTCAGGAACAGAGGGGTCTTGCTGAAGGAGGGAGGCTGGATTAGGGATGGGGAGGGAGGGCTGTGTTGGTTGGGGTTGAGATTGGAAAAGGGCACCTTCTGGTGGTGGTACTGGGGTGTACATCTGCTGCAGATGTTCCTCAGGAGGAAGCATGGGTGGGGACAGGGCCATAGCCAGGAGAGGTATAGGGGTAGGAACATTCAGAGGAGTGGACACTGGTGTTCCGGCTCCTAGCATGCAGGGTACATTCTGCATTGTTAGTATGGGAAGAGGAGCAGCAATAGAGCTTGCTGAGTAGTAGGGGGAAGATACAGGGGGAGCATTTGTGGGGTAGGGAGAAGAGTAAGAGACTGAGGAGAAAGGTATTGACTCTGTCCCTGCAGATGTGCCCCCTTCTGGCAAAAGAGGATATGTCGAAGGAAACTAAAGAATGAAGAGCAAGATAAAAATGTAAACAGCCAGAGGTAAGCTAGAAAGCTACAGTTTTGCATGTAGAATTAAGAAAATCCCTCAATTCTGTCATCTGATGTTGAACACATTTTAAACTTGCCTAAAGAATGTACTTGTTCTGGTATCTGAGAAAAGCTGTTGCACACATAGGCTTAATTACAGGTTTCAGGAACTGACCTGTGTGGCAATTTGGAGAGGCTGGAGAAGGGGTGTCTGAACATGTAGTTGTCGTTGTGAAGAAAGGCTAGTGGTGTTGAGCATTGGAGATGCTGATTGTAATAGATGCTGCGGAATGGACTGATGATCAGAAGCTGGCTGCACTAGGGGCTGAAACGTTGCTAACGTCTAAGAAAGACGAAGACAAAAATAATAATAATAATAATGATTTAAAAATGAAAACTTCTTAATCCACAGCTCCCACTGATTATGTCTACAGCATGTTTATCAAAGTCAGTGATGGAATGGAATTTACTCCCTGTTTAGTGGACTTGATCAAATTGATGGCATGACTGAATCTGAAATCCAAAACCTTCCAGAACATTAAAAAAAAGGACATTTATGTTGTTTATACAGATTGAGTCTACCTGAGGCGGGAAAGCTTCAGGGTGGAAATAGAGATGAAACTGAGAGAAATACAAGCACAAGGAAGAACAAAAACTAAATTACACTATTAAACTATCACTTTCCTAAGACACAGGAATGCATCCGTCCTCATTTCAGTGAAGTCAAACCTATAGCAGCCTTACCTCCTGTGCTAGTGGTACAGTTGTCTGGTTTTGCTGTGCCAAGAGGGCAGAGGCAGGAATGCTCTGTGGTACAGGAGTAGTTGGAGCAGAGACGGTCTTAGATGGAACCAATTGTGCAGAAGGCTGAAAAACACATGCGCAACAAATCTTAATACAGGACCATTTCTTTAAGATATTAGTAAAATAGCAAGTCTAGCAGCACATAGCTTGATGTGGCAGCTAATTTACGGGCTACTGACAGGGAACAAAAGAAGAAAATGTAAGATATCAAACATCAGAGCAGTGATTTGCTCTACACACAGGGGATGTTGCCCTAAAAGAGACTACATACAGGGTGACAGCGATAATTTGCACTGTTGCAGCAGAAGTCATTTATTGTTCAGTCAGCTTGCTGTGCCATCTTCTAGCAGTCTGTTAAGTGACTGTGCCCTTCAAAAGGACATAATAGTCCCCTGAAGACAGTCTCCTTTTTTATTTTTTGGAGAAATTGTAGCGATTAGAGGACATACATTCAGTTTAGTTCTAAAAACAAAGTGCAAATTTCCTCTTAAATGCTCTATATCCAACTAGAAGGAATTGAAATTTGGGAGCCTATAGGGAAGAGGGTAAAGAAGAAGCTTGGAAAGTATTGGTGAGCCAAAAGTGAATTTATGTTCTAGGCTTCCTTGCTGGGAACATAGCTACTAGGTTTTATTTTTCACCTACCACAAGACCTGATCCAACTTCACTGTCCTGCACAGAAAAAGACCCTGTTCCTTGATGTGAAAGGGGTACGTACAACGAGCCTACGCTTTGGACCTGAGGTATAAGCAACCTAACACTAGCATCACTGTAGCCATCTCCAGCTTGTGCTCTGTCAGTCAGCACTGGGGAACTGGTTCGTCGATTGATGATATGATTTAGACAATGATGGAGGTGAGACAAATCTGAGCTGTCTCTCAAACTAGGAGAATGTGGTCCAGTGATAGGGGACACTGGAGAGGATGACCTGAGTGTGGAGGGTGGATCGACTGGTGAAAATATGGACATGTGCCTGGAAGATGTGTGAACTGGTGAAGGTATAGATACATAGACAGGGGTAAATGCACTGGTATGGCTTAGTGATGACATGTTGTTAGGTAGAGTTGTCACAGGAATCCGTGAAGGAGAATGGCTTTTATGGACTGGAGAAGGTGGGGTGACTTGAACAGGTATTGACCTTGGTATGTTCTTAATAACGGAGACTGGGTTTGGAGGCATTGTAGATAGATATGGAGACTTTGGGGTCACATAATTTGTTGAGCTTGAGTATGTATGAGCTGGATCAGTTGGGAATGATGGTTTTAATGAAGAAAGAGGGGGCATGTTTTGGTGGATGGGGGAGGAAGTGGCATGACCGAGAGACCCTCGACCCCCTGACCTTACAGCCAGTAACGCTGCCATACAAGCTTGGCAGTAATGTGGGTAGACATCAGAGTTCCTCCTATTGACTGACATTGGCTGGGCCTGGGAATTCATTTTTATCTGCTCTGAATTATATTCAACTCTGGTGTCTTCAGAAACATTATTTGGTGCCTTATCATCATCATTTGTGAATGACGAAGAACCTATGATGGCACTTGTAGAAAACAACTGATCCATTTCATCCTTAGAGCTTGCTTCAGGTTTGTGACAGCTATAAGCCTGATGATGCAGCTGTTCTAACAAATTTTGAAGGTCAGTCTTTCTCCGCAATGTGTTGAGAAATGAGGTGCTGCTACTCCTGGTGCCCATCAAGTTATCAGGGAATAGCACAGGTGTTTGGGAGTCACCAGGAATACTGCCATGTCGCTGCTCATTCAGCCATAGTTTAAGGGAAAAAACACATTTTAGACACAATTTAGACAGACGTCATAACATAAAAATTTGTTCTAAAGGAGGGAAAAAAGATTATGCTCTTGGAGGTTTTCCAACAAAGTAAAGCTTGACTGCAATCATATGGTGAATTTAAATACAAACTTACAGGTGATTGCTGGTAGGTGCTCTGATGCAGGTGTACAGAAGATTGCTGAAAAGCCGCCCCTTGATGTAGCTGATGAGTTGATTGCTGATATTGCTGGTGCAGCTGAACCGTGGGTTGTTGCTGGGGTGCTTGTGGCACCAAACCATGGCTCTGTGCTTGAGCAGTCTGGTGCATGGGAGCACTAGGCTGTTGTTGGGCTCCCTGGAGTTGCTGAGCACTAATTTGATGCTGGGTCCCATGGAGTAACTGACCAATGGTTTGTTGTGGGACACCTTGGGGCATCTGTAGAGCAGGTTGTTGCTGAGTCCCTAGAGGCAGGTGTGCAATAGATGGCTGTTGGGCTCCTTCTGGCAACTGAGCTGGAGGGCTTAAGACACTTTGGGCAGTGGAAATGGACTCAGATAGGGATTGCTGAGAGGTGCTGTCTTGGTTGCCTGAAGCGACTGTTACCATCGCTGAGCCTGCACTGCTGTCTGCTGCATTAGTTGGGACAACACAAAGTACAGATTCAAATTGTTGACAGAAGGGGAGTTTTAGGATGCCTGCATTTAATATGTTATACCAAACAAATAAACAAAAAATAAACATAATATAATATAAATCTTTTGGTTCTGTGGATATTAAAAAATCTTATTGGTTCTGTGGATATTGTAATTCATCTCAGACCCATTAATTGAAAACGTACTTTAAAAAAGAAAATATTGCACTGGTCTTTCCATCTTTTCTGTGGATATCTTTGAATAATTCATTACAGTTTCAACTATACATGTATCTGTAGATGTCTCTCACGTGTAGCTGTATTTGCACTTGTCTGGGCGCTGCAAATCAGGCTGACTGCTTCAGTCTGCAGCTCCTCTGTTTCAGATGGAAGACTGGGTGGTCCTGCCACTGGTGGCCCTGTGGAGGGCACCTGAAGGAGATTTTGTGCCTGAGTCTTGGTGCTTCTCTCTTTTTCCTTTCCATTATGGGCTGATGTGCTCCGCTGTCTTCTCCACTTTATTAGAGACACACGGTCACGGATGGACTTACCCACAATCTTCACATCACTCTCTAAAAAGAAGCCAGAGTCCACCTACCAGAATAGATTATTTAACAACTCTTAAATAGTGACTATTCCATTCTGAGTTCATTATGAAGAAGTATCAAACCATGAGCATCTAACTAAAGTGTTTGTTTACCATTTCCTGGGCAAGTGTTTCCGGGACTTCTGTGTCCAGGTCAAAAGTGAACTCGATAGCGCCACTATCTTTATACTTCCCTTTAAGTTTCTTCTGCTCTTCAACCCAAAGCCTTAGAGCAATGGAAGACTTCTTGCCATCATCCTCTTCTGCCAGCTCTACTCTCACTCCAGTATCTTCCGCAAAGAATGCATGATTTAGTAAGTCCTTTATAGAGTACCTTTAAGAAGAGAAAGATTCAGTTTGGTCTGTGAAGACCTGAAAAATGTGATGGTGCTAAAGCAACCCACATGTAATGCATTTAAATGAATTTGACAAGATGTGCAGAAGATGTTTAAAAAATAAAAACAAGTCTGACATGGACTATGAACAATGCTATTATGTTGCTGTAGCAAATGGTAAGTTGGTAATAATGGTAAGGTATTTGACTGATTGATGATTCATGCACACTGAACACAATCAGAATATATGTCGTTAGCAAGGTTCAAATTACTGCAAAGCATATTAGGAAAGTAAAGCTGCAGCATTCCAAGAAAAGGTTGTCTGATCATACGACCATGCTACATCTGACAGGAGCATATGCTTTTTGACCTTTATGGTTATGTGACAGGAGACTATTCAGCTGATGGACTCACCTTTCCTCCCAGCAATGGCAGATACACTCTCCAATGATTTCTTTTATTTCAGGCACAGTCACCTTACTGAAACTGGCTGGCTTCACACCCTGTGCAATGAATTAAAAAAGGAACACATACACATTTGCATTGAAACCCCTTGCAAAAGGACATTGAAAGAACATTTTACAGCAAAAAAAAAAAGGTTTCAAAGTTGTCCTTTGTATCTGACTGCAATTATAAAACATGACATAGATCTACCAGTGTAGATATCCACGTAATCTACGTAACTTACATGTAAAATACATTCTGCTATTTAATTGAATGGGAAAATATATATGCATAATGCAACGTCTCAAGGATTACACCTGTTAGTCATGATTGTGTATTTTTTCACTTACGTAATATTCCATTCTAATAAAATGAATGACGGAGCACTTACGCTAGTAACCTTGCGATAGATTTGTGCTGCATTTTGGCACTCTGAGTATGGATACTCAGAGGTAGCCATTTCTAGCATACACATCCCAAATGCATACACATCTACTGCTTCATCATAGTGCTCCTCATACATCTCAGGGGCCATAAACTCTGGAGTGCCTAAAATAGGAAGAAACCAAGAAGGGCAAAAAATCAATAACTACATGGATGTAAGCTAAAGTCTACATCATCTCAACAGGCTATTTAAATGTTGTATTCAATGTAGCCTTAAAACCCAGTATTATTACCTATTACACTTTTGGCAAAGGAAGCTCTTTTTAGAGTGGCCAGGCCAAGATCTCCAATCTTGACAGAGCCTGTAGGACCAGTGATGAAGATGTTGTCACACTTCAGGTCCCGATGGATGATGGGAGGGGTTCTCGTATGGAGAAAGTGAAGTCCTTTTAAGATCTGTCTGCACCAGCTTCGTAAAACTTTTGATTTCATCACCTTGAATCGCTTCAGATATCTACATAATAACAGAAACCGTGTTGGAGATCGTTGTCTTCACAAATTTTTATATTGTAGACAAATTGGCTTTTCTGCAAAGTAATGCAGGGCAGATAATATTCCTTGGTGCCCTACAGCTAGCAACTTAAACCAACTAAGATAGTGCCCCTAGCATCAGTTTTTACATGTCTTTGTTTCATTTGACTCACGTTTTCAGTGTTCCAGACGTCATCAGTTCAGTGACTAAAACAATGCACTTCTTCCCCTTAAGAGGAGATTCCCAAAAGTCATAGAAGCGCACAATGTTTGGATGCTGAAGACCTTTTAGCATTTCTGCTTCCTCTTTAAACCTTTGACGTTCAGCTTTGGACAGCTTACGATCCTGAGATGACCAAGAGGAAGCATTGGTTTTTAAGGTTCCAAGCACATGACAAAAGAAAAGTGAGATACAGTAAGACAGTTGAAAAGAGAGATATATTGATAAACAAATATATAGTAATTAACGTAACAAGCTATGTAAGAGACGTGTGCTGAATTTACAAAACTGCAACACTGTT
The DNA here is from genome assembly GCA_032275025.1 of Enteromius treurensis. Classification (NCBI taxonomy): domain Eukaryota; kingdom Metazoa; phylum Chordata; class Actinopteri; order Cypriniformes; family Cyprinidae; genus Enteromius; species Enteromius treurensis. The sequence continues at coordinate 6,052,572 of JAUCMU010000013.1, forward strand.
GGGAAACTCAGTTATCTTCCTTACATGGAAAAGATAGTTCTATAAAATAACTCTTGACCAGTGGAAGACATGCATTCTAAAGGCATGTGGGTCAATTCTTATTGATTTAAAGCACACATTCGCTGTAATAGCTTTCTAAGGACAGACAATATATCTGTTTCATTGTATTTTGGTGTTTGTGTGGTCGTGGGGGTGAGGACAACATCTCTGAACATGATATAACTGAGAAAGTCAAGTACATCAAAGGCAGCTAAGAGATAAAAAAACAACTAAACTACAGTTATAAAAGCATATTCATGCAACATGAAAGGCTAAACATGCATACCTCTCAAAGAGAGAGATGTGTGATTAACGTGCAGTATTGAAGCAGTATTGATATGCATTACAAAGCAGAAAATATAATAATAAAAAACAGCATAATAAAATAAAAACTCGCCCTAACATTTTGTATTAGGGTTCGTCTGATATAAACTGAATAGAACTGAACTGAACTGAAAAGTCTTTTTAATCAGTATACAAAATGTAACTGCGGGTCAGAGAGATACTTGCAGTTGGGCTGAGCCTAATAGCAGTTGTGAAAATGCTACAGTTACAGTGTCATGGGGGTTCACATGCTGGTGTGTAGCTTCAATATTGTCAAGAAGCTGACCAAATCAATACCTTTGCATCTGCCCTCTTCCTGCTGCTAAATTTACTAAACGCTGACAGGGAGTATCTATAACATCTCTGTCCCTCACAATCAGGCGATGTGCAACCCCATAAAACCTCTGAGACTCACCCCCACACTGCGCCATCTAATACCTCTCGTGAACTCACAGACACATACAGTATTTCATTCAATCTCCCCCATTCTCCGTTCTCTCTCCGTCTGCGCTTCAGACAAAACATGCAACCAGGTTCCTAAGTGGCTTCTATAAGAGGTAACTTATTAAGTTTAATAGGTTTATACGTTGAAAGAGTCATCAACCTTCATTGCATTTCTGATACACACAAATTAAACACTGCGGCATTGATTGTTTTCAGGGGTGTGTTAAGTCACAAGCTCTCACAAAAGGAAATGGGCTTTTTATTTTTGAGAATATGGCCAGGGTGTGGCTCTGACATTTTTTACTGAGATTATAAACACTCTCAGACATCTGAAGACAACAGGCTTTTTTGAATATGTTCATTATGCTGCTGATGCTTCCTTGTCAGACAAATGAGGGATAAGTCAGGTTGGCCATTCAGCTGTACCATTAGGATGGTCCATTAGGAATACCTTCTATATTGTCTCGAGAATGCTACTGCTTGATGTGAGGGAAGCCATGTTCCTTTAGTACACAGCCATCTTCACCTCATCTGAACTGTTCCTCTGTCTCGTTCTTTCTCTCTCTTCTCCCTCCTAGCAAAATTAGGGGCCTCAGCAATTTTTGGCTTGCTAAGACTGCTATGCTCAGCACCCACAATATATGATGCCGGTTCCTTTCCGTGTGATTTTTAAGATTCACAAAGCAGGATAAATCCTATCCAAAACTGACAGCATGAACCATACAATGGCCGTAATAGAGACAGGAACACTCTCAAATTCAGAAGAGAATAAAAAAGGAAGCAAGTCACTCATTCAAGAAGACAAAGCAAAATTCTTACAAATATTAACCAAGAGCCCATTTTTTATATGACTGCTCACACACAAAAACAAAAACCAGACTATCCTCATCAGGACTCCAGAGATCCTAACTGCCTAGTCATCCTTCCATGGACAGCGGATGTAAAAATAATCTTCCTAAAATGCTTCTTCTTAGTAGTTTACCAGGCATTCTTCAATATGTTTTAAGTTTAGGCCTGTAAATTATAAATGCTTGATTGCATTTTACTATTGCATCATTTCAGTAGGTAAGTGCACATGACCACCCTTATCACATGACCCCTATGCAGAGGGGACTGATTCTCCGGGGATATGCACTGCTTCTCTATAGAGTTTATGTTTCTCCACACCCTACAGTAAATGTCTACTTCAACATTTTTGATTGAGCCCTGAAATATATTGTTAATGTTAAACGTTAACATTTAACGTTAACACTTAGTATTCTCTGTTGAACTCAACTGAACCTCAAATGATTCTAGACTACAACAGGGAAACATAGGAAAGCTGATCTAGATGTGGTCATGGTGATTCAATCTCTCCATTTTACAATCAATAGTGCTGATAAAAGGAAGAGGCCATATCAGATGACCCGGCAAACTTGTACAAGGAGCAAGCGTTTTGAATGGCAACAGAATCAATACTGACTTTTTTGTTAATAACAAACTACACAGAAACTCATTATGCCCCACAAGTTAAATAGATCTGTTAGTAATCTGACACTTTTTTTTGCAATATCAGTGATAATGAAATGAAGTGATTGAAAGCCATGTACAAGTTATTTTAAGATATGAAGGACCATTAGTTAAAATTGAGAATATGTCGTAACTGCATTTTCCTTACCTGAAGTTCACACCAGGCCACCTCCACCCATGTTTCGGTGTCCAGGCCTTTATAAACCGTTTTGAAGGACCCTCTGCCAAGCTCGATATCAAACTTGAGAAAGCGTCCACCTGGAGAAGTGGATACAGCCTTCATTTCGGCCTCTTCCTCATTTTCATCACTCCCAGCTTTCCCCACACTCTTGGACGTTTCAGATAGTTCAGCTTCATGTTTTTCCTCAGCGTCACTTGTCTCTGGCTCTTTGGTGAAGCTCTCTTTTACACCTTCCCGCTGTCCCACCTGACTCTCCGCGTTAAAGCTCCTCTGAACAGCGATGTGTGCACTTTTAACGGGACTGCTGGTTGTCTCGCATTCGGTAATCTCCAATTCTTGATCCTCTGACTCAGAGAACCATAAACTCCTGCGAATAAATCTCTGCCGGACCAGACTTTTGTAATCTGATAGAGGGTATGCGGTTGGATCGCTGGCCCCTCTGTGTGCTGCAGCTGTGGGGTCAGTGTGAGTGGGATGTTCATGGCCATTTTCATAAATTGCAGTCTTTTTTGAGGGGACAGAAGGAAACGTAAAGCCCACGGGCTGCTGCTCAGAGTTGGATCCACTCCTGTTTTCCATGACCAGTGAATTGCTGGACACTCATCTGTGACATTCAGCCGTTTGCATGGTCCTCCTTGAATGAATGCACCTGCAATATGGCAAGCACTTTTAACATTTATTTTTCTTTTTTGTGTTCCTATAGCTGTTTCCTTACCACTAATTAAATATAGAATAACTACTATCTGTTTCTAGTATTCATTAAAAACTAGCATTTATCCAAGAATTAGCTAGTATTCAGCACTTGTCCCTTAATACTAGCATTTGGCCTATAACTTCTCTAGTTTCAGCAACACTATCCAAATAAAACAAATCCATACAGTGTATATTTATTGAATACCAGTACATATTTACACTGGGAAGATTTTCAATTGTTGTAATGTTTCTACTCTCACCAGAAAAACAACAATATTTTTTTTCCCCATATATAATAACCATTAGGAACGGACACTTAATAGGATATTGTATTAAAATAGTTTTGAAATGTCACTAGTGACAACTGCAATATTGTAAATTTGTCACCAATAACTATAGTTATGGGATAATGACTGGCAGCAAATAAGTAAGTACTAATTGACTATATTAATCACTACTGGGATTAATAAATTAAAAATATTAAATACTGAATTCATTAAATTACTTCATTTTAAAAGTGTTAGAAACAAAATAGACACTGGTTTGTATTAAATGATAAAACGGTTTGCCATACATGCAATACCAGTCTGTACTGACGCAGTTCGGCATCATTTGAGGACTGACTACCAGACTCGTCCTTTACGTATAAGCTAATATTAATTATAATCAAATATTAATACAATTATTTAAAACTGCGAAACAGAAAACATATGTAGCTACAAATGACATTAACTACTTTTCAAGTAAGAGGTAACATCCAAAATTCACGTCACAAATTGACTTTCAAAGCAGTTAAAGAATGTTAAAAGATTTTATTTTCAACGTGAAACTAATATCAGTATTTAACTCACCATGCTAGGTAGTTGACAGAGATTGTCACGTTGTTTAATCCGTCAGAAAACTATAAAGTGCGTAGCTGTCCCTTGAAATAACATTTTAATGAATGGTCTTTCAGACGTCTACTTTGACCAAGCGACCACATCGCAGCTTCAAACCCGAGTACCCTTGCTTCTTATAAATGTCAGCGTCTGTAAGGGACATGAAATCCAGAGCCCGTTGATGAGATTATTTGCTCACTGCGGCAATGCTCTCCTCATCTCGGATAATACGGCACCGACACCCCCCTAAAGATTCTTCCCTCGTTATGCTATAGCCTTCATAGTTAGCTTCGGTTCCAGTGCCGATACGGACATCCCACAGCGCCTAGCAACACTGTGTGTCCAATAAAAGCGTCTGTTTTTAGGCGGTACCCTTATCCTCCTCTACACGGGTCGTCATGGACCCCACGGAACGCTGGGCCCGCCCAAACCTGTGACGTGCCCAGAGCTTGGTGAAGGACGGAGCAGGGCGCGTCACTGCCCTGCAGAGACATAACTAATCGTCATATTGAACTAATATGATAGTAGGCCATAACTAAGTTTCAAGTAGTTTACAGCAACTTTGCATACTGTATCCCTTTACTGTTCTCGGTATATCTAGAACCGCCACGTGACATGGTTAAGACTGCTGAATATTTAATGCGAATTAATGTTGTATGACGAGGCTTTTTATTCTTTCACCCCTCCCCTCTTCCTCTTCCTCTTCCTCTTGCTATTTTCCTGAAAGAAAATGTTCCACCAACCGGAGAGAGTTGTGTTCATTTCCTCTGCAAAAACCCTTGCGATGGTGATTTTTAACATCGTTGGTTTAACCATACGTAAAGTGAGATAATACGTGTTCTTCCTAGCGTGATTATAAAATGAGACAGTAGAATGACAGAATTGGTATAATTTTAATTTCTGTGTAACAACCCACTCCATTACACAACAATACTGTAGCTTTACACTAGACATTAAAGGCATATCGGGGTACAGTAGCCTACATTATATCAAAGTGAGTCATATGAATAAAGATTGAAAATAAATGTGTTACAAGTAATTTAGTGCTCTGAAAGAATAAAAAAAATAATTCTAAAAGAATAATCTTTATCACTTAGAAATTTTAAAAGACAAATGTGCAGTAAGAGTCAGAAATCTTACACACCTTATATTTGTAGAAACTGAACGTCCTCTGTAGTATTGCAATTAATTAGACTCTCATGAGTCTGTACTTTAAGAACTCACGAGTGGTCTCTACTACTTAAACTACTACAGTAAATGATTCAGCTCTGTCCCAGCGTATAGACCAATTACCACAAATATGGTACTGAATAGGACTTGAAACACTTAGGTTTGTTTTCACAAACGGGACTTAGCTTAAGCCAGGACTAAGCCTTAGTTCAATTAAGATATTTAAGCAACTTTTACAAAAATGCCTTATAAGAAAATATAACAGGTGTGCATCTTAACACAGAACAATGAC
>JAUCMU010000013.1:6058201-6071554 GCA_032275025.1 Enteromius treurensis
TATTTTCATCTGAGACAGCTCAAACATGCAATTTAGTCTGGGACTAGCTTAAGCCTTGTCTGTGAAACTGGGGGTTATAGTTTACCCAAAGATGAAAATTCAGTCATCATTTGCTTATCCTTCAGTTCCAAGCCTGTTGGAGTTTCTTTCTTCTGCTGAACACAAAAGAAGCTATTTTGAAGAATGTGCATAACCAAACGATTGATTGTGGACATTCTACGAAAGAAACAAAACCAAACAAACAAACATAGAAACTCAATGTCTAACATTCAGTTGTCAATGAATCAATGAATAATAAAAGGAAAATGAGATTTTATTGTCAGCTTACAATAATCTGATATTAACATTTTAATAAAAGGGAGTTAATCGTTTAATTAAATAATATTACTATTCAAATGATTATTTGATAGGCTATTCACTCTTATAAAATATATTTCAGTTGTATTTTTATATCGCCTCATTACTGTTTAACCACTTTATCTGCCAACATTTGTCTAGAGTCAGAAACATGCAATCAACATTATTATTACTTTTATTGCACAATAAATTTGAAGTAATCCATGCAATCAAACCGGGATAGAGGGTGTGTTTAGCTACCACTAGATGGCAGCACAAACACAGATGTCTCTGAACTTTGAAAGTTTTAGTTGGTGCATGTTTGTTGACTAAGAGTCAAAGCTCTAAAGGTCAATGATCGGGCAAAAATGTACGCCTCTGATTAATAAGCTTGTAACTGTATAAAAAGTTTAAAACGTTGGGAGTGATCACTATTAATAGTGACCATACGTGATTTTTCTCCAGGACATGTCCTGGCCAGGATTTCTATTCTATTGTTTTGATTCGAAGTACCTCCAGAGTGTCTTTAAAACATAAGGAAACCAATGTCATACACACAGATTGATCTGCACAGGCAAACAAAGCCAAAACCTAGATATTTTAGGCAATACAGAAATCCTGGCCAGGACGCGTCCAGTGAAAACGGCATGTATGATCACTCAATAACTGATAAGAGCACAGACTTTGATATTAGATTGTGGACGACCGACGGCTGTGCAAGCGCTGGGCCTGCACTGACTGTAACGATTAAAAGTCAAAAACGCATTCAGAATTGGTTCAATTCGTGCAGATGAAAACAGCCCCACCTTTACATAAATATTTGTTTCTGCCATCCTTTAATGGCACATTACTTACTTACAGGTGTATAGCACATATTGCTTAATTTTTCTTTTAATAATTATGTTTAATTGCGATTTAATGTGATACATCCATAACATTTTGCATAAACAAAACATTTATGAGCTATAGCAAATTTACATTAAACACTGCTAAACTTGCTGAATATGGAGGGTAAAATTACTCAAAATTAAATAATAAATGTTGAAATATTTAAATAAATTGTCAAATACATAATACGATATATGTATATGTATAAATATTTATTTAAGTATTTCTTAATGTATTTCTTCATTCATTCAAGTATTTGAAGAGAGAAAAGAAGTAAATGTTTTTAGTGTTTAGAATATTAGACCTATAGATTTCTAAACGTTTGTTTTATTTATCTGTATTTATTCCTGCTAAATAAATAAATGAATAAATTAATTAATGAATAAGTACAAATAAATAAATAAATATATATTTATTTAGACATTTCTGCTTTTATTTCAACATTTATTTCTGTATTTCATTATGCATGTATTTATTTATAGTATATTTCAACATTTATTTAATTTTGATTATTTTGGCCCTCTGTAGCCGAAATATCCCGGCTAAAAACGGGTTGTACGTGTTTATTGAAATGCAATTTGTAAGCAATTTGTTTAGATGGGTCCTGAAAAGAACCGACTCGAGGGAGATTCGTACATTGCTTCTTCAGTGATTGGCAGTCGTTTGTCCAGCCCCCTTTTCCTTTAATCGTCCATGAGATCATAATGCACCACAAACAGTCTGAAACCCGACTATTTACAGAGCGGTTGTTATAATCAAAGGAAGGATTATGGCTTCAGAAGCGATGGAACTGAATGGAGATGCTAACAGAAGTGATTCAAGAGAGGTGAGTGAATTTGAACGGATCGGAATCATTTAAAACGAGCACAAAAGCATCCGCCAATGGCTCGTTAGTGTGAAAGTTTAACCCATTACATGGATATCTATGAAATCCAATCGGGTTCGAAAAAACCTACATACTCTTAGAACGAATACTTCTGGGGTTTTTTTGAGTCTGAACGTTTCTTTAGTTTGTGAAGAAAATGCCTGTCCGTGTACATTTCCTGTCCATACTGCAATGCACTTGTGTGGACGAATCTAACCGAAGTGATATACAGTATACTGTGGCGTGGCCCGCGGGGTAAATCTTATATAATCGCAGATCATGTGCTGATTGATGCAAGGTTGTAACTGACCGAGAGGTTTGTTTTCACTAACGGAAGGTTGTAAGCGGCATTCAGTCCTCGGCGTTACAGCTCACGCGGCACAAAAGAGCTTCAAAGTTAGGAAACAAGCTACTTATTCATTACCCTGGTGTTTCGCTCGAGCGCGTCCAGACTGATGATGAGATCACCGGCCCGTGTAACCCTCAACAATACACTGTGAAAGACACTAATAAACTCTGTCAGCGGAGATGATACGTAAATAACGCGCATCTAAAACGCTGCGTAAAATGCCATGGACAGCGATGTATAGCACAAACATCAACGTAACACGTCTCACAAGTCTTATTTAAAAAAAATAATAATAATTAGATGTTGACGTTCCGTCAAAATTTTAACAGTATTTGTTTTTTGTTTTTACCATAAAAGCATATATTGCTTCTCTAAATATTAATATTTTTTTTGTAAATTATAAAGTAACCATTTCCTCAAAAATTAATTTGGTCTTTATAATACATGTATACCATATCTTATATGAATACAATGTATAGAACATATAGGCTACAGTATATACTTCCAGAACAAAGGTTCCTTTTCCATTAAATGTTAACAGTAAAACCATAACGGATGGATTCTACAATGAGCTAGCCAAGTTTTACAGTCTCACCAGAGAAGAAGGAAACTAAATATGTACAAAGTAAACAAAACTGACATCACATCATAACTTATGTTCTAGCAATAAAGACCCATCTAAAGCATGCAGTATAGTAGTTCCTGTTGCTGCTGCTAAAATTATTTTAGGGTAAAATATTGATGTATAGGGGAAAGTTTACCACCATTTCTTATTCTCTTGCTGGTTTTAATTCATTTAAACCTGAAATCTTAATGTGTTTAATGTTTCCCTTACACTTACATTAATGTTTGCACTGAAGAAAGGTGAGGTGAAGTGGTTAGAAAGACTAGAGGAACATCTTACCACCAGTGGGGTTTTTTCCCCCCCACACAACAAACACCCTGGGCTGGGACACACAAAATCAAACATATCATCATTCCTGTGGGCAGCACCGATGTTTAAGACATTGTGTGTTTAGGCAGACTGAAAGGGCAGTGATTTCTATGTGGCTAATTTCTATGCCAAGTGGAAATGACGCCTCCACCTGGCTTTGGAATGATGTAATATTTGAGTAATATTATGCACAATTGCACCATTGATTGTAATTATAGAGCCACATGTCCATAAATAGTTTGTTTAATTGCAAAGAAGAGTTGAGTACATTACAGTCACATATCACAGTTGCACACACCTTTTCTGCATTTAATCCACAGCTAAAGTGGTCATTTTAAAAAGGTATACAGAATAGTGTGTATAGAAGCCTGTGTAAGTCATTACAATCTGTCAGGGTCACCATGTCTCTATTTTTAAATGCTTGATTTGTGTGAATGAAATAGTTCAGATAAGCATAGCTGATAAAATGTTTATGGCACGTCTAGTCTGTTTTTAACAACTAATGAGTTTTATGGATCCAAAGCAGGAGAGAGAAAGAGGAAGAGAACCAGGCTGTTACTTTTAGATAACATTTCAGTTTTCAAAAAGTGTCACTATCTGAGTGTTACTGGGGAACCATGGAAAATATTATTCTACTTCCTTTTGCCACTCCCAGCATAGGCACAAGACTTCTTGTGTTGAGCAGCTGGACTGAACCGTACCCAAAGTCAACCCCTGTCCTGCACTGAAGAGCCAGGAGAATGTTTGGGTGTATGCAGTGCAGTCAGTCTCAACCGAAGAGGAGTCATTTTCTGCCATTTCATAAAATTTAGCCGAGGGGGATTTTTATTAAAACTAATGATTGAAGGTCTGCTACTAAACGGCTGGCGAGAATAAAATACAAAACAAAGTAGATGTAATAATGTGACACCAGAAGGAAATCAGAGGCAGCTCGCACCTGCAGTCTGACCTCTCCTCTGTCATAGAAGAATAATGCTTTTGTGTTCACGAAACCGTAATGGCTCTTCCTTTCACTTTTCCCAGAAGGGAAACTCTTGAATGATAGATCAAATGACCAGCTCTTTATTGTCTGGTTTAAAAAGAAAAAGGGATTTCTTAAGTAAAAATTCTTTAAAAGGCCCTTCACACTTAGCCAAAAGTACAATGTGAGTTTGACGCTTCATGGACAAAGATGTATTAGGCTACTCCATCAACAATATGAACTTCAAATACATCTGTGAATGTAGAACTTGGCTTGAACACGTTGAGTGGCAAACATCCCGTGCTGATTATGATTATTATTAATAATGCTTTGTAATACTAATGTTTCAAAGTGCAGTTTTTTTTTTTTTTTTTTTAGAATGTCACAGAGAGGAAGTCAGAATTTTGATTTAAAAGCATAAGAATTTTTAAGCGTGTATTTAAGGAAGTAAATTTCAAAATTTCAAAATTCTATTGAAATCCCAGATAGCACTGATTGCACACAATGATGAGTTTTCATCCCAACCACTTTTTTGGCCGAGGCTAATATTTCAGTATTCTGTTTTGTACAGAGCATATTCAGGGCATTTTAGAGATAACAAATGATTGGTTGTTTCATCATGACCACTCCCTCTCTTTGGTTTTTAAAAACACTCTTATGTAAATATTATCATATTTTGTAAGTATAATTTAATTTTTCTGTCTAATTTTTAAACTGTGTGACATAAATCAACATCTTGGGAAAATCTTATGGTACTAAAAGCATGTTTATTTGCATTCTGGGAGACATAACAAATGAATAAGGAAATAAACTATATTTTAGCATTTTATGAAATATTATATATTATTATAAAAACCTTGTTCTTAGAAATCAATTATTACTCCAATCTTTACACTTCTCTTTTCATTACGTTGCCCCAAAAGCACATTAATATCCAAATTAGATTTAGTTTATAGAATCATTGTACACAAGTTAGAAAAAATCTTGAAAACTAAAAATGTATTGGCTATTTAAAAATATATATATTCTTTTTGCCTATGCATGTTCATTCATGTATTTTTATTTATTTATTTTTAAAGAAATTGAGTTCTGATGTCCTCAATAAAGGACATAACATAACTTATCGATGAAATATCTTTATGTAAAGTAATCGGAAAAAAACTTTTTTTTTTCTCCCTAAAACTTTTTTCTCGGGTCATAAGAGTTAAAAATATGTTGGTTCAACATTGAAATTTTGACAGAAAACATCATAAAAGTATATTTGCAGAATTCTAATAAGTTGTTACTTAACGAGTGGAGCACTTTCAGACTTAACTGATTTGTTCTAATCCACTGGGGTTTTGGTTTAACATTGGGTCTTCCAGTAAAGCAGCTGAAAAACACCCATTGTAGCTTAAAAATGATTAAGAAACACTTATCATGTGCACTTCTCAAAACAATCTTTACACTGGGACTGGTTCTACAGCCCAAATAGGAACTGGGCTGCACTTTTTCCACTCAAAACATTGTCAGTGCCAGGCAAATTAACAACATTAACAATGAAGTATTTCAGTTCAGCAGTAGTCGGGAGAAGAGACAAAGAAATAACGAGCTACTTAGTCACAAGTTAAAGTGCGTTACATCTACATCTATAATTTGTCTATTCCTTTCAAGTTAATACTTGAATGATTGGTAACAGACTAATGTTTCCATCCCTATGAGTAATGGCCATAAGTGAGATGTGGCATGCTGAGTTTCGGGTTCGTATCGAACACACACCTGTCAGGAGGTCTCGACATCCCTGCTTTTATATACATTTGTTTATTGTAGAAACCGTATTGATTTTAAAGTGTGAATAGCTTTGAGTTCATAGATCGATTTTAATGATGCTACAATCATAGTTGCAATGTTTTTGTGTTTGAAATAAAAATGAATCATATTGTGTTTAACATATCAACATTCCTGAATGTGACCGTGTATAAAAAATCAATTAACTTGCTCACAAGCAACATTACGCCAAAGGAAAAAAGGCAGCAGTCTGATGTAAGCCAGCCTTTTAAAACTTAAACCACTGGACAAGCTACAGTATAGTCTGACATCAGACTCCTGAAATGAACAGTTTGAAAGTTATCCCACTTTTTTTTATATTTTGTATTTTTTGGTCATCCATTGTGTTAAACTGTTATAAAGTGACTTAACTGTTGTAAAGGTATTTTTAGTTTTAAAAGGGTGAAGCGGTCAGGTATATGTTAATGTATCATTGAAGAGAATTTAAAATATTAGCAATGTTTCATTATTAACTGAGGGTGAATGAGCGATGAAGCATCATCACTTCATAATATTAATTCAGTGACATTAGTGTTGCTTTATTTATTTATTTAGTTTCCACACGAACTGTGGGTGAATAAGTGATGAACCATCTCTTCATAATGTTGAATCAGTGACATAACCATTGTTTCTTTTGATAATTCGACATCAACCGAGGATGCATAAGTGATGTTATGCATCCTCAGTTCAGTGACGTTATCTTTGTTGTTGTGATGTTGAACAATGTCACTGTCTTAACAGGGATCCAATTCAACCGGTGCATCATTAATTCAATGCATCAACGATGACTTATGTAACATTGTTTCAAAGGTCGCTTGGTATCTGGGATGAAACCTTTAAGGAATTTAATTTGACATTTTAGATGTTTCTGTGGAGAAGAGGTTTTCTGATAACCCCGGCAATGACTTGTGTTTAAAACAGAAGGAAGGAAATATGTCAGGGTCAACTAACCGCTCACCCCTTCCCTTCACATGCTAAAAAAATCCTAAAGAAAAACACAAGTGACTTTCAGTTCCTTTTGACATATGACCATGAATGACCCAAGCCTCAAATTTTAAAAGAATGGATATTATAGGTCAGAAAACAACCATTGCGCACGAGTCAAATTCTATGCAAATTGTAAACCTCACCTGAAAGCATATTGTGATTTACCCAAGTAGCGTGTTATACTGGATCAACAACCTGGTCCTCAAACAAACAGCGAGACCATTAACCCCAACCTTTATCTCTTAAGTTAGAGACTTTGTTTTGATTATACGGTTTAATAACTCAAATCCCAAAATCTGGTTGATAACAAAGTTGTTCTAACAGGGATCCAGACACCTAAATCCCATTAAACTGTTTTAGAATATTTACGCATGATTACCTTATCTCAATCCCAGGGATGCAGTAAGTAACATCGCATGTGTGTCTTCATGCTTTTGTGTAGCATCCTCGGCCGAGCCAATCAAGGTCAAGGAACACCCCCATTAACATGAACCATTACGCCAATAAGAAGAGCGCAGCAGAGAGCATGCTGGATATCGCTCTGCTGATGGCCAACGCCTCCCAGCTGAAGACCATCCTGGAGCTGGGTCCCACGTTCTCCTTCTACATTCCTCTCATCAGCCTCATCAGCATCTCCCTCATCCTACAGATCATCGTAGGGGTCTTGCTAATCTTCATAGGTGAGAGAAACCAAACGAAATGAGAACCTAAGTTTATAAGGCTTCAAAATATAATAGTGAATTTATACATGACTGTAAGACAAAACATAATGTTATTAGCAGCGTCACACCCTATCATACTGCATAAAATTTAAACACCGTTAAGAAACTAAAAATATTTAAACCTAGTATATAAAGCAGTATTCAAATATTAAACGTCTCAAATAGTAGTTCAACAGAAAGTGTTGAACTACTATTTACTCACCCTAATGTGTTTCCAAACCTATGTGTGACTGTATTATGATCTGAAGCATGTTTGTGCTGTCATACAATGCAAAGAAAGCGACATAAAATAATGTAACATTTTGGTAATTCTTTAGACATTTGGCAATTAAATCTAGCAATAGCTGTCTAGGAGGAATGATAAACGCTGTATGTATGCCAAAACAGTTCTTTCGGTACAGAAGTTGCCGAGAGATTGATCCTCCACAAATCTATTTATATGTAGTAAATATAGTTTCAACAACTATATCAGGTGGTAAAAAGTCAATCCTGCAGCACTTTAGTGTTTCCAAGAAGACATTTTGGAATAGCTTTCATTTTTATTTTTGTCCACATAGTGAGAGCAGATGAATTATCACATGAATCATATCAAGAGGTTCAGTCCCAATTAGAGAAATATCCTCTGCTCAACTTCAAAAAGCCCCCAGTGTCCCATTTCTAGCAATCATTAACTGAGGGATTTCCTCAAACACAACTCTGTACTTTACAGCAGAATGTAAACAAACCCGTACTCGAATGAATGGAAATTAGTTTCATCTTTGGTTTTAGTTTAGGATTTATAGAGATAACATGCAAGATATTTTGAACATGTGAGTAACTACGTGGTTTTGCCACTTAAACAAAATGACACCTTATTATAATCATTTTGTCAGATTTTAGCTGTTTACTCATTTAATTGTTAACTCAGTTTAATTGCCTTTTCTTACATGTTCTGAATTAATGAGCTGCTCTTGGGTTTTTTTTGTTTTTTTTACAGTGAAGTGGAATCTGAACGACACAAGTAAACACTACATACTCAATCTTCTGGAGAACATCGTCACAGCTCTCGTCTTTATCATCGTAGTAGTAAATGTTTTCATCACAGCATTCGGAGTCCAAAGACCAAATGACACGAAATCATAACTAACAACGCGAGTTTAGGATTTCATACAATTATACACATTTGGACGTGTGTTATCAAACATTAAGACATATGTCATCATGATCATATTCAGATGTGCCTCGATGTAAATGCCTTGTTTTGAAGTCCCAAAGTAAGCTAATAACAGCTTAAATAATAATTTGAAAAAATATATAAATAGGTAATTGTTTAATTATCTAGCTAAATCACGAGTTAAAAATGCATCAGATGTGAAATGATCATAACTTGATTGAAAACTATCAAGACAGAGACAATACCTTACCTCACTTGGGACCTTCATGCTGCCTACCTGATCACTGTATCAGCTGTCTATATGAGGATAATGGACTCGTTTTACGTGTGGTTCAACGCAAAGCAAGCTTGTATTTGTTTTTTACTGACAGGTCATCTTTTAAGGGTTTGCTGCATGAAGGATAAATTGCTTACAAAGACAAATATAAAGCCTGAGAACAAAGCAACTGCAGTAAAGAGTGTTTAAATGGGCCCTTAACTCTGTAAGTTAAGATGAAGTATCATAGACAGCACATTTTACTTGGATTGGGTGTTTTCATTTTTTTAGAATTTGAATAAGAGCGCCATCTACTGACTAGGAAAAGCATACTTTTCTGTTTTAATAATTTTAATGTTGTTTAGTGTTTTGATGTTTGTTGTGATTATGTGTGTTTTGTTTCTTGAAAGTTTTTTTATATTTTATATCGACATTGTTTGTATAAATGGCCAAAGATTTGTTTTTCACATTTTTAGAGTGCAGTATGGAAAATGTAATAATTTAAAATTGCATTTAGAAATAATTACAGTGCACAGACAAATAATATGCCTACTTGCGGTTGTCTTTATTTTCATTCTTGGACACTGGTCTTCCCTCTTAAAGCTGCTGCATTTAAGGACAAAATTATTCTGAAATCAGTAAAACAATTTTTCAGTAATCATTTTTTTTTTTTGCGACTTGTCAAGTGTTTGTTTCGTTATATCAAGACAAGGAAAACGATTTAATTTCCAAGTATATTAGCAACAGTTTTATTCAGCCTGATAATTGTTTAAAATCTGACAAAAAATATATATATACACATGTTCTCAGTTAACAACAGTGAATCTGCTCCATTAGCAAATTCACCTGAAAAGGTTTAAGGCCAATAGTTTTACAAAACACTTATTGCACTGCAGAAACAAGGCCACAAGAGTAAATTGTCAGTATTGATTATTAGTATACAAACCAGTACAAACATGCTGCTAGTATAAAATCAAACAAACCATATAAACATATTTGTTGAAATCTTAGCCCACAAAAAAAGGTATTACAAAGTAACAAACTCCTAATACTCTAGACTTTAAGATTACCTTTTGTCTTATGTATCAAAATATTCTGACACGTTGATCTACTTGATTAGTCAAGTTCTGCATGCACTAAACGGCGTAGTGAATTATAAACATCTGTGTCAACATTTTACTGCATTTTAAGTCTGTGAGAACTGAAAGATACTGACTATAAATAATACATGAGTCTATCTATTTTTAAAGTACAATAAAACAAATGCACAAACAAAATGAGGGTTACGACATGAACAGAGCAGCTCGGGGTTTTAACTAAATACTTTACTGCAAGTAGAAAGTTTGGTTCTTATCCAACTAAGAAGTAATTAGTTCCTGCCCTTGGCATTGCATATAAACGGCTATCATTTCAATGACTGTAATGTTTAATCAAAACTGTGATATAAACCATTATATCGTCATATGTAAAATAGTAACAAGAGATTCTAGATTAAAGGTCATTGCACACAGAAAAATTTATTTGAAACTTTCAGATCAGATTCAATTTTCAGTCTTTTTGCACCCGTAGCATGCATTTTGATGAGGAGGATGATTAATATCAATTTAAAAACAACAATATGAAGTGTGCAATGGCCTTTAGCCTGCCAAAAGTTCAATCTTTGGAATTCTGAATTCTAACAACAATTTCTTTATATACATGATATGTACATATTTTTTTTTAAAACCTGAATTTAAATATTTTTCAATATTTAGGAGTTGTTTTTTTTTTTTTTTTTGAAGGCATCATTTTCCATCTTCTGTGTACCAGATGAGGACGTCCCGCACTTTCCTACTAAGACCCATCGCAGCCAGACCCAGAGTGCTGCTGGAGCCCGACACCTGCTTGGACTCTGCAGATACAAACATTCTGTGCTTTCAGTCTACGAAATGTGAATTTTTGATGTGGGTATTAAAAGGTTGGTGTGCTTACCACCGTAGTAATACAGCAGAGCTGCTCCTACAGCCACACTAAAACAACTAAGGAAGAAAAGCGGACCTGCACAGGGACAAAAAAAAAAAAAGATGGAAGACCATTCGTGTAAATGGTGTATGTTTACTAGTATATAATTACTGAAAAGGTTGACTTACTATGGTCATTCATTACATGTCTGTCCTTGGGACTCGTGATTGGGTCGACTGGTTCCCCAGACTCTACAAAAACAAATACAACTTGGTGGTCAAACCAAAAACCCTTCCAATACCGAGCTGAAAACGTATTCATCCTCAGGCCATCCAAGATGTAGATGAGTTTGTATCTTCATAGGAACACATTTGTAATTGTTTAACATTTCATCACTTGCTCATCCATTAATTCTCTGCAACGAATCCACTAAGATCTTGTGAAGTGAAAATCATTAAAGCCATTTATAACTTTCAAAATGCTGCTTCCGGCCCAAAAATAATGCACCCAAATGTTAACATAGAACTTTTTTTAAACCTTTCTTTCTTCTAAATTACGCTTTATCTGTGCATATTTCTATCCTGGTTCAGATGAAATAATTTTTTTAACTGGAGAGCAATACTACAGATATTGCTATATTAAATGATTTTTGCAAACCAATTTCGGGAGGTGCAACCACAGGTAATTAATCACGGCTGGCTGGCATGGCTCAGGCTGCATAGGTTAAGCTTATGGGGCTGCCACGTGATGAACGAACGACTCGAGATATGAACGAATCAATTCTGTTTCCAGCTCAGGCTGCATAGGTTAACATTTCAGCAGCAAAATGATTCCAGAACTTTACGACACGAGTAAGCGCCACAACTTAGTGATACATTTAGTTATTGTTGTTTGTTCTGATGGTGTATTTAGAAAACTGAAGTATTTTCTTGTTGCTGTAATATTTATTTGAATAATGTTTATATTTCACTTTATACTGCACTTTTTATACCGTCCGTTTTTGAAAGAGGGCAAAAATAAGTGTTCTTTTTTAAAAATAAATGTGGTGTTTTGACTTCATCATCTGTACCTCTTTTACATTTAATATTGTCTCTGTATCTTGATAATTTGAAATAGAAAGGGCAAATGACTTCCCGCTATGTTAGAGCTCACATACAGTACTCTACAGTAATATTGACTATTTGCAGACTCTTGGACAAAGAGAATATTATATTTTTTTAAGATATTGACACATTAGTGTGTTTTATACTAAGAGTCTGTAAGCTGGTTTTCAAAAAAAGCAGTAGTATTAAACGGTCAGGTTTTTCTGTGGTGATTTGTATGTGTTTACACTGCGTGATCCTCAGCGTGTCCTAAAACATGGAGGAATCCAGTGCGGCGTGACGTACATTCTCATACTCTATAGGCCAGGGTGTCTGAAGACCCAAATATGTAATAATGATTAGCAAAACATTTATGCATTTAAAAGTGAAGATGGTTGTCAGTCTACTGGCATGTGTATGTGCTTGGTGAATGGTTTGTAAGCGTGTACTTTTGTCAATGTCTGTTCCTTCTCTTTTCAGTAGTCCACAGTTTCTGAAGTCACAGTTGTTAATGATGAGACATGCTCCTCTCCTGTCCCCCTTCATCTCATACTGCTGGATCTAACCAAAACAATATAACATAACATAATATACATACAAAAACATAGCTAGCTACAGATCATGACCAAGTATTAAATCATGAACACTACTAAACAATTCACAAGCCCCTCAATAGGTTTCCAGTATGTTTTTAGGTCTTTGTTGATCCATTTTAGCACCAGAAGTGGTTTCTACCCACACATTTTCATTTCCTTTTTGATAGCAGGAAATCTTTGTCTTCTTTGATTGCTTTCCCTCTCGACACTGTTGTTCAGTTCTCTCGCTGCAGTGATTCAGTCAATAACATGCCACAGATGCATTAACATCTGAAGATCTTGAACTCTTCATTATGTTTCGCAGATCATTCCTAAACAGTGTGCAGTGACGATCCTGCTACAAGAGGCCACTGCCTTTACCAGGAAGGGTTTACCTGCTCTGTAATAAAGTTTTGGTAGGTCTTAGGGCCTGTCCACACGGAGACGCGTTTCGCTGTATACGTATACATTTTTTATCGTATTGGCGTTTCGTCCACA
>JAUCMU010000013.1:6079489-6090276 GCA_032275025.1 Enteromius treurensis
GTAACTGTGTGTATTTGTACATCTTGTGGTCGCGCTCCTCAGTAACGTGAGCAGCCCAACTAATCGATAACGGCATTTGTTGACAACGAATTTCATTATCGATAATTATCGATTTTATCGATTAGTTGTTGCAGCCCTATTTTTTTCTTAAAATTTTGGTTAAAAAATGGCACATTTATTATTTTAAATGAATGCTCCTTGCTCCGTTTCTAAACCTTGATCATGTCAGGATTCTTGCTGTCTATGAGAGGGTCAGAGAGCTCTCAGAATGAATCAAAAATATCTTAATTTGTGTTCATAAGCAGAACAAAGTTCTTACAGGTTTGGAACAACATGCGGGTGAGTAATTTATCACAGAATTGTTCCCTTTAAGAAAACACTTTAATGCAAAGTGCCTCAATGGCAATGTTGCTAGGACTGGAAAAAGTCACCTGCCAAATCCATGGTTTTCCTGCAAAATTGGGCTACAGTAAAGCCAGTTTCCGCAGGGTGTTTTTTATGTCTGTGGGTTGAAGCAACCCCAAAAACTGATATTTAACCCCTGAAAAAAAGCAAATTTTACTAGGGATGTCCCGATCCCGATCGGCCGATCTGTTTGTGCATTTTGTCAGTAAAGCCGGTCCTGTCATCAGCGGTAAATGCCATCAGGTGCGTGATTTCACATTGAGCCGTATATCCTTCACACAGCCGTTGTTCACTGACGAGCTGCGTAAATCCACGCTGATAATGAACATGGTTTTGCGCAGCTCGGCCGATCGGGATCGAGACATCCCTAAATTTTACCCCCCAGTTTTTACTGGGGAACAGATTACTATTCATGTGTTTGTCAATTCTTCTTCATCCACATTTGATGTGATCAATGGTCAGTGCTACTAACCTGACCCTGTTTAAGGGTGGAGACTTGTTTCTGAAGGCTGATGTTCTCCTCTTCCAGTTCAGTGTAGTCTTGCAGCAGACGAGACTCTCGGATCTTGTACTCTCTAATGTCGTCACGCAGGCGAATACGCTGGAGCTCCACGATCTCATTATTCTTAAAGACACAACAAGCCTTGGTTAACAAAGTATATACTATACTATAAAAGTAGCATAACTATGGTCATAACATAATGGTTTGTTTGCTGTCGAGTATATCTTTCTGTGGACAACCTTCAGAAATATGTTAAGTAAACTCAATAGTCTTTATTAAACCCTGTACAGCACAAACCTCTCTCAGCTCTAGTGCAAGGGTGGCCAGACGTTCATTCTCTGCCTGGGTGCTGGTGAGGGTGTTTTTTGTTTGTCGCAGGTCAGCCTGCAGTTCCTGCACTCTCTGCTCATAGTACGCCTCTTTAGATGCCGACTCAAGGATGAGCGACTCCTCCCTGCTTTCCCCGTCTGCAGCCACCTTTCTATGGGTGGAGTGAACCTGGCCGTATGCCTGTATGAACACGATCAGAGAGAGATTGGAGTTAGAATTATGCATGACGTCTATGAAGTTGTAGCACTATGGCAACACAAGACAGTAGAAGTCTTTTGGAGGCATTAAAGCCAAATCTCAGGATTCTCATAGACAGTTTAGTTTGGTGCATGTTGGACACTTTGTAAGATGCATCACCTGCACACTGATGATGTAACTGGCTCTTTTTTATCAAATGCTCCATCTCTTTCTTTCCCCACTAAATTTGTGCACTAGTCTGAATAATGTCACTTGCATGCTACAGCCTGACTAAGTGATCACAAACAAGTGCAACCATGGGAGTACAAGCTGTAAATGTTAACAGCTCATTTAGTGCTGGTGGCCTGAGTGAAAAGCTAGCAGAAAGGCATGCAGGGATCACTGACGTGATGAAAGCACACGGATGCAAGGCCTAACAATGCTACATAGATATGGCTGTTTCTTCAAAGTCCCTGTGGACTCCCAGAAAATAAACACTTCACGCTCATTTATTTATTCATCCACTAACAATGTGAAACGCAAGTATCTGAGGAGAATTGTAATTTTTGTAATTTACAAAATGTATGAACTTTGCCACCAAATCATGTCAATTTAACAATCATTTTAACTAGCCCGATTAAAAATGAAAAATAAATAAATAAATAAAGTTGCTAGGAACAGGTAACGAAGTAAAGGTATAAGTATCTTAAATATTTGGATGATACCCATCCCTATTAGTGACACTGGCCCATAACACTATCAGAATGTGTGGAAGATAAGAGAAATGGTGTCAGCACTAAGTCCTCCTCCTGCCACAGCAGCTGCTGCTAAGAACCGGCAGCCGTCCACCTGTCACTCTGGGCTGCCAAGACATTTCTTTAGATCTTTAGTTCTGGTTCCAGAACAGAGATTCAGCAGATAAAGGCAATGCCAACAATCCAACAATATGTGTATCTCTCTATTCCTGAACTACTGATTAAAGATCATTTTTGTGATCAGGACACAACATTTCTGCATCGCATAAACTGATTCCTTGTATATCTGATAATCAACTTACAATTCTCAGTACTGCTCTGCTTAAATTGAACCACAGAGTTGCATTTGCAGATTACTCTTTATAACTCTTACTGAGAAAAGGCCTTGTTAAATATATCCATGCCGCTGCTGTTTAAGTCTCCCACTGAGACTTCAGGAGCAAGATTAATCAGTGTTGAATTTTCATCTACACAGACGTTTATAAAGAGCAAATCTGACGTTTTACCATTTCTAATAGGTTCTAGAAGAGCAGTTTTCAGTTTATGAATCATACAAGGTGGGTACATAAAGAGATTTTTTTTTAAAAACCCATAAAGGCAAGTATGGTCAGGTGACCGTGAGTCCTTTGTAACTTAAGTTTTTGAAACAAACAACATTTAATGCATGTGTACAATTGTACAACATAACAAGAAAGATGACTTCAAGTAATGTCAATAAAGACTCTGTTTTACTCTGAAATTAAAACTGCTACTTAAAAACCCATTTGAAATTCCAGAGGGAATTCATGGTGAATTATTCTTTCTGGTTGGCCTACAAATTGACGTCATGACTGATCTTCTGTAACAAAAACGCTTGCCAACAGCTGATGCAGAAACCAGACAGCATTGCTCTGTGTAAGAGAAAACTCCGTTGTCCCCCAAAGTAGTTTGACAGCAGCTTGGTTTCCAGAGTATTAACTAGGGATGCTCATTTTAACCATTTAACCGTTAACCGATCGATTTGATTGAAGTTTGACCAATTAATACAATCAGTTAAACAGCTTAAAAGGTCATTTTATTTATTATTCAGTATTTTACCTACTCATAGCCTATATAAAATTGTGTTGACAAAAAAAACATTAAAAAAACGCATTTTATTGGCCACATTCACACAGCAGCAGAATACAGTTGTTGAGTCCTAATACAGGGAGTGACAACCGCGAATTTCTGTACCTGGAAATGTTCAGGACTCGCAACTGTTTGCGTAACCCGTGCGCTGTGTGAACGGAACAGGAAAGCCGCTCTGCTGCACAAACGCGCTTCTACCGTGGTGTTACGTGTTTTTACGTGTGTTTCGGGTAACTTATAGTGATGGAGAAATGAGCTGCGTGTCATCTGAAAGTTTTATTAGATCTCGTCGGTTTTCCACCAGAGTCGCTCTCGTCAGTTTTGTGTTCTGCACGCGAGTCATAGCTCCGCATATAATAACCGAAATAAGCATCCCTAGTATTAACCGATTCTAGGTTTTAGATTCTCTTGACTTTGATCAGCCATTTCAGTGTTGACAGCACATTAATAGCTTATCAACTTGGTTTAAATCTAAACAAAGTTGTCTCTTTTTAAATGACAAATGAGAAGGCAGTTAGAGACATGACGGCTTAAAAATATCTTCTACTTCCTAAAAGTGTGTATGTCTTCAGCAAGTCTTTTTTCCCCCTCATAAGTTAAAAGCTTTCAAAATTTGGGTGAGGAAAAAGGAACCCAGAGAGCAGCACCTGACAAGTGTATTAAGCAACCGACCAAAAGTTTGTTTGGTTTTTACATAGTTTAAGGATGCACATCTAAAATATATATTGTAGTTTCCCAAACAACACTTTGTACCATTCAAGACATGCTTATCTTCCAAAGCAGCTTAAAAATGTGTATAATATTTAATATTATTTCTAAATGTAATAAAATCGTACTTCTTCACCGATGTGACTTATTTGTGTTTTTTTCCCTCAACAATGCAATTTTAAACCCTAATCAAAATATGGTTAATAGATTAAATATAAAATCACTTTTTTATTTAATTAATTACACAATATCTGTCTTCGACTGACTGTACAATGTAGACTTTATCACAATTTGTGTCCAACTGGACCTCTGTCACCCTCATGAGCTCTCTAGCTCACTGTGTTGGAGTAAATACATTTAGCATCAATTGACAATATTCATAAATGCACAAATACACATTTACATTTTCGTATGCGAAAGCGCAAAAAAATGTATTATTTTTATTTTTATGACGGACGAACGTTTCTGGAGGCAGTGTGTAAACGTGCCCAACACAATGTGAGGACGTATTTATTTGGTGTCAAATTTTCCTATTACATGTGAAAATGTTGGACTCTTTACTTTTTAGGATTAATTAGATAAAGCTACAAATCTTGATCAAAAACATTCCATTTAGCGAACCGCTGTTTTCTCCCTCACTAGGCTTAAGAAACTTCAAATATTTACTTCTGCTTCTTTAAATAGTCACAGGCCCTATAAACCACAGCAGTCTGTAGATAGGCTGTATCAAGTCTACGGTGAGGGAGTCCCACCCCTGCACAGCTGTAGACCCACCGCACTGCTGGAGGCTCTATTCTGATCCCTCTCGTTGAAGGAGACTAACTTTTACCCTTCTATTAAGATTTAAACCACTTCTCAACAGCTGACAACCTATTTCATCCTGGTTAGGACACAAAATCTAAACCCAAGCGTTTGCCAATGTTTATTGGACATGTGACTGTGATGTGCTTAAAGCTCCTTCAGCCCACACAACAAGATTTATTTATTTATTTATTTTTTGAAATAGTACTCAATATACAATATATTGTATATGCCATCCATATTGGCCATTCATGGAATTACTTGCAGTTATTATTGTATTACTAAAAAAAGGGCATGCTACACCTATAATTGTGTTTTTGTGTTTTTTTTTTATTCAGAATCAATTATATCAAAAGTAATATTAAAAGGAATTGATAACGTAACTATAGATTTTTATTTCAAATAAATGCTGTTAAAATGTATCAGTTTCCACAAAAATATTAAGCAGAACACCTGTTTTCATCACTAATATAATAATAAGAAATGTTCAGCAAATCAGTATATTAAAATGATTTCTGAAGGAAAATGTACTGAGTAATGCTGACGAAATTTCAGCCTTGCATCACATTAATTAATTACATTTTAAAATATATTCAATAGAAAACGGTTATTAAAAATTTTACAGATTTTTCATAATATAACTGTATTTTTGAACAAGTTTCAAAAACATTAAGACATTTCCCTTACAATAAACTTTACAGTAATCAGCATTTGAAGTGGATCAAAAGAGTTTTTAATGGCCAACATGTTTAGATCTCTCTCTGGTTATATTGACTTAACCTAGAAACAGATCTGATTGCCATCTTGTATAAGGAACACTAATCTCACCAAGAGGGTGTGTTACTATGCTTACAGAGTGGTTTGAGAATGAGTTAACGTACGTACGTACGTACGTACGTACGTGTGTGTGTGTGTGTGTGTGTAGTTCAAACAGGTGAGAGAGCAGATCTGATGTACTTGGAAGAGATTAACCGGTCTCCTCTTTTCACCTCACCCCCGTCTGATCCAGCGTGTCTGAGTCTTGATCACACCTATACTAATGTGTCCCGCATGTGCACTCTCTTAGTTCCTTATGCTCTCTTTAACTACTTGCCTTTTCAAAAGGTACACTTTTGTACCTATTTAGGTTCAAATATGTACACTAATATTACCAAAAATTGATCTATTCGATACAAACATGTCCCTTATGAAAAGGTCCTGTCCAAGTGACAGCTTTTATACCTTTATTCCTGAATTTTATCAATTAATATTCTATTTTAATCAATTCTATTTTATTAATTTTAGCTACATCTGGGCTATCTGTAATGCATTAATGGCTTTTGTTAATAAAATGACTCATGCAAGATTATCTTCCTACTAATCTGATTCCATGCATTGACCTACAGAAGTCCAGCAGCTTGAAATGATACACAAAAGCATTTGTGAACAGAAAGAGTTTAACTGCTACCAGCTGAAGCCCCTTGCTGACACACCACTAGTGTGAGATCAGTCTATAGGCAGTGGACACGAGTCAAGAGCAAAGGGCTTTTTTTAGCCTGATTTCTTCCCAGATCTTCTTACTACATGACGAAGACGGCGTCCTCTATTTAGTCGTGCAGAAAAGATTAGATACAGAAGCAAGACGAGCTCTAAATAAACTGGAATTCAAACAATCGGGATTAACGTCTGAGCTTTGTTGCATGTTTGTGGTGACAGGAAGTTGTAGGACAGAGAGAGAAAGAGTTCAAACTTGAGTTTATTTAGGTCTAAAACAATTCCTATAGAGCCTACATTCCAATCTAGGTTTATTTCAGAACGTAGCATCAGGAAGAAACGTCTAGTTCACTTGTTTTCTCACATCCACATCTCACTTCTTCTAATAGTTTACCTACAGCCTCTAATCAACAACACACAAATTATTTATTAACATGCGTCTATGTACTAGAAAGTTGACATACTGCATGATATATTAAATAAATTAAGGATTTTTTGACCTACATGTATTCATAAATCTCCTTTAATTGTAAATTGAATATGCTGCTTCTCCATAGATAGCAGGCAGGATATCCTGTGGTCTTTTTTTAGGTTATTGTGAATAAACAAACCTCTATTAAACTGAGCCTTGTGTGTACAGCTATATAATGAAGGACATTTAGATAAATGGCACTGACAGAATATTTCTGATTCTAGATGTTTATAATAAATTTTAAAAATCCCCGTCCACTAATATATGCAACAAACAATTGCATGCATTAAGAACATTTAATCCATAACAACAATGAATTATGTTAATTGTGAAAAAGTAAAAGTACAAATATCCCATTCTATTTATGACAATAAATCCTACAATAATTATAATACAATCGGAGTTGGAGTCAGGTCATGCTACATAAACTGAATGACTATTTTATATATTTATAGCTAGCAATCAGCATTTCACCTTTGTAATTTGAACGGTGATGTCATCTAATCTGCATCGTCAAGCCTATCAATTAAAAAGTTACGTTTTGCGGACGATTTTAAATGAATATTTTATTCTGTCAAGCGTCATTTGTAACCTGAATTAAATAATATTCGATGCTTTTTGTATTTGATTTCAACCCAAAAAACGTATTCGTATATAAACGTGATTTTACATTATAACTAGGTCCTATATTTCTAATGAAAAACCCCAATAACGAGATCCTCAAAATATCCATAAAGTTTTTATATTTCTTGCTATTTTCTTTGATCTCTGGCACTTTCTGTAAAGTGCATGCTGAAGAACAATGAAAGTACACAAAATGAGTGACCATGGGTGGAGACACACGGACTGATACACTTTTCTTTTAGTGCGCCGCTGCGCGCAACAACAAACCGTTATATTTCAGTCCTTGTGCAACATTGTAACATTCTTGTTTTGTTTCGGTCTGACCTCTCTGAGCTGGTCCAGCTCTTTTCTGACGCCCTCATATTCGCTCTCCAGCTCCTCGAAGCGCTGTTTCAGCTGCTGGTTGTCCTCAAGCACCGCGAGCCCG
The DNA here is from genome assembly GCA_032275025.1 of Enteromius treurensis. Lineage (NCBI taxonomy): Eukaryota > Metazoa > Chordata > Actinopteri > Cypriniformes > Cyprinidae > Enteromius > Enteromius treurensis. The sequence continues at coordinate 6,087,271 of JAUCMU010000013.1, forward strand.
TACTCCGCCGCCTGGATCTTCTCGCGGCTCGTCTCGCTCAGTTCCCGCGTCAGGCGCTCGATCTCCGCGCGGAGCCAGTTGGGCCCGGCCTCGGAGACCAGCTGCGCCTCGGGACAGCCGTCCTCATCCCCGGACATGTTTGCCATCACCCGGCACACTCTTAACACAGGCGATAACGGACCGAGCCCGTTGACTCCTCTTTCTCAACCATTTAGTTGATCAACAATCTAAAGTGCATGTGGTTTGCTGGCTGCACTATTCTCACCGCGAAATTTCAAATTTAAGTTTAGAAACTTATTCCACATGTTTCAGTGTATAACTCCATGATTTCCTCTCGTTCGGATGTCATTTCTGAGATTAGGAGGGGAACTCGGTTTGCTGTGAGATCATCCAGCAGGAATAAGAAGTGATTTTGTCTCTCCCGGTTTTATGGGTAATGTAGTTCTATTTACACATGCATGTGTTGAATTAGGGCTGGGCTAGGCTACAAGACCCATAATGCTCTGTGTTCTGTACACGAAGGCAACACAGGATGCACAGATGGTCCATTGACTGAATGCCAAATTCAACTCCAAATGTTGCTCAATGCTTCCATCTGCTGATGGTAATATTTCAGGCTGTGTGATGTAAATGAAAAACTAGTTTCAACGTTTTTAAAATCAGGGACTTTTCTTTTCTTCTTATCTTTCTATCTATCTATCTATCTATCGATATATGATATGTAAAAATATTTATGCGTTGTGTGAAAAAAATAATTAATTAAAAACGTGAAAAAGTGAATTATTATAATTATGGAAACATGAAATTAAGGCTTTTTATTGAAAAATATGTTTTTTAAATATTGTCTAGAAAAACGTGTACTTGTGTGAAATACAACACGTTGTTTAAATTAAATAGAATAATAATAGTAATAATACCTATCTCTTTCAACACTAGGATGAAGTCAAGCAGTCAAGTAAAACTTTGTCTTTCTCTTTATTTATTCCTTCCATTTCTAGCTTGTTCTTATGAATAGCTTCATGGATTCCCTAGATAAAAGCATCTGCAAAATGACTACATTTAAATGTAAAAGTATAATAGTAATATTATTATTCAATTATATTTATTATTATTATACTTTTAAACATATTTTTATATATTATAAAGATATATTTATGTATTATTATTATTATTATATAGCAATAGCAATAATAGTTGCCACATTTGTATGCATTTTTTTCTCTCTCTCTTTTTCTGTAGTCCACCGTCACACCTCATGGAGCCAGTCTGAAAAGCCCTGCACTTAAAACTTAAATGTCTGCCATTGTGTCAGTTTCAGATGACTGAAAACTGCGGTTTCCTTTGTGTCGCCACATGTATGTAACAGAAACCAAAAGCATTATGATTAAAGGGCAATAACGCCACAAAACTGGATTTACCCATTAATCTGAAAGTGAAAATATACTTTACTAATGCCAGTTCACCATTATTATCTGTTAAAGCATGATGACTGACGGCTGCCAGACTTGAATCAAATGAAGAAGCAGCAGAATGAGCGTTTAACATCTCCAAGCTGAACAATCCTCCCAATGGTGAGTTCTTAATTAGCGCTCTCTCTCATTACTAAGAAAGATATACAGTAATTCAACATGTTCAGTTACTGTACTCCTCTGTCTTCAGGGTGCTTTGGATGTTTACAAGCACTGTAAGTTTGCTAGATCTGATTTTAAATTGAAATTGAAAGTGGTACAGCATTTGTTTGTTTGTTTGTTTATTCATTCTACTTTTCCTACAGATAAATATTTCCATTTTTTCTCTATCTGCTTCGGCCTGGGCTTTGGACTGTTACTCTACAGGCCGTTTTACTGTAAGACTTCTATTTTGTTCGTGCATTCCAGTATGTGCCTGCATCATTCTATGAATATGAACAGCAGTGGGTCCGAAGTGAAGCCATTTACATTAATTCTTGAAAGAATTGAATCAATAAAGCCTCACACATGAGAAAAACAGACTTTCAGAAAAGTTATTTCAAAGGGTTCAAATATAGTTTATTTGTTTATTTAAGTTCCTCTGTGCTCAATCTATCTTTGAGTCAATCATTTTTATATTTTCCAGCCGTGGTGGTGCCATCATTTCTTGCTGTGTTCTTCACAGTAGTTTTTGAATGTGTTGGTGCATCCTTTGGTAAGATGTTTTATTAAAACGTATAAAAATAATCATAAAAGTTGTCCGAAATGCCACGTATAACAAAATTTGAGGGAAAAGTTTTGAACATTTAACATTTTTAACAGGTTTGCCAGCACACACTGTAAGATGTAAGGTTCGACCTTACCACTGGAAAGGTAATGTTATATGTTCTGACAGCTTTACCTTACTTCCATCGTGTCATTTAATTAATATGAAAACTGGTTTGTTATCAAAGATCTTTTTTTTTTGCTACAGATGTTGTCTGGGGATTTTGTGTGGCTTTCTTTGTGACCATCCTTCATCTCAGGTCTTACCATGGTATGTTAACCTCACAACTTCCTAACGAGAGACATCAAGGCTTCTTTGTTGTTTCTTGAGCAGCAAAGCATCATATCGGAATGATTTCCGAAAGATCATGTGAAACTGAAGACACATTAAATTAAATTTGAAAATATATTTGAATAGAAAACTATATTCTGAACAGTTTTTTTTATTAATAACTGCAGCCTTGGTGAGCATAAGAGGCTTGTTTTAAAACATTAAACATCTTAAGAGTATACAGTATAATGCTGTAATACAAGTTTATCAATTCTTTTGCAGTCTATACTCTGTCTTGTGGCTTTGGTCTCGTTGTGTTTGCGGTAAGAGGAGCAATACGCAAATATAATGCTCTATGGTGAGAACTTCTGCTTTATCATGTATCAGAACCTTAATGTGAGTTACTGCAGGACATTGCAGTAGATCATTTTCTAAGAACATCCTGGAAAGACTGTTGTTCCTGGTTTTTAAACAGGAAAGCATGGCGTTACTGTGATTGAAGTAAAATTAATGCTCACTAAG
>JAUCMU010000013.1:6090376-6105271 GCA_032275025.1 Enteromius treurensis
TTACTTTATATATATATATATATATATGTATATATATATATATATATATATATATATATATATATACACACACACACTCACACACATACTGCATATATATATATATATATATGGTGTGACAGCAAAAATGTGGAAAAAAACATACAAATAACATGAAAAAACACACATAGAATACATCAACTACCCATATATATATATATGTGTGTGTGTGTGTGTGTGTGTGTGTGTGCGTGTGCGTGTTATTTATTTGTTTGTTTTTTTATACTACAAATTTGATCTTGTTGATGTCTTTTGCAGGTGTCCAATTTTGAATGTTCTGTTTCACTAAATTATTTTTGTATATTTCCCAATATCTAATTTCTGATTTAATCTTGTTTTACTATTTGTTACTTTCTAAAAAAAAGTTTTTGATTAATGATTATTTCACTGATTTTCAAAGTTGTAAATAAAAGTATTTTAAGAGGTTTACAAGAAAATAAAATTACTCAGGTCTAAAATAATACTTATTAAAAAACACATCTAATTCAATGTGTTTCTTTGTAATTAATTTACTATAAATTTCAAAATTTAAGTAAAATTTGTTTCTACACCATTTGTTTTTGTGTTGTTCAATTTAAAAAAAGTATAGGTTTTCATCAATCAAATGCATTCTTCTTATTTATTTGAATATACAACAGGTTCTCTTGACACTTTACAGTGTGACAACATGCCCCAATAGTGGCCAGAGTCTGTTTTAAATAACTTGTTTAGTAATGGTAAAAAGTGACTTTTTAAAAATAAATTAAAAAAATTAATTAACCCACCTAAACCCCTCTCTCTCCAATTACTGTAAAGGAAACAGACAACACACATGATCTCTCAAACTCAAATGCAGAGGGCTTTAATCAATCACTTGTTGAAATACATAGAAAAATAACAGGAAGTGTTTGTTGTAGGTTCATAGTTCAGATATAACAGCATGTTCCAGTGACGCTGATGGTTTCATCTCTCTTCTTCTTCTCTGGCCAAAAAACGACCATGTTTCATGCTCATAACACCACAAAATGCTACTCCAACTTTGTAAACACAGATCAAACTACAAACAGTTTCACAGACGACAACCATTTACCAATTTACTGAACACTTTGAGTTGAAGCACCCTACAGACATTCTCCTTTGATTATCTGTTTCTTTTTCTTACGACTAAACACTACGAAACGTTAACATCAAATCATTTTTTTTTTCCGCACACGTATCTGTTCCCGTGAAATCCAGCCCCGCCCTGTAGTCATAGCTACACAGTACCAATATAAAAAGTATTAAAATATGTCAGTTTCATTGTTGGGTCTTATCAAATGACATTTAAAAACACGAGTGTCACGTTGTACAGCATATCGATGTTTTCTGAGGTGATAGTGTAAAATACGTTTTAGCGTCGCTAAACTTTCAACTTTTTGAGTTTCAAATCAACATAAAATCATAACATTTGTCTTTGCGATATTTTTCAGAATGCAAGTCCTTGTCTATAATATTTCGTGCTGAAACCCCTGTTTTATTGGTGTCTCATTATGCAAGTACAAATGGTTATAAATGCAGTTTCATGTTGATTTTAAACTGTCGGTACAGGAAAAGAGCTCGAAAAAGGCTCCTGTATGCATTTTTGTATGTACACTAGTATTCAATAGTCTAAGGATTTTTTATATTGTTACAAGAAGTCTCTGGGGCTCACTAAGGCTGCATTTATTTGATTAAAAACACAGTAAAATTGTCATGTGTTTTTTTTTTCCTTCTAAAGACGGTTTCATCGGGTGCACGCACCTGGACCTAAGTTAACTTCCGGTCTGTGTTTGTTTATCAGTCTGGTTAGTGCCACCGGCTACAACCACGTAATGCACGTATAAATATCAAACCGAGCTGTGGGTGTTTCTATATCACTGCATTTCTGAAGGAAGACTGTCTTTAGAAAATGTCATTTTCATTTCATCCTGCATATAAGGTAGCTTTTGTAAGCTCAGAGCTGCTTTGTCTACAGCCGTTACCAGGGAAACCTCTCGTTTCTCGTACTTAAAGCACCTCCTGCTGGCAGAGAATGAATCTGCATTTCACAAGTTCCCACTTCCTCTGTAATAATCAATATAGAGCCTGGTGGGCTCTAAGCCCTAGGGGAATGACCTCTAGGTGGGCCTGGTCACCGCATGCCCCCAGGAGGAGAGTGAAAAGTGTAATTAAGTAATAGGGAGAATGGTTATCATGTTGAGCGTGATTCTCCCGAAATTGGTTTAGTTACTAATTATTTACTCTGTAAAAAATTACCGTGATTTTAACGGTAAAAAAAAATTAAAATGCTACGGTAAAAACCTGTTAAATGGTTAATGGTGTTAATGGCATTGCATTTTAAATTTAGTTTGAATTTGTTGTTTTTTCTTTGAAATAACTATGTTTTTTTCTTTTATTTTTTACATCAGTTATGTTTATCAGGGTTGTGTGTTGTTATGTAATGTAATGTTGTTAAATGAATGTTTATTGCACAAATTTCAGTTTAATAATTCTTACCATGATGGTGTTTAGTGTGTGAAAGACGCTGAGCATCTTCTATACATGTTCCTATTTAAAAGCTACTTGTGATGGGCCTTGGTTCATAACGTGACTTGCTCATGACTTGTACCACCTGCATTTGGTAGTTATCAGTGGATTTCACTACTTTCATAGGTTGGTATATTAACATTATATCAGTTATTACGGTTTATTATTAGAAATTACGGTATTTAACTGTAAATTTAACATAAAACAGTAAAACTAAAAATATTGTTACTGTATTTTTCACAGTTTTATTCTGGCAACCACAGCTGACGATTTTTTATTTTTTTTACAGTGTACTGTAGAATGGACTTAGCTGTTGTTATTCATTCTATTTGGATGTTTACCGGAAGTTAAGTTAGTGCCACAAAAGCACGCATCCGCGGTAACATTTGTGTATGTTGTCGTTGAAACCGTCTTATAGTCTTATTCCTGTGACGCAAAGCTGAGTTTTGAGTATCATTACTTCAGTCTTCAGTGTCACATGACCCTTTTAGAAATCATTCTAACATGCTGATTTGATGATAATGAAACAATTCAGTGTTGCCAATTAGTATTTTGGCAGATTAAGTTTCTTCATTATGAATATAAAGTTCAAGAGATAAGCATTTATTTGAAACATTATGGCTTTACTGTCACTTTCAATCATTTTAATGCATCCTTTTTGAATAAAAATACTAACAGTAAAACTTCAAGTACCTCAAACTATTGAATATTAGTGTATTTGTTGGGAAGTAAACGGAATGTGCTGGTTACTTCAAAAAGTGCACCACGTACAGTATCTCACATTACTATTATACTCACAGTGGGGTCATTCACAGTGAACGGGGTGGAGGGAGGGGCCACGATCTGAAGAGGAGGAGTCATGTGACAGTGTTTGTGGAGCTGCTTGTTTGATTTGGGTGGAATGGGCGGGGCAAAGCGAACAGGTTCACTTGGCGTTGGCCGAGGTGTTAAGCATCTTCTTGACCAGCTGTGCGATGGAGTCGCGGTCGATGCCGTAGATTTTGAGCAGGTCGGACATTTTGCCGCTGCGAGGAACGTGAGCGACAGCCAGGCGCTGGAAAGTGAAGCCTGGTTCATTCACGACAGCGGAGCACACCGCCTCTCCCAGGCCACCTGAAGAATTACGGCAGATGAACGCGTTAATGGTGTGATTATTAAAGTGGGTTTTTGAAAATGACCTTTCATGCAACATTCTGCAAAGTTTTAAACCCAAAAGAGCACCGTGTATGAAGTTATTGTATAAAGCGAGACGCTCCTCGAGAGTTTGGGACAATTATCCTTAAGAGTTGTTTAACAAATAAGGTAAAATAAAATGCATATTATAAAAAAATGAAAGTGTTCTTTGACCTTGCACGCATGTCAACTTGTTGTTTGGGACTCTCAAAACTAATATATGAACCATTCATTCCCCCTTAATAGGGGCACTTTAAGGAATACATGCAAAATAAGAGTAATATTAAAATAAGTATCCTGGGAAATCATGCCTGTCTTTATGATGTCAGAAATATACCAGTTACAGTAAGAAATTGCATGTTGGAACTAGGAATTTTATACAGTTGGTATTTTTCTTACTTGTAAATGATCTAAACACACACATTTTGCAAACAATACATATAAAGTATCTGCATAATCCGAAGATATATACACTATTGGTTAAAATTTTGTTTCTAATGTGTTTGAAAAAGTCTCCTCTGCTCACCAAGGCTGCATTTATTTATATAAGAATACAGTAAAATGTACTTTATTACTGTTATGACAGATACATTTTCAGCATGCACATTTATTTTTATTATCATTGTTGAAAACAGAGGTACTTCTTCATATTTTTGTGTAAACTTTATTTTATATAAAATATTTTTTCTAAATATTTTGAAATAATTTTTTAGAATTTTTGTTGTCTTTACTGCTACCTCTTACCTCCTTGTAAAATATTATATTAATAATATTAAATTATAAATATTAAATTAAGAAAAAATCCTACTGAACAAGTGTTATGTTTTTATTAATATTGGAAAAGAGCCGATATTATTATATTTCTTTAGTTTAGATTTGTTTAGTTTATTTAATTTTAATTTAATTGTTTAGCAAGTCTGTTACATGCCTGTCATTTTTTGAAAATTACTATTTAGGTTTAATAAATTTTCCAGTTCTAGTTTTAGCTTTTAGCTAGATCCAGTAATCGTAGTACTTTAATTTAAACTTCAGTAAATCGGCAATGCAAAATGTTACATTTTTGTTTCATTTGAGCTTTTATATTTAATATTTGTTTATATTTCTTATTTGTATTTAATATTAGTGTGGCGGGGGAATTCCAGCTTTATTTCAATGATCAAAAATGTTAAACATCCAGCAGATGTTAAAATTGCTCACGTCACCTTTAATGCTTTCAGATGTACAAACACTGCTGAAGTTGTGGAAGGTGGTTTGCTAGTCTTATCTGGTTTAAGCTGCTCTCTAAAGCTGGTGTAGTTGTCTGTTTCCAAAACCAGCAATACAAACCATCTTACCCTGCTTTTAAATTAGCATTCACCTTTGCATAAAGCTCACTGTTTGACCTTCCACACTACGTTCTGCTTTTAAAATTCATACATGTCAAACATCATGCTTTGATAGACTATTCAAATCTCTTTTTATCCCTACACGCCCCTGCTATCAACCTTGCTGCGATCACATGTTCTCTCTGTCTGCTTCAATCCTCTTTCTCTCCCCCGGGGGCAGAGGGGATGTTTGCTTTCAGAATGATTTTGGATGTTAAACTCTCTCTCTCTCTCTCTCTTTCATCCAGCCTCACTCCTCCTCTGGCACGCAGGCACTAATGCCATGTCCAGGGCCGCCTGTGTTATCTAGGTCACAATAAGCCCCGCGGCCGTACGTTTGCTTAAGGAGACCTGACAGGCTTCTCTGTCTTTTTTCCCCCTGAATGAACAGAATGAGACACGGCCAAAAACCTCAACCGATTATGACAATACAATGCCTCTCGCTTCGTGATCCAATGACAATTTGCCAACACATCATGTTTCTTCCAGCCAGCCAATTGCACTCTGCCACAACCTCACAGACCGATACATCTCTACTCGACTGGACTTGCTGTTCATGCTACTTGGATGTGCAGCCAGGCTGAAATGTGTGCTTGAGACAAGGAATAATGTGCTCTAAGCTGGAAACCCACCTTCATAATAATGATCCTCAACCGTGATGACACGACCTCTGGTGGCACGCACATGGTCGATGATGGTTTTGGCGTCCAGGGGTTTGATTGTGAAAAGATCGATCACTCTGATGTAAATCCTCTCTGGAGAATGACACACAAAGGACACATACCTGAGTTCATGTAAAGCCCACGCATCACAATCACGAAATATTGTAATCAAAGGTCTTGTGGGTTCGACATGAGTAAATAATGACTAATAATTTTTGGGGTGAACTATGCCTTTAAGACAATGCTACGGAGATGAAGTAGTACCTGCTGCATGGATAATTCTTTTCTTAACCTTATTTAGTTACAAAACTACAACACTAATATATATTTAACATAATGGTATGACTAACATAAAGCTAATATATTTAACTAAAAATAATCAAGAAACAAAATTAAAAACCTTTATAATGTTGAATTTGATTTCTATTTACTATAAATAACAAAAAAATCAGTGTATCAGAATGGTTTCTGAAGGATCATGTGAAACAAATTCAACTTTGATCATAGGAATAAATTACATTTTAGAATATATTTAAAAATGATATTCATAATATATCATTTTTAAATGATAATAAAATATAATACCTCACAATATTTTATTTTTTTTCACAAACAAAAGTCACTTCCTTCAAAAACAAACACCAGACCTATTGAATGAGACATATATTGTACAATCCCTGCAGTTTCATTATACCTTTTTTGAGTTGCTCGGCTGCAGCCAGAGCTTCATGGAGGGTCATTCCAGCTCCGATCACTGTCACCTGATCTTCCTTACTCTGGCACACCACCTGATCAGGTCATTTATACATTAATGGTGCATTGTGATACATTTTTATATAATATAATTAACTCAGCTTAACAAAGTGAATCAATAATAAATGTATGACTGCTTTGACCGCATTTGAATCTATTTAAGATCTCATCTCAGAATGCTGATTAAGAGACAGCTTTACCTTGGCTTGGCCAACATGGAAGTCCTCATTGCTGTTGTAAATGATTGCAGTCTCTGGACGAGTGGTCCTGATGTAACAAACCCCCTTGAGTCCAGAAAAAAATGTTAGAACTATGACAAGGGCTAAATCTGATGATGAAAAAAATATATTTTCATATTATATTTTCTTGCTTTCATTGTGAAAGTGAATTGAATTGCTCCTACCCAACAAGAAACTAAATTGATATCTTCTGAATCACAACTGATTTTTTTTTTTAATGCTGGAGCGTCATTAACCTTGGAAATCGCATTTTTGGTGTTTTTTAAGGACAACAATCTTTACACAAAACATGGTAAGATTTCATCACGGAGGAAGAACAGCGGGTGAAATCTTAAAAAATCTTAAAACTGTTAGTAAAATCTGTCGACTTTAGCTATCTTTGTAGCCTTAACTCTGCAAAGTCTGCATGTCTGTAACGCAGCATATATAACAGATTTTCCATGTTGAGTTTTAACAACCTTTTTTAGTTATCTCCATTTTTATGGCTCTAAATGGTTAATTTCCAGAGATATAACGCCCTCAATATGGCTATAGGAGTAAATTGTTAAATTGTACACATTTTCATTGGTCACTTTGCATTTAGCATATTCTTTTTTCTTTTACAGAGGAATATCTAAAGAACAAACAGTGTTGAAACTAGAAATTAATTTCCCTCTATTAAATCAATTGCGTAGCTCCTACCTATCTCATTGCCGCATAGATCATTTTCTAAAGTTTACGTGCATGTAATTCATTAAATATTAACAATTTCTCAATATGATTTACATCTGATTCTCCTTTTCAAAGCCCTATATGGCTCGATCCCAGTGATATGGAGATCTCAATGTGGCTTCATGTCCAAATTGTTGAAAATAACCCATTTTTAGTGGTCGAAAAAACCAAATGATAGTCACTTTGCAGCTATTTTTGAAGAATAAATAATGCTGAAACTGGATATGCAACTTGTTTCCCAATATCAAAATTTACTGCATAAAACAAACCTGAACATACTACTCATAATAGTAGATATATCATGCCAACCTTTGTGTTGGCCGCAAGCTCCACAGCCTTTTCAGTAGATACAGCATCACTGGGGTAGAAAATGGTGGCAGTGGGGATGGCTCTAAAAATAGCCATGTCCTCCAGCCCCATGTGGGCCGGGCCGTCCTCTCCTAAAACACGCACACACACACCAGCTACATACTCACATACTATTATTTAGACCGAACAGAATTTGTATTGTAGAAATGTGAGGCAGGTGCACAAGCATGCGACAGTTGAGCAGACAGGCAGGTGTACAGACAGCCGGACTGGCATGCAGTGTACCTGTGCTAACGGAGGGGATGCCGGGTCAACCGGAGACAGCCTCCGAGATACACAGGGGGAGGGAGAGAGGGAGAAAGGGTTGTGCTAAGAGTCGCACCGCCGCCAGACGACCAGAAGAACAAAACACACATTAGAAAGACAGCTTCAGGAAAAAAACAAGGGGGTGAATCGCTCACAAATCTATTCAAAAACATCATCGTTTGAGTCACAGCTGCGACGTGTGAGAGAGGAGAATGGGAGGTGTTGGAAATGGGCGTGGCTTAACAGGAAGAGTTTTGATTGGAGAGTGCACCTGTCTGTTAGAAAATAGGTGGGGCTTAGCTCGTGGCCTCAAAAAGAAAAGAATGTACATCTTACCGACAGACAGGCCGCAGTGGGAACCGCAGAGGTTTATGTTGCTGTCTGAGATGGCGGCCATGCGGAGCTGGTCGTATGCGCGGGTGAAGAAGGTGGACAGGCCACTGGCGAACACAAGGTTTCGCTCACGTGCGGCACAGCCTGTGGCGACGCTGACCTATGAAAGATAGACTTTCAATTTCTTTAACATTCCTGTTAAATACATACTGATCAGACTTACTGTTGTATGAAAGTAGCAAAGAGCAACCAAGAAACACTCTAGCACCCAGAAAACAACTAGTATTCTTTGAAAACTAAATGATACACATAAGCAAGCCAAAAGACATGACTTTAGTAATATAAAGTTACATAATTCAGACATAAATAGTATATCATCTTTGGTAATGTACTAGGAAAGGAACATATGGAACCTGCTAAACAGGAACAGGAATTCTATCCTACATATGAAAGGAATTACAAGTGTGTGGCTCACACACTCAATATCATTTCCTGTTTCCTGTCTGAAATCCTCTCCGTGCAAGGCATTATCTAGAATATATCCAAGCCTCAGCAGCAGTACAGACCACTGCACACTGAAGTTCTTTGTTTGTCATCCTGTTGTATCATTACGCTTTGTATCATTAGGCAGTGTATAAAAATGATTGACACAGCGTGAGGTTGTATTTAGTTTTCAACGTGCAAATATTTTTGACGAAAATCAGAGTGCAATGGCTTAAAGTCTTAAGTCTAACATGTGGGGTTCTTGATACACACACACACACACACACACACATAGTAATATATAATTTATAGTTTATAGTGCATATGACTTTTTAATTAGTATGTAGGTCTATTAGTACATGTCCTCTTATTAGTTAACTGCAGAGTTTGAAACAAATCTGAACTCTGACCATTTAATTACTATTCAGATTTTCTGCATGTCCATCACGATCGCTTCCCAAAACACAAAATATCAAACGAGTGGCCTACATCATAGAGAATGCGCTTTTATGAAGAAAAGAATGCAGTGTGGGTTTTCTGCATGGCTTCTTGGGGGGAAAGGCACTGCAGCAGGGCGTGGTGCAAAATGGAGCGTAAGTAGGTCACATCTTCACTGCTGCATTATGGATAGAGTGCCATGTATTATTCAACAAATCAGCGTTTCGGTGCTTTGAGGGGCATTTTACATGGCCAATCCCAGAGCTCTACTTTATCAGTGGGAGGATGTTCTGATCACTAAGCTCGTCTCCCAAATGAGAGGTTTACTAAAAGGTAGCACTTGCCGTTTTGGGTTCATTAAAATATCATGACGATTCTACTTCACAGTTTCCTACCATGTTCTGCTCTGCGCTGTAGCACTCAATAAAGCGGTTGGGATGCTCATTTTTAAAGATTTCAGAGTAGGTGAAATTTTTGGTGTCGACATCCATAGCCACCACTCGCTCGTTGTAACGTCCCAGTTTGGCCATGGCCATCCCGTAAGCCTTGCAGGTGGCGATCTGTTGGAATAGAGCATGGTGTAAAGAGCAAGACCATGATATTAAACCAATATAAATCATCATTCTTTGACTTGAACTCTCACCTTCTCTCCAAGTTTATAGTTGGGAGCGCTGGGCATGCGGACATTGCGCAGACTCACGGGTGGAGCGTCTTCAAGGGGTGAAGCCGGGTACATGCGCTTGTTACTGTTGAGGATACGGCTCTGGAGGTCTCTCATGACGCTCTCTGCCATGTCCTTGGACAGCACCTTGCCATGCCATCCCATCTTATCTTCTGCCACTGAGCATAACATTGTTTTGTTTTTTTTATTAGAATATATTGAGCTGTATCAGTATTTACAGATTTTTAAGTAATGGGAGGGAATATACCAGGAATGCCTTTGCCCTTGGTGGTTTTGGCGATGATGGCAGTGGGTTGGTGGCGTGGCTGGCTTAAGGCTTTACACAGCTCTTCCACACTGTGGCCGTCCACAATGATAGCATGCCACCTAAAAAAGAAAAATGTATAACAAATTGACTTTTCACTCCACACAAACACTTTAACACTTTGAAGTGAAGTAAAGTTGAAATGAAATAATACTAGATGGAAAAACATAAATTTAAAAAAATCATTACACTATTTAATATATTGTTTTTGAAATAAACACTTAACCAAGTCATTTTTAAGAGTACTACAATTACTAAAATTAAAACGGAAATAAAAACACTATATAAATTGTGATTAATTTCATATAAATATGTGTGTTATATATATATTTATTACATATCCTATTTAATAAATATACATTTATATTTAAAAAACTAATTTAAAAACAATAAAGCTTCAGTCAAAGGTCATTTAGATTTTCCAAAAATATTTCCAAAAATGATTCAATATTAAACTGTCACATTATTTTCATCCTATTAGGAACCTTTAAACCCTTAACTCTACTTTAATGCACACAGCTGGTTAACATTTTTAATATAATTTTGCTCTTGGAATTCTGCAATATGACCTGTTTTAGAAATTTACCCATATGTCATTTACAGATTTTTTTTATCCCAGCCCTTTTGGAGCAGTTTGAGGTTAAGTGTCTTGTGGGGTTCTAGGGTTTGAGGTTCCCATCCCATGCCTTCATCCACCTCCATCCAACTCACCCAAAGGCCTCACAGCGTCTCTGGTACTTCTCCACATGGTGCTGCAGTGGTGCTGGATCACTCTGGCCCAGTCGGTTGATGTCCAGTATGGCCAGCAGATTATCCAGCTGGTAGTAGGAAGCGAAGGCCATGGCCTCCCACACGGCCCCCTCGGACATCTCTCCATCCCCCAGCAGGCAGTACACACGGTAACTACAGAAGAGTGAAAACACTGCTACATCTTTGCTTTTTTCTAAAGACAATGGTGCTTGCATGTGCAAATTTGCCATCATGATGGACAAGTTGTTAGTGGCTGCCAAGCTGTTTGGAGTGTATCTTAAAACATTGTTGTTCCATTGATAAGACATTGTAGGTGGTTGCCGGGGGATTATTTAAATTTTGTTGGTGGGGGTGTTTCTTTTACGTTTTGGCAAACCTGATTCATGTTAGTCTCAAATTTTTTACCTAAACGTTTTCAAAAAATTGTTGAATATAAAAGTAGATAGTGAAGAAATATTCAGGAATATTGGTAATCAAACAGAAATGCTTCCCATTGACTTCCATAGTATTTCTTTTTCTACTACAAAAGCAATGGGGACCAACAACTGTTTTCTTCCAAAATAAAGAACTTCATTTTTTAATAATTATATTTTTAAATAATAATTATATATATATATTTTTTTTTTTTCATTAACAAAATATATATTTTTAAAGAAAAATAATTCTCAAATATTAAGCAATATATATATATGTTTTTGTTTTAATTTTTTGGTTTACGTCCTTCCTTCCTTCTTTCATTCTTTCATTATTTTTTGTTTAACAACTTCCATTCAAAACTTCAGTAATTATTTTATTAATTCATTTTTAATTGTTTTCATACAACTAGATTAACCAAAGTTTAAAGACTTTAATAATATTACAAAGAGATTTAAATTTAAAAATAAATATTGTTCCCTCGTTCTTCATATTATTCATCAAAGAATCCTGAAAAAAGTATAATTTCCACAAAAATATAAAGCAGCACAACTATCTGCAACACTGAAAATAGTTTTGTATCACAGGAATAAATTACATTTTAGAATATATGACAATAGTAAACGGTTACTTTATATTGTAACAATAATTTACAACTTTACTATTTTACTACACTTTTGATCAAAGGAATGCAGGTTTGCCAAGCATAAGAGACTCACCAAAATCCCTTTTGAACACTATTAAATACCTTGTTATTTAGTTTATTTTGTCTCTACATGTTTTTTTCAGCTTGCTTGCTGATGTGTTAAACCTCATCACCGCCGCCCTCCTTAATACCACCTGACACTTTCCTGTCACACCACTCGTCTTTCACGAACGAGAAGAGACAGATTCAACTGATCAGAAATCAAAAAGTGATTTTATGCAACACAGCAGGCACGATTCCTCTTTCTCTGCACAGCAGCACTCGCACAGATTACGTACTCATGGGTTTTTACAATGCATTAAAAATAGAGAGTTTTTGAAAGGATTGCCCAAAAATTAGGCTTCAGTTTGGGAAGATTTTTTTGCGCTTATGCCTAAACTAAATTCTATACAAGATATACAAATATCTGGGTGATGGCTGCTGGGGCTTTGATTATTAGAGCAGAAGAATCGCAAAAACACAGCTTGACTCCACACCCTTCAGCACGGATACATGAACTCAGGTAAATGCAAATCAGTGAAAAACGTACATTTTATAATTGCATATCCATAATTTATGCATTTGATAACTGGGGTATTTTTTACAGTACAGCTGTTTGACTTACTTCTGTCGTGAATGTATGGGTTTATGAGTGGCGTTCTTACCTGGATTTGTCAAAGTATTTAGCAGTATAGGCCATTCCACAGGCTACACCCAGCCCTTGTCCCAGAGAGCCTGTGGCCACATCCACAAACTGCTGCTTCTGTCAAACACACACACACACACTCACTCACGTGGATGTTATATAAAATATCGGCTGTCATTGGTTAACGGCTCATGCATTTGCAGCCAGTTTAACCAGAACAATTATTTCTGACCCAATAAACTGCGAGATTTCTCACGGTGCTACTAAACATTTTGTGAACTGAGAGCAGGTCACTTTCATATCATTGTGAGTGAATGTGTCACTCACAGGTGTGGGGTGTCCCTCCAGCGTGGAGTCCACCTGACACATGCTCAAGAGCTCAGACTCTTTCAGGAAGCCGATCTCCACCCACACAGAGTAGAGGACAGGGGCCGCATGACCCTGGGAACACCAAACACAGAATCTATGGTCAAACAAAATGCCACCATTATGTAACTGTCCAACAATTACTTAACACTTTCACATTTAATGTGCATATTTTGCATAGCAATGTATTATTATATTATATTTTTTTTGGGGGGAGGGGGTATTATTATTATTAATTTAAACATATACTTTATGTATATGTATACTTTATGTCACTTTTGACTGAAATGTGCTTAATTTTACCTATAATATGTTTTTCTATATGGAATGTCGCTGGAATGTTTTGATTCCTAAGGATGTAAAACATGCAGACGGTGTAGTTTCTTGTAGGTATTTCTCTTTTCAAACGCAGAGGGCAGCTGCCGGGACTGCAATGCATGCACGATACGAAGCAGATTTCAGTGAAACATGCATAAAGCTCTCATGCACTCAACTGAATATGCTCTTATAATATTCTTCTTATTCATAAGGCTCAAAGACGAGTAGAAAATCAGTTTAAGGAAGACGCTGCCGATGTGGCTGAGCAGCCATCTCCGGAGTGATGCGAAGCAGATTTCAGTAAAATATGGATAAAGCGGCGAAGCAGGTGGAGGAGGATCCCGAGCTGGAGACAAAGAGTCAACGGGCCAGTCCAATGCAGAGGATCTGGAGGGCCAAGGCGAAGCAGATGGCGCCGATGACCGATGTGGAGATGGGGATCCGGAAGGCCTCAGTAGAGCCAGAGCCACAGAGGACTCAGGTGGAGCTGGAGGGAAGGAGGAGTCTGACAGAGCCGGAGGGACAAGGCGTAGCCAGATGAGTGGAGTCCAGAGGCAACAGATGGTTGACGATAGACCAAGGCAGAGCCGGAGGGATGATGGAGCCCAGTGAAGCCGGTGGACTGACGGGGCACTGTATAGAGGAGGGAGCTAGGGGCAATTGTGGAGCCGATGGGTCGGAGGGCCGAGGAGGAGTCTGGGACTCTGAAGCTGGAGGCGAAGATGAGGGATCCTCAAGTAACGATTCTGATGTTGACAGGCAGACCCGTGGCGAATCCATCACACTGAGAGTGATGGGGCTGGCAGGCACCAAAGGGGGAGGAGACAGGAAAGGGTGAGAGGGCGGGCATTTTTGAATCTCCCTTATGGCTTAGTTCAGGAGGGCGCTCTTGAGGAACAGGTACTAGAAAGTGCTTACGTGGCGAAGGACACTCTTGATGAGCTGGCACTAGTCTCGCGTAGCCAGACCTTCAGACTGATGGCTGAAGGTCTGGACTTCATAGCCGCTTTCTTTGGCAAGGCCCGCCCATAAGGACGTTTGACTGACATGTCAAACAACCAATCACAATTCGTTTCGTTTAGCGTCACGTTTCGGGGCGTGGTAATGTCCCAACAACAACAGAACGGCGTGCAACAAGTCAGTCAGCATAGAAAATCCCGATGAGACGCTCGCGGCAAACATCTGTTTGAAACATATCTCTCCACTTTTTAACACCCACGAGCAATTCTGGAGACCCGAACACAATACTGAATCGTCCAGCTGCGATGTCAGCGTCTGTTGTTTCATGTTTGCTACCAAAGGTGGCTGATTCCCCTTCTTAGTTAGGTACTTCACTTGATCTTCCATAATAGATAGGAGGGGACGCACAACTAGTAAAATTGGATCGCATACTTTTG
>JAUCMU010000013.1:6109116-6122510 GCA_032275025.1 Enteromius treurensis
ATCTATCTATCTATCTATCTATCTATCTATCTATCTATCTATCTATCTATCTATCTATCTATCTATCTATCTATCACACCAAGCAGCAGGTATCTGTAGAAAGTGCACCAGCTCTTACCCGTTGCCCACTGCAGTGGTGGCTTTGATTGAGTTGATTCGGAGGCGGCTGGCAATGTTCCTCAGCGCCTGCACGGTCTGCTGGTCTGGTTTGTGGTAGTCTTCCATAGGTTCAGCCTAATAGCACCAAAGAAAGAGAGGAGAGAATGAGGTTGAGGAGAGCTCTGGTTGCGTGAGCGCGAGAGACAGAAGAGGAGGAGGAGAGGAGAGGGAGGCTGCTTTATGAGTTTATAGTGTGCAGCACAGGTCGAGAGGCAGTGTGCATTGGCTGTGGCAGAAAAAGTGGGTGTGTGCCAAGAAGAAAGAGAGAGACTGAGACAAACAGAGAGTAAAGAAGAGGAATCATACATTATGACCTTTGGCTGCTGGATCTAAACTCATTAGCAGATTAAAGATGTGCCCTGGTCAGTCCTTTGAGACAGTAGCGGACGTGCGTGTCGGTTTACTGTGCCCAGAAGTTAGTCAAATCTGACAAAACCTCCCTTTGCAAGCACATTCCTCTACTGGAAAACAATGAAAAATATCACGGCAATAAATAGAATTTTTTTCTGTTTTATTTAAAAAAATCTTTCACACACACAAAAAAATAGAAGACTATAAGACAATTCTATAAAATTTACAGTAAAAACGGTTGTTGAAATTCTACCGTAAAAAGTACGGTAGCAACATTTTAGGTTTTATGGTTTCGACTTAAATTTATAGTTAAATACCATAATTTCCTGATATAATGTTAATATACAAACAATATACTAAAGTACAGAAATCGTTTTTTTACCTCTGAAATACACTGATAAGCAACAAATGCAGTCACATGATGAACCAAAACTATACAGAAGGTGCTCACCATCACAGTGAGATTTTATATTTTTAGTTTTATATTTTATATATTTTGAGCAATGTGTTCATGTGGTTTATGGAAAGATTTTAGTAAAATTTTTCATTCTGCACTATGAAATCTTCACAATCCAGTTTATGTCTCATGTTTCTTTTTTAATTCATTACATTTTTTCTAACAATTACAAACAGTGAAGAATTTAAAATCTTACATCGAAGCGGCCCTAAAACCAAAACGTGTTCCTGTCTCAGGACAACTTCAAATTAACTTTTTTGATCCACTTCATATATATACAGTTTAATGAAATACAGTTGAAGAAAGAAATGGGAACACAGTTAAATGTAGTTTTCTAATGGTTAAATTATGTATATCTGTTTGAGGATGATATAATATATGCTGTCATCACTGGTAATGTGTCATTTTATTATATGCAGAGCAGGTTTAACTGAAACTAGTCCGATAACCACTAAAAACTGCTTTGTTATTTAAAATATATAAATAAGCTAGTTGACGCTTGTTTTCAAAAAAAAAGAATAAACAAAAGATTATACATTCATACAATGACAAACACAGCAATACTACTAAAACTATAGCTAAAAAAAAAACAAAAAAAAAATAAAAAAAAAACAGTTTTCTTTCTAAAAAGAAATAATCTCAATGTTAAAGAATTTTGTTGCCATCTTCAGGAATTTTGAGAAATTACATGCAAAAAGACAAGGATGGGTTGGGAAGAGAGGAATCTACTACTACTGTGTGTTTGATACAGCATGTCTAATGCCCACTAAATGGCGGTTGCAACTCTGCTCAGGGATTAGAGACGTTTCCATCTGCAGCTGTTACATGGTACAATCCGGAATAATCCACTGACTCACTGCAGACAAGGAGGACAACATTTTCATTTCTTTTAGGGATTTTTTTTTTTAAAGAGAAAGAGATAAATCTTTTAGCTCAGTCCAGGATTAAAAATAAATTGATAAAAATAACTCAAATGAAAATAAGAAATAAAGAGCAAGAAATTTACATAAAAATACATAATCTAGACCTGTATCAAATTGAAAAATGAATAGTATTATTACACAGTAATTACAACATGTTGGATCTAGGAATCAGGTAAATGTACAACCCGAAAATCATGTGCACTCAGCAAACAGTATAGTTTATTAGTTTATTAAATATTGTTTAAAACACACATGATAGATATGGGGGGGGGGGGGGTCATTTTCGATGCTGAATGTCTATGTTGTCAATTCTCCGTCCTGTCCAGTGTCCATCAGTCAGAAAATACTGTTTCTACCTGCCAACATTTTATATTTTATCCTGCTTTTTCTAAACATCACCACTAGAGGTCGCCACTCCACCATAAAGAGAAAAGCGTGACCATTGACCTCGACATATGAAACAGCTTTCTTAAAAACAACTAAGATTCTTTTTAAAATAAACACTGTGATCACAGAATTTTTTTTTTTTCAGTTTTGTATTAGATAAAGAATATTGAGTAGACATACCAAGCAGTGTGACATGCTCATAGAGTTTAAAACTCAAAGAGTTTAAAAAAAAAAATTTCATATTCTTTTATAATTCTTATCCAGTCGGTTTTCTGTATTCATTATTTATGTTTGAATCTTTAAAAAAAAGCTGTTTGCCACACTGTCATGACTTCCATAAAGATTGTGTCACATTTCAGAAGCCAAAAGGCCAGATATGAACTCCTTTTAAATTGCTGGTGCATGAAATGTTTGGAGTAATACAATTATAGCCATAGTAATACAATAATAAAACATATTAGTGTAGTGGATCTGAAATTAGCAGTGATGATATCCTGTGTTGTCTGTCTGCAACATGAATCAACACAGCTGGCAGTGTTTGTACAATGACCACATGACTCGCTGCCCCTCTGCAATGTCATGCATGATTAGGTTGTCTAGTTATGTCACGTGTCAGATTCTGCCGTCCAATGCCACATGATGGAAATTGAATGCTGTGATGTCACTTTACTGCATCCTTGTCACTCACTATGAGACAAGGACTAGAATGTCTTGAGGGTAGGTGTGGAACAATGAAATCCAGTCTTAGCACCCATAAATACTATTTCATGTCAGAACCTTTTCTGAATTATTTATTTATTTATTTTTTATGAATGTGGAAAAAATGGAACAAAATATTAATGAATGTCTAGAAGTGTATTTAAAAAATTATCTCAGAACCATACAAATACATTTTATTGTTCAAAATACATATACATTTTTATTTTTAGAATTATAATTTAAATTTAAAATGTAAAATGTAAATTATTTATTTTATATTAGGCAATAATTGCAATATATGTGCACTGGAGTTTTTAAATTTAATAGGATTTTTAATAGGTTTGATAATGATAGCAAGGCATATGCTACTGTATATGTTATTCTCATAAAAGTGTAAATTTTTTAATAATACAAGGTTCTGCTTGAATGCTTGAATTAAATCTTTTAAATGATGATAAAACAGTTTTTCCAGGTATGTGAAATGCACAGCTTAAATCTTGGAGTGTGTAATATGAATTCTCAGAAAGCTGTTCTGATGTCATAAGGCCAATCTCCGCCCACTCCGCTGTCCTTTTTTCCCTCGTCCATTCTCTCTCGCTTTATCTCTGAGTAAGCAGTATCTCCTCTGGGCTTTCCAACCCAGTCAGAAACACTTGTCATCAAACTGCTCCAAAATGTGTGACCCAATCCTAGCCTGAGAACCCATGCCCATGTGACACACCTCAGCCAATCAGGGAGGCCCATGGTCCCTTACCTCCTGAAGGGAATGTACATTCAGGGTGCATGACTGTTTCTATTTTTACTTTCTTTGGCAGCAAACAGCGCAGACTTACAACAACAGTTAAAATCATAACTTAACATAGTGCCACACAATGCGATCTGGGAGACCTAGGTGTTGGCTGCACTGAATCAACGTGAGCGAAGTCCTTGGGATATATTAAATAACAACACTCTAGTGACACAGATGCTAATATTCACATGCTCCAACACATACAAATGCGGTTCAGCACTTCATAGAGTGCAAACAGACCGAAAGCAAATATGCAAACTCATATGAATGCATTTTGACACATACGGGAGATTCAGAAAATGTGTGTGTGTGTGTGTGTGTGTGTATGTATGTATATATATATATATATGTATATATATATAGTGATTTTATTTTTATTTATGAGCATTTAATTATGATTATTGTTAATAGTATGCACTTGAAATTAATTACTTTTAAAAATTGTTTTATTTTACAAATATGCACACTCCTATGAATGCATTTAGACACAAACGGGAGATTCAGAAAATGTGTGTGTGTGTGTGTGTGTGTGTGTGTGTGTGTGTGTGTATATATATATATAGTGACATTACTTTTATTTATGAGCATTTAATTATGATTATTGTTAATATTATGCACTTTTAAAAATTGTTTTTATTTATTATATTTTCAGTATTATTGTCTACTTTACAACTTCGTCATAGTTATTTATACTTATTTAAATAAAATCAATAAAATAATGCATATAAAAAAAATATTTAATAATTGTATAAATATAATTTATGCTTATTTAAATACTATCAATAAAACAATTAATATTAAATAATTATTTATATTACATATTATTTAATATTTATTATTTTATTTAAATAATCATAAATTACTATGATTTGAAGTTGTAAAGTGCACATATATATATAGTGACATTATTTTTTATTATGATTATTGTCAATAGCACTCTCTCAATTTTCATTACGTATATATATATGTGTGTGTGTACAATATCATGGTAATTATTTATTAATTCTATTTGATCTATCTATTTATTCTGTTTTACTATCATTTAATATTACTTTGAAGTAAAATATAATAAATAAATATTTTTAGTAATGACAATGATTTTTGCATTAGTCCTAAATTATATTACAGTTTGCATTGTAGTCCTAAAAAGACTTTAAAACATAACTCAATGTTTGTTTGTTTATTTTTTAATATGTATAAGTTTAGAAAGCATAACACTAGTAGTCTTTGCTACTGAGTCAAACTTGATTTTAATGCCAGATGCTCCTCGAGGGACGATTCTGTTTCTTGGTGCTCACTCGATTAGCCATAAAACACCGTGTGGTTGCCACAGTGACATAGCACTTAGCCTCAGCACCCAAGGGGGAGGGGTGGACACTGTCACTCATCTACAGCTGTCAATCACTCACACCGCAGCCAACCGTGGAAGGATCGCGTGCAAGACCCTGATGGGACAGAAACATTTAGGGGTGTTATTCTGTGCAAAATGTCATTAGAAAGAAAGCACAGGAAAATGAGAAGAAGCGATTAAAGTAATGAGAATCAAAAGGCACAGAAAACACATAAAGAAGGAAAACAGATGCATGAAATAGAAATAGGCAGGTATAGACAGAGAGCAAGAGAAAGAAAGAAAGGTTTTGTAGGGAGTGAAGCTGACAACATACAACTGACCCTCAGGGCTCTTCACTTGTGTTCTCACTTCAGCACACACACTGTGCAAAACCAGATGAATGATACAGCAAATCAAATATTAACCTCATCAAATTATATGTTAGTTAACCAGCAGATAAAAATGTAAGAAAACGTCTGTGTACAGTATGTCATTTAAAAATGATTTGCACCACAGAAATAAATTACATTTTCATGCCTTGGAGAACGTAAGAGACTTCTTACAATAAAACATTCATAATCCCCAAACTATTGAATGGTGCTGTACGTTTCATCACCTTGAAAAGCAAAAGCACACATCTCCTCCAAAAACCACGAAACTGAAGGGACCATTTTAACATCGCTGACTCACAAAAAAAAGCACAGCATGCTATCGGTAGTGATAGTGGTAAAGAACACCATGGCACGAGCGTGGCTCTCACTGCTGCCAACAGATACCTCCGATGCTACCCGAGCTTCACTTCTCCACTCAGAAAAGCAAACAGAGACAAAATGCAGGCAGATTTACTAAAAATGTACTTTGTTTATAAAATACATTTCCATATAAATAATATAAATGATAAATATATAAGTTAAAACTGTATAATATTTTCACAAAATAAATATTGAAATGTTTGAGTCGTTATTGTGTTGATTATTGGGGGTTTTTCTCTACAGATCATATTGAAATTTATAGTCTTGATATAATCAAGATTTTTACAATAGGTTTTATCTACTTCAAAATAGATTTCTAGAATACATTATAATAGATAAGCTAAAAAAAATGCTGTTTGAAATCCTTTGACACAAACTTTGAACCAAATAATTAAAAAGAAACCGCTAAAGTAAAGGAAAGTAACACACTGAATTAAATGTGGAACTTAGAAAGAGCTTTAAAAAGTCCTCAGTGTACTTAAAGTTAAGGGTCTAACTAAGGAAACATACTATACTCAAAACGTATTTGAAATGTACAAAAAACAACAGAAACAATGAAGGCATGGAAAAAAAGCTTTTGAGAACATATTTACGTGCATAAAATAGATCGACACACATATATATTATTTAATTTATTTTTTCGGTGTTCTTCGTTGTACAATAAGGCCCATGTCATGTGACAATGACAAGAAAAATTGTCAGTGCTGATTGGCTGAAATACCCAATAAGTCTTTAATTATTAAAGCTGCTTCGGGGAGAAACCATTATATCTGTTAGACAGGTAAGTGGACACCGGCCGTAAATCTATCCCGGTCTCACAGTGAGCCCGAGGCCTGCCTGACCCTTTCACCGATCACATCAGAGAACACATGGACTTTACCAGAGCTTCATCATGGCTTTTATGACGGCATTTTATCAGATTCATAAAAACAACCTTCCCAAAGGTGAGCTAACATTGAATCCTGCTGTAATAGATGACATTTCTATAATATTTACTGCCCACAATTTTTGGATTACTGAATTTAAGGCTCCACCATAAAGAGATACACCTATAAAGTGCAATTTGTACATGTATAAATAGTATTTTTATTTTTTTTAAGAATGCTGCAAATGGCTAAACCTTAGCTCAGGAATGTCACTGAATGTTGAGCTGTTAGCATGAGAATATTCTGACATGGGTGGTCATGTGAGAGATGGTATGAGTTTCTGAGTAGAGCAGGTGGCGAGCAGGTGTTGTCTTTTCTGAAGATGGCTGATAGCTTGAACTGTTGCATTAAAGGAAAATTTCAGGATCATCCTTCGATGATTGGTACTAAATTTAGTGTATATTTACCTCTCATAAGAACTTGTGGAATGCTGCAAAAAATATATTTGTTCTTCTGAAAAGCCAGATCACAAATTTTGTGTTGCATGTTTTTAAAGGCTTTCAGTTTCGTTGACTTCTTGTTTTCTTACAGCATTCGTTTCCCTGTTTTATAATGTTTGTAAAAATTTGTCGTCTTCTAGGGCATCCTCCTTTGCCAAGCTGATCTCTGGACATTCTGTATCATCTTCCTAATTGTTAGCGAAAAACTCAATCACTAGGTTCGCTGTTTCTTGCAGTCGTTAGCGTTTAAATTGCTTTTTCATTCAGACCAAGCAAAAAGACATACTTTTTACGATACGGGCAGAATACTAATGTTTCATTTTTAGAAACAACCCGTTTTAATGATTCAGAGTCGACTCTTTCTTTTGAGAGACATTACATTTATACACGGTGTACTTTCAGATTTAAAACTTTGCTGAATGTTTTCATTCACTTAGAGCTGCGTTACACACTGCATGAAAGGTCATTCATGGCGTGAACCGTAATTAAGGTAGACTGTATACACTGTGAACGCGAAGAATTCGCCAACCAATCAGAGGCGCTGTAGCAGGCTGTTGCTAAGAGGAAACCAGTTTGTTTATGCGATAAGTGTTTGTTTTAACGCTCTTTATTGGCTTATTGATGTGTCACGTTATGGACAGTAGATACACCAGGGGCCTGTTCCATAAAACAAGTTAACCAAATAAGCCAGGCTTATGGCATAAAGTCCAACTTATTTTAAACCAAATGAACTGGCAATAAGTCAGACTAACTGAAATAAACCTGACATATTTGGTAAACTTGTTTTATGGAACAGGCCGAAAATTTTAGCTAAATAGAAACCAAATATAGTGGGTAATTCTTAAAGATCGGGAAGCAGCGAGCAAAGTTTGTAGGAATGTTTCTGGCCATTTTTGTGCGCGATTTTGCTGCATCCACCGACAAAAATTACGATTTTATATATTTACCGTACGAAATTGACAAAGTATCCTCGTGGAACATGATCTTTAACTTAATCTCCTAATGATTTCTGGAATAAAAAAGCTATAATTTTGACCCATATAATCTATTTTTGGTTGTTGCCACAAATATACCCGTGCGACTTGTTTTTATGGTCCAGGGTCACATTATATATTCGAATACAATAAATAACATCAACCTAAGTATCACTAATTTTACCTGTAAACTGTTGCTATAGCCTATTATTTACTCAATTCATCAGCTGAGTAAAACCGTTTAATGAAATTATAAATGACTTGACATTACTTAAGGCTTCTTTAAAAATAACGTGAAAATATATTATTCACAAAACTGATTGAAAAGAGTGCTGCTCATGTCTATAGGACGTTTTAGATGTTACATAGACGTCTAGATGTCTTTAAAATGTTTATGATTTAGAATATTTGTTAAACTGACATCTTACAGACCTCTGTCAGAAGATGCTTTCCAGATCAAGTGATCTTTACCAGACATCCTGCAGATGTAGGCTATGTGCTATCTGAGACAATATCGCCTAATAATTTTCATTTTAACATATTGTGAAAAGCTTTTTTATTTTTGATACCAACGTTGTAACGATAATATATATAAAAAAATAAATAAAAAAAAAGAAGTAAAATCCAGAATTGGCAACTGATATGGCTCAAGTGATCCTGTGAAATGATCCATTTAAACGAACCGATTCCCAAAATGATTCAGATCGCTCTTCACTAAAGTCAGCTCGGTTTGTGCGTGCACAGCCATAGGGGGAGTTCAGCTCATTTCACCGTGCACCGACGCCGCGTGACGCTTAAACACGGGCAGCGCGCGCCGAACGCGAGGAAGCTCTCGCGCTCTCTCACGCGCAAAATAACGAATGCATACTGATGAATTTGAATTTACCGTGTCAGATCGTACCTGAGCGTTTTAATCGATGTCGGAGTTTTATCTCTGGATATAAGCAGAATCACCATCCTCCTCAGCTGAAAGGAAAGACCTCATCAAAGGTATGGTATTTACGCAGCGGCCTGGCACGTTTCGAGTTAAAATGGATCTTTTTAAACATGATGGAGTGCAATCGTTTTGCGTTCGTGTCAGAGCGGAAAAGATGCTGATGATGCTGATGCAGAGGATTTTGCGCTCGTTTTGGTCCCGTTAGACCTTTGATGTTGTCACTGCTTGTTATAATCAGGTTTTTTTTTTTTTTTTAAAGAAATGAACAATCGGTGCCTATAAAGACGCATCACAGCTGTTGCAACTGAGCATCATTGGCATCATCTATAAAAAGACACAGATTCGTCTGCAATATGCTATATTTCATTTTTGAACAGAAACGCTACAGTTACTGTCTTAGAGTCACGAGCCTCTTTATATAGACGTTTTAAGCATCTATATGTCATCAAAACTATGCATTATGCATCTAAATGCATCATTGCCGTGCGATTTTACAATGAAAATATGTGTCATTGTCCTAAAAATAGTTGAAACGTTTAGTATGGATGCAAGCACTATTCGAAGAAAATTATTTAGGAGCTGTATTTCGTTATAAATTTGCATCATGTGTGAGGTTTGAATGATATATCTAAATATATCTAATACAGGAGCCAGTATTTGACACGGATGTATGTCCTATACCATTAGTGTGAAAATGAACATTCATTCACAGCAGAGGTTTGAGTTTGTGACACATTTGGATGCCATGTCTTAGGTTTTCACGATCCGATGGCATGACAAATGCTTAAAGGGAAATGTATACAGGCGATATGACCTTTCCATGCATGTCTTCATTTCCTCTGCAGGGCCTAGTGGTTCAAGGACTCGGATGTATATGAGTGACATTTGTGGATCCCATGAGCAAGGATGTGTGCTTTTTGCAATGCATTTGAATGCAGAGCGTGTTTTTCTTGCTGTCGTTTGTTGAAAATGTCTGTTTTTATGTGGGGATGTTGGCAGTGTGATTCTCTGCCACAATGCATCTGTTTGCAGGCTGGTTTTCATTGGGTCTCGCTACACGCATTGATTTTTCCACAGGCTGTAACTTTTTTTTTGTGACATTATCCTAATAATACCTCTGTCGTTTAAGCAGCATGTTATGCTTTTACTTTTCGCTGCCCCGGTTTGTCGAGAAATCTCTGTAACCTGTACAAAGATATTTTTAGCTTAAACTGGCACGTTGTTTGTACACCTCATAGTCGTGTTGCGCTACTTCAGACTTTTCAATATTCGGTACTCCTGCTTTCATGGATTTTAGATAAAGGAATCAACATTACGTCAACAACATGTTAGCACAAGTTTGATGCCAAATCTAAATACACTTTAGAGTAGCAGTGGTTGATTTACATGAACTATCTATGAAAAATTATTTGCAATGCAATTAATTCTCCTAATTTACATTTTTAACATTTACTAATGCAAAAAATAAAATTGTATTTAAATACACTTACAAATGCATTAATCAATGTTAGTGTATTAACGTTAAGCAATGGGACCTTATTATAAAGTGTTAACGATTAAAGAACAAAATTTAAGTGCTTTTAAGTCAAATAATGACCTAAATTATTGTTTAAAGGATGTTTTATTTTACATTGCCTTGGTCCTCATAAGCAGAGACCGTTATAGTTGGGTATAGTGCTAGAGATTATAACTATAGCCTAACTTCTATACATTAAAACAAGTACATTTTTGCAAAGGAAAACAGACGCATGATTGTGCTTCCATGACTTCCCAGAAGTTGTAAAAATTAGACTTATCTTGGTCAGAAAGGAGGAATGTGTTAAATTTGCTTTCACTCCCTTAAAATTTACGAACACTGCAAAGTTAATACAGCTCATAGTGTTATAAATGTACTTTATTTAAAAAAAGAAATAAAGGAAATATAAACACCCTTACTAGAAGGGTCCATTCTCGCACAGAGCTATCATATGGCTTCATAAAAGCCTAAATATAGCGCATAAGTCGTACAGACTACTTTATTGTGTTTGCGACGTGAAAGTAAGTAAATAAAGGCCGAATTTTCATGTTTATATTAACTATCCCTTTAAATATAGAGGTTCGCTTGGTGCCCACGTCTTTTACACGTTGGATTGCTCGCAAACCTTGGTTTAGACACTTGCCTTTTAGACCCAAAGACATACTGTATGCATCTTTTAGTCCTACGCCCACATTGTTGCATAATATAATGTAGCAGTGAAGGAAGTCACTGCACAGCCTCCCACTATATTCTCTGCGCTTTCTCGTTTTCTCTCTAACTCTCTTCTCTGTCTTTCACAGAGGCAAATTATGCCAGCAGTACCAGAGTCCCTGTCTCTGGTGACGTGCCAGCCTGTTGGTGAGACCCTCCGCTCCAGCGCCCACCCCTGTGCCCTCTCCCCTGGCAGGCCCATGCTGGTGGACGCCCCACTCAGGCCCACGCCAGCACCATGAGCGCCAACGGCCCTGCTCCGCCTGCTGCGACTCCTGCCGCGCCCCCCGCAGCCTCCGTACCTGTATCCTCAGTGGTACCGGTCGGCTCGCTGGCCCAGAAGAAGCGTCAGCAGTATGCCAAGAGCAAAAAACAGGGCAGTTCGGCCAACACTCGGCCGCAGAGAGCTCTCTTCTGCCTCAACCTCAACAACCCCATCCGCCGGGCCTGCATCAGCCTCGTGGAATGGAAGTATCCTTTACTGTTTGCAAAACATTGGGATTATAACCCACTATTGTGGGTTATGAAAGGTTCCTATTTTGGTTTTGGGCGTCTTAAACAACGGGTTGACATGCATGCATAGTCAAAAACACTTTTATTTTCTTTCATATGAATTCATTTTTTTTTTTATTTGTTTAATTGCGATTAATCGTTTGACAACACTCACATTTATAGTAAATGCTGCATTAACTTACTTGCTATACTCAGGTAAAAAATGTATATTTTCTTCACAAATGAACACAAGAATTTTGAAGCCTAAATACAACTGACAGAAGTATGTATGTAAATATTTGTCTCAGTATATTTGATTTTAGCAGACGAAAACACATGGAAAAACTAGTTGTCTCTTTAAAGTCATTGAGTGAATCATGAAGAGAACAGGTAAACAAATGAAAGTAGTCCACCTTTGCGTGTCTTTATCAGACATCCCAGCTCGTGATCTCCGGTAGAAGCTCGTCTGGTGGTCTTCATTAGAGAGAAGCTGTGTTCCCTGCAGTGAGAAACACCTTAATCTCAAACGCAAGTCAGCTTGTGTAGCTGAGCTTTGAAAAGAACATCTGTTCCCCGGCCCTCCGGGAAGATAAAGGAGCTATGGCTTCCAAGCTGTAGATTTCAGATTCATCTCTTCTAGATTCATCTCTTCTAGCCTAGAATGGCTCATTTTTAAAAAAGCTGCATATTGTTGTTATATAATATAATGTACAGGAAAGCAAGCATTGCAGGTGTAGAAATATGTTAACCTAGCGCTATCAGCCTTGTCTTTCCTCAAGGGATTCATGGGAAAGTCAGAGAGAACTTCCCCTGAATGGCACATAATCTAACATTTTAGTGTCCTAGCTCATGGCCTAATAAGTGTATTTAGCAGCGTAAAATTAGAGCGTTAAAAAAACGCATTGCGTGTTATGTGTGACGCAACCCAGAATGTATCCTTGACACACAAAATCAGGCATTTTTTGTGAAAGCAGATAGATTTATATGATTGACTGTCAAATATTTCCTGTAGACTGCAGCGTTTTCAGGTCCTCTGACTCAGTTTTATTTACATTTTGTACGTCTCACTAGCAGGAAAGCAGAGCGGCTGAGTCAGTGCTGTTGTGATGGACTGGCTATGCAAGTAGCTACTCGCTGCTATTTACTTCTGACCCTTTTGAGCAATCACAAGATGAAATGTAGCTTAGTTGAACAATGCACATGGACAGGGGCTGGTGTGGCTTTTCAGGCCAGTAGACGAAGTAGTCCACGGTCATTAAATAATATGATGATATATGTTTACAGTTTACATACAGCTTTTATTCTATGTGACGTTTTGAATGTTGTTCTGTGAATTATGTTTAATTTGATTTTATTTAAATATTACCAAGGAAACACAGGTAATTATTAGGAGTGTAACGATACGTAGTATCGTATTGAACCGCTCGGTACGAGGCTTTCGGTTCGGTAAGCATACGAACCGAACGACTCAGGAAAAAAAAGAAAGAGAATAAACTGTGTAAAATATAATGTTTTCAGTGCTACGCTCAACAAGGCAGCGCAAACGACGG
>JAUCMU010000013.1:6133897-6145050 GCA_032275025.1 Enteromius treurensis
TCTCCATCAACTGCAAGATGCTATCCTATCAATATGGGCCAACATTTCTAAAGAATGCTTTCAGCACCTTGTTGAATGAATGCCAGAAGTAGAAGTTCTGTTCAGTTCTGAAGGCGAAAGGGGGTCAAACACCGTATTAGTATGGTGTTCATAATAATCCTTTAGGTGAGTGTACATACATACATATATCAATCAATTCTTATTATTTCAAGATTCACTTAAAGAAAATGCTTGATGAAGGTTTATATATAAATGTGTTTATTTCTTTGTCTTGTTTATTCAAAGAAAATGCATGACAAAATAATTTATATAAATTTGTTTGGAAAAAAAAGGCTGACAAAGGTATACTATATATATTTATTTATTTATTTAGTGGGAAATCCTGACAAAGGCTTTTGTATTTAAAGAACATGCCTGACAAAGGTTTATATATGCATTTATATATTTATTTAAAGAAAATGTCTGACAAAAAAGCTATATATATATATATATATATATATTACACACACATACATACATACATTTTTTTAATCTATCTGTTTATTTGTTTACTTATTTATTTATTTGAAACCTAACTATTTCAATGCTATTCTTTTTGCAAGCTGATGGCCAGTGTGTGGGACTTCTCCTTTATCTTTCCTTTATATCGACTTCATCCTACACTCCAATTTTTTATTAGAAGTTATACTTGTGAAAGCCTTCTGGTATTTATTCTAAACATCGAAATGTGTTAAAACTGAAATCCTGTTTGATTTTCAGCAGAACGTCTTCTCTAGACCTATTTTTACCTTCTCCTTACAGTTTCTGTTTCATACTTAATCTTTCATTCGTCTCTCTTTCTCTCCACCTCGTTTTCTCTTCCTGCTCATCCTCTTCCTCTCCTCTCTCAGATGAATGATGCTATGGGGTTGGAGCTGCCCTGGGTGTACTTTGTGAGCTTGGTCATCTTCGGCTCTTTCTTCGTCTTGAACCTGGTTCTGGGTGTGTTGAGCGGGTGAGCAGCTCCTCTTTTCTCTTCACTATGGCCCCTGATCTCCAGTTTTTTATTATTATTTTTTTCTATCTCTCTCTGTCTCCTGAGACTGAACTCCATCCCTGGAGTGTCTAACGGCTAAATGTAGCCTCTCTCTGTGAGTTAACCGTCCTGTTTGGGCCCCTGTAGGTGAATGACGCCATCGGCTGGGAGACGCCGTGGATCTACTTTGTTAGTCTGATCATTCTGGGCTCGTTTTTTGTGTTGAATCTTGTGCTGGGTGTACTCAGTGGGTAAGAGATCGTGTGATGTGAAGACTGCTGTGCTTTTCTTCTGTCTGCTGATCATTTCTTTCCTGCATGGGATTTAGCATGAAGTTTGATGATAGGCATAATTATGGATCAATACTGTGGTCATGGACAAAAATTGCAGCTAACTAACAAACTAGGTTAAATGGGCAACTTTTTGTCATGTAATGTTCTGAGTATTGCTAAATAATTAGAAAAAATAATAATAAACCAAATGTTAAATTTATTATTAAGTAGGATTTAATTATTAATAATGCAAATAATATACATCATTGATTTATTGAAAATAATTATTTAATTTTATATATAATTGTATAATGAATATATAATTTTTTAATTTGATGTATTTTAATTTAATTGTCCATGTCCATTACAATGAAAATAGGTTTGATTTATATTCTATATTTAGCAAATAAACTTTTAAATTAAATTGAATTTAATTTAAATAATTATTGAAATAAATAATTTAATATAATCATAAATTATTTTGAAATTCTTTGCATCTAATGTTTTTATTTTTATTATTGTTATGCATCATTTTAGACAGGTGCCCACACAATTTTATTTTTCAACATATTTCTATGAATATGTATTATTAATAATTAACTTTACATTCAGTTCATTTTTAAAATATATTTAGATGTTTATACTTAAATTTATATTAATTTATTGGGCAACATTTGTCATATCAGTGTCTAAATAATAACATAGTTTAATAAAAAAAATGTTTTATAATATTTACCATTTTATAGGCATATTTTATTTAAAGTATTACAAATACGTTCATCGGTTTATTATCTGTGAATTTGTTTTTATTCAGCAAAATAGTTTTGGTTACTTTTATGTGGATTATAGATGTTCACTTGTTTCAGGGATGCTCATTTACCTTCAACAAAACAATTTATACCTATAACATATCAGGATGGTTTTCTAATATCTAAATTATGTTAAGAAAGAGCTCTTTCTAAAAACTGAAAGTGGAACAAATTTGGTGAAATTACAGATTCCTCTGCTTGGGATGTCTGCAGTCTTTGTTCCATGACTGTCTTTCAGGTTTTTTTTGTGCTGTGAAATGATCTTCACATCTGCTGGGTTAAATTGTTCTGAACTGATGATATTATGAAGTAAAAATGGTTTTTAGGACAAAATGAAACACTACTACGAGAGAGGAATTGATTCAGACTTGTGAAAGTCATGGAGGAGAAATGAAATAGTTTAGATACAGGATTAGGGCAAGCTGGTGATTGATGCTAATTCAGCTGAAACATAAAAAAAACACATCTGTCATAAAGATGTTTTAGCTATTCAGCGTTTAAATACACCGTTCAATAGTTTGAGGTCATTAAGATATTGTAAGCAAGGTAACATTTTGAAAGAAGTCCCTTATTCTCAGCATAGCTGCATTTATTTGATCAAAATATATTGTGAAATTATCATTTTAAATAACTGTTTCTGTTTTACTATATTTTAAAATGTATTTTTTATTCCTTTAATGCAAAGCTGTTTTTTCAGCATCATTAATCCAGTCTTAAATGTAATATTGTCCTTCAGAAATCAATCTAATATGCTGATTTGCTGCTTTTTTTTATTATTATCAGTGTTGAAAAAGGCTTAATATGTATTTATTTATTGATGATTAGTAAGTGTAAAAAGAACAGCATTTATTTGAATAAATTTGAAATCTTTTTATAACATCATAAATATCTTTACTGTCACAATTGATCAAGCTTGCTGAATAAAAGTTTAAATTTTACTGATCTCAAACTTCGATATAGGTTAGGAAACAAGCACAGGTTTATTTTACTAAGCCAGTGAAAGGAAGGTCAGATGGAGGACAAGAAGGAGACTTGAGCCAGACAGGTGACTCAATTCAGTTGTTGTTTTGTTTTTTCTACATCAAAAAGACAACCCATGACTCTCATATTCTTCCTGTTCTCCTTCATTTCCCTCAGAGGGGGGCACGAGTTTTGTATCCCCCTCCCGAAGGGTGAAATTAATCTCCTTCCTGAGTCCTGAAGTCATTTCTTCGAGCTGCAGGGTTATTAATATTCCACCACGAGAGACACAGATGCTGTGTCTGTGGTGCAACATATACAATTTGCAGATCGAGCAATCTTTCGAAATTAGGTTTGGGTTCCATTTTTGGGCTTTTGCCATTTTATTAAGGACGCCACACACTTCGTGTGACCTTTCCGAAAGTGTTTGTGTGTGATGTTTCTCTAGGTCCTTTGTGGACAAGCATGCACCCTGCTGGCAAGACACTAAAGCATATACGCTTAGGTTAAGCTGTATGTCAATGTGTATGAACAAATCTTTGTCCTTATCCTTGTTATATTTTGAAGTGGAGCTCTTAACAGTTTGTGTCACACACATGAATAATGGGGTTTTCGCACATTGTTTGGTAAAGGAGTGTTATAACTTTTCTGAGGGAATATTAAACATTATGGCATTAAAACACATTAAATCTCATTGATTTTAGTTAAACGAGTGACCTGAGCCAACAACCTCCTAGCAAAGCCCTGAATCAAACCATTGTCCCCTCCTACTTTTAATATAATGGCTTTTATTACTATAAGTATTCTTTATTTTATTTAAATAATGCAAATATAAAATACTTATGTATTTCAAGTTAATATAAATATTTTAAAAAACTTAACGAAATAATGCAGAATAATAGAATAAATATGTACTATTAATTCATACTTATTTAATTAGAATAAATAATAAAGTATGAAATAATTAAAATGAATATTAAATCAGCTTCTGTTAATTTATCATTATTTACATAATTAATTTAAAATAATTTATTATAAACTTTTTAAATTTCTTCTCATTTAGATTTCGTATTTAATATTAATATCTTTGCCTAAAACGGATCAGCACTGTCACCCTTTTTAAATTTGAATAACAACAACTGTCATAGAT
This sequence comes from Enteromius treurensis, assembly GCA_032275025.1. Taxonomy (NCBI): domain Eukaryota; kingdom Metazoa; phylum Chordata; class Actinopteri; order Cypriniformes; family Cyprinidae; genus Enteromius; species Enteromius treurensis. The sequence continues at coordinate 6,138,104 of JAUCMU010000013.1, forward strand.
TTTATGATGGTCAAAACTAGTTTGAACTAGTATTTCAAGTTAAACAATACATTCTGAACATTAACCGGGTCACATTTTGTTTAGTTTAACTTTATAATCTGAACTCAATTTGATTCTGTTTATGTTCGGAATCACATTCAGAAAAATTATTTTCCTGGGACACATGCTTTATTTCTATTTTATATATAGCAAATACATTTTTAATTTAATTTAATTTAATTTAATTTAATTTAATTTAGTTTAATTTAGTTTAGTTTAATTTAGTTTAGTTTAGTTTAGTTTAGTTTAGTTTAGTCTAGTTTAGTCTAGTCTAGTCTAGTCTAGTCCATTACAATGAACATAGGTCCTGAACAACAGTAATGCATATTCTGAAAAAAATGAATGGCTGAAATAGTTCAGAAAAAGTCATTTTAAAATGAATACATTTGTTCAATATATAGCTGTTTTATTTAAACATATAAAACATCTTTCTTAAATTCTGTGTTTCTTGTTTTGATATTTTACATTGTAATAATATTGTAATAATTTGTTTTAAAGTGTGGTTTCGATAAAATATTAAATTAAATGTTTTGGGCCGTTGAATATTTTGAAGACTGTTAGTGTACTGAGAGTACAACTCTGTTTTTCTGAACCCAGGGAGTTCTCTAAAGAGCGAGAGAAGGCCAAGGCTCGTGGAGATTTCCAGAAGCTAAGGGAGAAACAGCAGCTGGAGGAAGATCTGAAAGGTTATCTCGACTGGATCACGCAAGCTGAAGACATCGACCCTGAGAATGAGGAGGAAGATGAGGAAAGCAAACGCAACCGTGAGTACCTGAGTGCTGCTCTCATAGGGCTGTGACATTTATATTTCGGTTACTCTCATAAACCATCTGATCTCACTTCATTCTGGCATGTAACTTTTTTTTCGGCACATTTCTACATGAGAGGAAATAAAAAGTGACGTGCAACCGGCATATTTTTCTTAACTAGCGTAGAATGTGTGTCATTAAAATGCTAACTAGTAACCTGACAGTTACTGAGAGCTCATTCAGTCCATATTCAGGCAGATGCAGAAGGTTATTGCATGTTTTTTAAATTCTAGATTAGTTCAATTAAATTAGAATAACTGAGGATCAAACGGTATTAAATTGGTGAATTTAAGGAATTTAAGGCTCATTTAAGGAAGTAAAATTTAAAATTGATATTACCATTGTAGGTATAGTACGCTGTTTAGTAATTAATACTTTCACTTTGATATTAATGTAAAATGAATTGTAATTATATGGAAAATGCATTTGCATGTCATTTATATATACTTTACCATTTCCAAAATTCCTGAGCTGCGTTTATTTGATCAAAAATATATTTTAATATATTTTTTGTAACATTTTAAAGTATTATAACAATTTGTATATATTTGTAGTAAAGTCAACAACTCTCTAAATATTTATTAAAATGTTACTTCAATATTCATTGTCACATGATGCTTAAAAAATGATCATTTATCAATAGTGGAAATTGATAACTAAAAACATTTAGGGAACAATTTAATAAAAAAAAAAAAAAGCATATTTTTCACAGTTTCGATTAATTTCTGCATCTTTGCTGAAAAAAAAAAACAAAAAACATGCAGTTCCCAAACCTTTAAAAGGCAATGCATTTAATTTTTAAAAAATCATATTGGATTTTTTTTTAAATTTAATATAGAATTTTATTTTGTTTCGCAGAATATGGTATTATATAATGATCTGAAAACAATAAAACTGCTGAAAGATTCAAAATGTTAAGCAATCAATAGGCCTAATTAATCAAAAAAAAAAAGTTCAGTGAGCATCACAGTTTTCTGTCTTTTAATAGCTAAGGATGACATTAAATCAAAGCTTTGCAACACTTTGTAGCAGCCACGGAGTTGTCTTTAATTAGCCCGTCATGGCCATCAAACTGCAGCGTGACACAGAACAGACGTCAGCAAACCCAGAACAGCTGCCTCTCAGTGTATTTTTGATGATATAGTTGAGGAGCAGTCAACATGCGCTGATGCCACTGAAGTCGAGCATCTCCAGGTCAGATGGATCAGCACGGGCTGATTCTGGAAACTGGAGGACTAGGGTTCATCATACTTTCATCCACATTCTATTTTAAACATCGTTTCTAGCATTGAGAGAAGCTTGACAGCACACCCTGTGAAGGTTTGCTGAAAGAGAGGAGTTTGCTCAGAAGGGCATGAAGTGGAGAAACTGAGCAAAATAAGGACTAATCCTAATCCCTTTTACATAAGCAGCACACATGATTCTGTACGGTTAGAGCCGCTGCTACAGCTTCCTCTTTGACTGACCTCAGTTCTGTGAGAGGACGGTCGGGTTAGATTAGCAGGCTGCTTTCTGAAAGTATTTTTTTGCTTTAATTGATTGATATAGGCCCACAAAAGTTGCTTGTCTGGAAGGCTTAGCATTTTTGCAGAACTTATTCTGCGAATGGAAAAGGAAGCTGAGTTCTGTTTCCGCTCGCACAAGTTCACAAAATCTCTATGAAGAGAATATATTTCCGTTCTTAATCAGTGCCTTTTGTCTTGTTTTCCTGTAAAAGCAATTGATTTATTACTTATTTCAAGCACGAACTTGAAAGAATAAACTAAATTCAGTTTTACGTATATGCAGTTTTATACATTAATTGTCATTTTCTGCCAGGATATTACTATTCAAAGCACATTTGAAAAAATCTATACAGAAAAAAATCCTTCATATTTATATAGTAAGACGACTAAATAAGATTTGCCGTGATTTAGTCACCATGTTTGCAGTTATTTTGTGATTTGAACTTAATTTAATATCACTTACTGACATCATATTATAGTTTATATTAATATTTCACTAAAAAACATGAATATTAAAATTTACATTTAAGCAATACAGTTTTTGTTATTTTACTGTATTTATTTAGTTAATTATATTATGCCTGTAATTTTATTTTTATTTCAGTTATATTTATATTTTAGTAAATCTCGTTACTATAAACTAAATAAAATAAAAGTTTTCTTATTGTATAATTTTTTCATGGCAGGCTAATTTTATTTTAAACATCCTTTTTTTAACGTGTGATATAACATTCAACATCTCATTGCCTGCTGTGTACACATTATATTCTTGATCATTTCAGTTGTTGTTGTAAATTGTTCATTTTCGATACGTCAACAAAATACAAATAATGGCGTCCATTTCCAATTGAATATGAAACCAATTTTTTTTTCTCTGTAGACTCAGTATGTGAATTTTTAAAAATATGTTATACACTGATTAACTTACTATGAATGTGGGGGCCATCAGGGTCAAAGGTCAGCTTCATATCATACACACACTCGTATAGATCTCAATCATCTGCACTACTGAATCTCAACACTTGGTCCTTCACTGTGTACCTCTATTTTCACTGAATTCATTGCACTGTGATCCTAATAACCTGCTCTCACTCACTGTTAACTAACTACCCATCATCCTTTGCTCCCATCCAGCTGACTGGCTGCCTCAATGTTGATGTTGTTGTTGTTGTTGTTTATTGTTGTTAATTGTTGTGTTGGTGCTATTCTTGTTCCCGTGCTTTAACCTGTGTCGATGTGGCTACTCGTTCTCGCCCCCATGACCGTGCCGCGGCTGTGCTGTGCTGTGTAAATCGTGCATGGGCTTTGGGTGCATGGGAAATGAAGGGGTTACACTGGCCAGCCTGATGGAGAAGAAGAAGAAAGGGTTTAGCTGGTTCAGCCAGTCCTCTGACACTCATGGTAAATCTCCCTCCCACCCTTCTGTCCCTGTCATATGTGTGTAAACTTGATGATAATTAAGAATATGACCTGTTAGAAGCCTTGTACGGTGTTTGTTTAATTTCTATTGTTTTCAAATGACTGATTCTGCATTTTAAATCAGATAGAATCAGCATTAACAAAATTGACTGATATTTCTAGTGATGGCAAAATGCATTAATTCACTGTTGTTTGTTTTAAATTATTATTATTATACCTTGATTTAATTATTTATAACATTAGTTTAATCATATTGCCGTTTCCACCAATTTACAGCAGAAAAAATTATAATCTATGACTATTTAAAAAACATTTTAGTGTCACATGATTCTTTGATATAATGTTGAACTTATATTTTACTTAATAATTATGTGAAACCAGTGATACATGTATCAGGATTTTTTTATTAATATCAAGTAAAAAAAGATTATCATGCAGATTGTATAAATTGATTTATTATTGCTGTTTTGTATTAATGTGATGCATTCTTGTTGAATAGAAGTATACATTTTTTCTTTAATAGTGGCCCCCAAATTTTGAATGGTAGTGTATGCATACTTGTATTAATCAGCATTAATCATTATGCACAAATAGCCTGTATGAAAGTATGTATTTAAGCTACTAATGTCCATGCGTGTGATGTTTATGTGGACGCTTAAGTGTGTGAATGCACTGTTAATTCCTAAACGTGCTACTTGTTTCTTTGCAAGTGTAAGTTTTCTTTCTCTATGCCCATCAGCGCTTATGCTTTGTGTCCCCATCATTTTTTTCCACAACATTAGTGTAATGAAACTCCTCGCTTGCACGTTTCCTCCTTCCTGTACTAATTTAGTCCTCTCATTCTCATTTTCTCAAAATCAGAGTGAGTCAGAGATCAGATCCGGCAGGAGTGGGAGTGCAGCGTCTCTCCAACTTAAAAATCCCACTTTAAAACAGTGACAGCGAGTTTCTAACATAGAAATGAGGTTAAACCCAGATCACCAGGCTCATGGTCAGCAGTTTATAGAGCAGTCACAAAAAGTCTGATCACACTCGCTTATTACTGTCTTTGGATGTGTCAGAATTCATCCGTATATCCTGAGGGAATGTGAGGGCTAAGGAGAACAGATCGTTTTGACAATTTTTTTGTCTTTGTTTTAACATTACTGAATTTATGATCAAATTTTTTCGCCTTTTAATTTGATTTCAGTCTTTTTTTTTTTCCCAGAACAGTGATGCTAGTTGAGATATCATATAAAACAATAGCTAACACTTTACATAATGATTATATGAATCTATAAATGGAATTGTGGAGACAAATTAATGACAAGTTTTTCTTAAAACAAAAAGAGCATGTTGTATTGCACTAATTTAAATGTGTCAGATAGATAGATTATATTTTGCTGCATTTGTTAAAATATTGTAATGCATGTAGAAATTAATATTAACAAGAATGCTGTAAAAGTATTGTTTATTGTCTGTTCATGTTAACTATTGCATTAATTATAACGTACTGTACACACTTTGAAAGGAAGTCACTTACTGTACCACACATACCAAGAAGTGTTCAGTTCAAGATCAAGTTGCATCATGTCAGAGCTTAGAAATTACATTTATATGGAGTTATATTCCTTTCATAATTTTTTTGCACCTGCGAGACATCTTGTTTTTTCATGTCTTTGTCCTCTAAATCTTTCTTGGCAGAATATGTGCAAAGTATGTGTTTTAATGTGTGTATGATGAACCTTGTGTTTGTGACACAATAGCGAGTATGCCGGCGAGTGAGACAGAATCCATGAATACAGAAAATGAGAAAGGAGAAGATGAGAAGGCGACATGTTGTGGTCCGACATGGTGAGAAACCTCAAAAATACACATGCATGTATATTTCATCAGTAATGAATACCAATTATAATATGCTACTGTATATCAAGCACACATGTGAATATCTGTTTTAACTTCACAATTTGTTTTCATTTACAGTCAAAAGATTTCGAAATCAAAGTTCAGGTCAGTAAAGTTGAGATTAGCTCACGTTATTGCATGAGTTACTTTGAGCTTTCACTGTCTAGCTAGCAACACTGAGATAGAATGCTAGACAGATAGATTAAATGTTAGCTAGCTTGATAGCATTCTAGCATCTCGCTAGCTAGCCTTTTTACTAGTCTATTCTGCATTCTGTCTGTTTAGCTGTTCTGTCATCTCAGTCTTTACAGTATTTGTTAATCTTTCACCCTGCTGCTGCTGCTGCTGCAAAAAAAGACACCATCATAAATTTGGTACATGGTAATTTGTCTGCTTTTATAAAGGGTATGCATTTACGTTACTTTCCAGTCACTGCATTGGATTTAATAGAGAAGCTGCAAAAGCCTTAGCAAAACAAACAGTAATCGGTTTAAACTAAAGGTCGTTGGACTCCATAGAGTGTCCCTTACTACTTACTAAAGATCCAGTCAATATGATATAACAAAACAATATATAAGGTATGATTTTACTGCAAAATTCAACATATTAACATTACATTAACAAGTGATGTACTGTAACAGGAAGTCCACTGAATTGCAAGATTAAGAACCCATGTGCATTAAAAATAAAAAAAGTGAATCAAAATCCATACACAGACTTGACTACTTAGACTAGGCTACTTATAGAAAACAGTACAGATCACATGACAAAAACCAACCAATGAGGGACAGGACACATGACTAAGACAACCAATGAGAACATAACACATGAATAAAGGAAGCAATAGCAGGAATATACTGTATGAGGGCAAGGGAAGCATGACACAAACATGACAGTCCAGTACAGCAGGTGGCGGTTATGCACCTTTAAAGGAAGTTAAAAAAAGTAATTAAAAAAAAGAAGACACAAACCATGACCATTACTTAACTCCAAAATAAAACTTTTAGCAGTCTATAGAAATATACCTCAGATTTCTTATCAAATCTATTCGTACAGATACTCATTTGAGAAGCATTTTGTTGTTCTCTTCAATGCTGCCATTCAGTCTTTTTGCCACTCAGTGGGCAGAATTGCAGTCAGTCCAGATGACCGTAGTGTCACATGCATACCCTTTATTGGTAGCTTTTTAAAACCACTATCCTAATGAACTACATTCAACAAAAATATAAACGCAACACCTTTGTTTCTGCTCCGATTTTTCATGAGATGGACTTAAAGATCTAAAATTCAT
>JAUCMU010000013.1:6156532-6166584 GCA_032275025.1 Enteromius treurensis
TGTGTGTGTGTGTGTGTGTGTGTGTGTGTGTGTGTATGTGTGTGTGTGTGTGTGTGTGTGTGTGTGTGTGTGTGTGTGTGTGTGTAAATAAATATCTATATAATTGTAACTTTTTTTAATATATACAAATCAATAAAAAAATAAATGAAAATTAGAAATTGTTCCTTGGTAAAACGGAATAAATCTTATTTATTTTATTATATATATATACATGTGTATATATATATATATATATATATATATATATAATAAGTTTTTTTTTTTTACTTAAATGGTTTAAAAAAACAGTACATAATTATTTTAGAAAATGAAATAAAATTATCATAATTTGATTCTTAGAATACATTTTTTGTTAGCTGGGAAGCTAATATAAGTTTATATATACATGTATATATATATATATATATATATATATATGTGTGTATATATATATATATACAGTGCCCTCCACTAATATTGGCACCCTTGGTAAATCTGAGCAAAAGTGGCTGTGAAAATCTGCATTGTTTATCCTTTTACTCTTTTATTCAAAAAATTTACAAAATTCTAAACTACCATTGAAGTAAAACAATTAAAAAAAAGGAGAAATTCTTGTGATGAAATAAATACACAATTATTGTCACCCAATTATTGCAACATCCTTTTCCCAAGATAACAGCTCTGAGCTGTCTCCTGTAATGCCTGAAGAGTTTGGAGAACACCTGATAAGAATTCGAACTGTGTGAAGGATAAACAATGCAGATTTATTTTCACAGCCACCTTTTCTCAGATTTACAAAGGGTGCCAATATTAGTGGAGGACACTGTGTATGTATATATGTATAATTTTATTTTTATTTTTTTAATTATATAATTATAAACTGAAAATAAAAAACTAATTGCTAATCATCACCTATATATTTTTCTGGCCGTCCGCCCCATTCCGTTTCTCAGGGGTATTTTGGGGACGCCTGGAACGTCTTTGATGCTTTGGTTGTGATCGGCAGCATTGTAGACATAGTGCTGAGTGAGATTGATGTAAGTACAGAACAGTTATAGGCCCTGTCTCCTCTGATATCTGCTCATCCGTCTCAGCTTTTTTACTTCAGAGAGACTCGCTTTCACCTCAGGATGGGCTACTTCTCAACTGACCGCTGATTTCTTTGACTGCTGAGATCTAACATCTGTATTTCTTTCTTTCCACCCTCATTCTTTCTCCAAACATTTCTTTCCCCCTCCACCTTGTGTGTGGTGTGTCTTTTATTAACAGCATTATTTCACTGACGCGTGGAACACGTTTGACGCCTTAATTGTTGTCGGTAGCGTCGTAGATATTGCTATCACTGAAGTCAACGTAAGTACCACCGTCTTCACCTTTCCAAATTTAGAAGCCTTGCAAGAAAACCATGTCTGATGTAGAACACAAATTATATCCACAAGAGTGTATGAATACATTTTATTAATGCTTAAAGAAATAGTTCACCCAAAAATGTTTAATTTCTGTCATTTACTCAACCTCAACCTAGTACCAAATCTGTATCAATTTCTTTGTTCTGAACACAAAGTAAAATATTTTGAAGAAAGTCTGTAACCAGGCTGTTTTGGTCAGCTTTGACTTTCATTGTAGGAACAAAAAAAATACTATGGAAGTCAAAGGTGACCAAAACAGTCTGGATCAGACTATTTGGTTTTCTTCAGAACCCAACTTATTGAAATCAAATGGCAAGTGAAACAGTAACAAATTTGTTCATTGCATTGTACAAAAGTAAAAAAAAAAAAAAATGAATATGCTCATTGCATAATTTTATTTGATGAGATATAAATATGAGTTACCTTTTTGCAGTCTCTATGAAATCAAAATATTTGTAGCTTTAAGTGTGTCTATCAGCATTGAGATATAAAATCTATATTTAATAAAATATATCTTGTAATATATGTTTTATGTACTTTTGTTCCAAACGGCATCTACAGTATATATTTACAAGTTTAACAATACATCTATACCTAACTTAACCTAAGTCACACATTATATATATTTATAAACTATTATAGTATTATGTTTATAGTGATATTTTTATATAGATTTTATTTTAAATTTTAAGAAAATTTAAAAAAAGTTTTTGCCTTAGTTTTAAATCTTCCATTTTCACATTTCCATTTAATTCTTTTTTTTTTTAAGTCTTTCACCAATATTAACCAATTTTCTTTTTCTATTCAGTTAAATACTGATGTATATGATATGATTATGACATTTTAAATAATATGGAATCTTATATGAAATGTACAGTGTTAATATTGCAATGAACTGCACATACCAGAAATAGGCAGAATTATTAACATAACCTTCATTTTCATTTCTTGTTATGGCACTGATGTTTTTTTTTTGCAAGGTTTCACTATATGTTGTCTTTGATGTGAATTGTGGTCACACTGCTAACCTTAATAACATTAACAGTCACACTTTTTTTGTATCCACTGCTTATCTGAAATAAATCCCTGAGGACTCCCTGAGGAAAACAACCATTTTGTTGTGTGTTTGTGTTGACCATCAGTCTGTGGTCTCACATCCAATGTGTGTAAATGCAGCCAGAACTGCAGAAATCCATCGGTTGGTTTGTCTAACGCTTGTTCTTCCATTCTGTCTCCATAGAAACTTTTAGAGGCAAGTATGGCAAGAAGTGATCTGCTGTTTGCTTGTGTTCTGCTTCAAAACTTCAAAAGTTTAACAATATTGTGCTGGTTTAAGAGTTTTTATTAAGATCAGTTCAGAAAAAAAGAGCATATTTGTGCCTTGCTGATTTTGTGTAATGAAGTAAAGCTCCCACCACCCTGGCTTTACTGATTACAAGCCAAATCAGTATTAATGATTAGGTTTTGTGGGCAGGAAGGTTGATGACTTGTTAAAGGAACAGACCATCACTTTTTGGCATCACACAGCCAAAACAGCTTAATTGTCCTTTTGTACAAATAGATAATTCTAGAATTTTGATATATAGTATATAGTAATAATTGTGTATTATATACAAATTTCTGGAATCAGATTTTACATTTAGATGTCAGTTTTAATTTTAGTAATTTTGTTTTGTGCGATCATAATATTATTAGTAATTTGTATGTATATTTAGTTTTAATTTTAGGTTTAGTTTTAATAATTAAATTTATTTTATGTATCTACCATTACTTATTAAGTCTAACTTATTTTATTGTAAAAAAAAATAAAATAATAATAATAATAATATATATATATATATATATATATATATATATATATATAATAACACACACACACATATATACTGTATATACATGCATTTATATATTCAGGAAAAATAGTTATGTTTTAAATTAAATATATTTAGATATAATATTGTCGCGAGTGAGCCAACACAGACACAGTGGGAGTGACGTCATGCCTCGCAGAGGCTGTTTTTATTAACAAAATAAAACAAAAAAAGTGTCCAGGGGAATAAAAGTGTCCAAACAAAAAGGGGAACTGGTGTCCTCGTTGTGCTCCTAACGTTCAGTGAGGGTCAGGCAGTATAACATGGAAAGAGTTCCGGGAAGGGACGGAATCCGGCAGTTCAGGCTACTCGCATCTCGGCGGCTCGCCCCTCTCATGGCAATCGTCTTGGCGGCTCCGTTTTTAGTGTATTTGATTGTGGACTCGGAGAGGGTGGTGCTGGGAAGTGATGGTGTTCTTTTAAGAGCAATGGTTGCGTTTCCGTGTGTTAATGTCTTGGGTGGTGCTACTTAAAATCCTGTATTTCACAAATACTATCCAGTTTCAGACATATAACATAGGGAGCACACACACAAGTATTATTACTATCTCACACGGCTGTCACTCTGCTGTCTGAGCTACAGTGCTATTTTTCTGGTGTATCTCATGTCCCAGCGTCCATATATAAATGTATATATGTATGTATTGTATATGTCCCTGTAGGTGTTGTATTGTGGCCATTTTCATTAGACGTGTTATATTTGTGTTTGTGGACATGTGATATGATTAACTGAGAGACTGCGGATGTTTGTGTGTGTGACAGAGAAGTAGAGAGTGACTTTGTCTGGTCTTTGTGTATGTTTCTTTTTTTTTTTTTGTCTGTGTCTTCCTCTGTATCTTTATTTTCCGCTGTCTTTGTGCTTTTCAGTGGTTATAAAATCATCAAGAGGTTTCACAAGGTCCTTTGTCCAATTTATTAAACTTGATTCTTGCCCTCAGCCTGCTGTATTTGGAAGCAATAGAAAACTGTCAATATATACTATTTTTGTTGTTCTAAAAACAAATTTTAAATAATTTTGAATAACTTTTTCCATATGGACAGGAAATAAATGGAAAAGTGATCAAATATTTTCATTTTTTGGTGAGTTACCTTAAAATGTTACTTTATTTGTCAGATAATCATTCCAAAGCCTTGTGAAACTCATTTGATTACTTTGTTTTAAGAGGCTTTCAGGCTTGTTAAGTTCTGCAGTTATAGATATATAGCATTAGATCAAAGACAGCAGATGCAAGTCATTTTTACACATATATATCTCCCTGTCGGATCTATTATGCTCATATCTATACTCATCAGTCAACCCTCAGGGGTATGTGTGACTTTCACCCAATCTTGCTGTGGTTGGAGTGACTGGTTTGCCCATCCCCTGTTGCATGCTGGGATATGTAGCTGCTAACATTAGCTTCATTTCCTGCAGATGGCGCTCGGCCACCCGCTCCATTCTCCTCCGGTCAGTGCCCAAGCCGTGTAGTCCGTTTGAAGTTTAAACTTCCTCTCTTTCAGTTCCTCCTGTTCACCTCCAGACAGAATGGCCCTGGAGCTCAGAGCTGATTTAAATGACGAGAAATAAAGATATCAAAGCTAAGCGCCCCATCACTAGCAAACGAAGAAGCGCTATCGTTGAAGTATACACAGAGGTTCATGTACTGTAGAATCACAGCTCAGCAGTGACCACGCATGTAGTCCGTAGTCTGGGTTCTGGGAGTATAATTCAAGCATGAATTCTGTGTGAGCAAAGAGAGTTACATTATTATTAAAAGGATGAAAGAAAGGAAGAATAGAAGCAGCGCAGGCTCAGATGGGCTGTTCAGTGTTATGTGTGTCTGCCGAGTGACTGTTTGTCTCTCTGTTCTGTCTTCCTCAGAGGAGAGAGCTTGAGTAGAGCAGGTGTGTAGACGTCAGACAGGCTGCATGACCTCCATTACCGCTTACTGCTCACTTCCTTCCTTCCTTTTTTCCTTTATTTCTTTTTTTTCATATTTCTTTCTTGTTTTCCTTTTCTCACATATCTTCCTTTCTTCCTTGTTTTTCCTTTATTTCCTTCTCCCTCCCTCCTTTATTTTTCCTTATTTAATTTCTGTGTTCTTTCTCTCCTTCCTTCCTTCCTTTTTTTCTTTTTTAGAAATTTCATTTGTGCCTTCATTCTTTTTTCTTACCTCCCTTCCTTCCTCTATTTATTTTTCTTATTTATTTCTGATTCTTTCTCTACTTCCTGCCTTATTTTTTTTTATTATTTTCATTTCCTTTCTTCTTTTCAATTTTGTTTCTGTCTTCATTCTTTCCTTCTTGCTTTTGTTCTCATTTTCTTTCTGCCTTTATCCTTCTCTGAATTCTTTCCTTCTCTTTACTTTTCCTAATTTCTCAACCTCTTTCCTTTCTGCCTTTCTTATTTACTTATTCTTTCATAAGTTATTTTGATTCTTTGTTTTTGCAATTTACTTTTTTCTTTCTTTTCTTTGTCCCTGCTTTCTTTCTTTTCTGCTTTCCTTCTGCCATTACTTTTTCCTTCCTCCGTTTTTCGTTGCCATCGTTCTTTCTTAGTTATTAGTTTTTCCTCTTTTGCCTTCCTCCTTTCTTTCTTTCCATCTTCCCTTCATTTCTTCTCTGAATTATTTAATTCCTTTTACCTTTCTTTATCTTTTCTGCCATCTGTCCTTCCTTTCTTTATTAATTTTTCCTATCTTTCTTTCTTTCTCTCTCTCTGTCCTCTCTTGCATTGGACTGTTAGAGCGCCCTCGGGTGGTGTCTCTTTTGCAGGGCACATGCATGGAGATGCTGCGGTGCTACTGGAACACTGAGCTCCTTCAAGTCTTGTGTTGCTGTTATGGCGAGAGTGTGTTCGAGAAAGTCATGTATGTTTGTAAGCGTGTGCACATATGCCTGATGCCTTAAACGCATGCACCATAAATGCTACAGCCGGAAACTGCATCTTATAATTTCTGCTTCTCATGCAAATGAAAATAGCTATAGTCGAGGGATGTCAGGCTGTGTGACTGAAGCCATATCTGTCTGGAGTCTTTATGCACAGATGATCATTTTTCTGATTTACCTGCTGACTTTTCTTCCCACTGTGTGAGTGCTTAATGTTGATGAATGTGGTTTTTGTTTTTTGTTCTTTCAGAGTCAAGAACTTGTCTGTTCTCCAAACCAAATGTGTGGACAGGCTTTATTTTGTGTGCATGTGAAAACATAATAATGCTAAATTTAAAGGTGTTTGACGTTGGCGGACACATTTATCTAGTGAAATGATTATGACAGGACATTTCATAAGCATGTTCCGTGCTTAAATTGTTAAAACCAGTCATGTTTTAGTATTGGTTGCTAGTTAACTGGTTGCTAGTTAACACTATACGATTAATTCACTAAATTCTATAAAACATATATATACTTATATGCACAAACATAGCATTCATTTATTTATAATGCACATTATTTTCATCAGGTTTTTACACTATTTGTCAATGCATATGTAAAATAATGTAAATTTCATAAAATAGCATTGTAGGTTTGTTATACTAGTGCCTTTTGTTGTTGCTTAGCGTTTATTTGGATACGCTCTTGTTAACAAAGTTGTAGTCATTGCATAATTGTGCGCTAGTCCCAAACTGTCTTGTTAATGTGTGTGTGCGCGCTGTACTGTATGTCGGATGCTGTCTACAGCTGCTTATGTAATCCACGAGATAGAAATAAGGTCACATGATGGATCTTATATAAGTCTAGTCCTGTTTGTCACTGGTCACTGGTCATTTTTCAGTTTCGATTGGCAGATCTGGAGATTGTTTGAGCAGGTTTGCTGTCCTGATATCTGTCGGATAGAAATGCTATTCTAGAGTTTGTGATATCATGAGTGCCTGTGTATGTTGTGAATGCGTTTTAAAGCGTAAGTGGCTGTGCAAACATTATGTGTGAGAGTGATTAATTCAGGTCTTTGATTTTTAAAGCCCACAGAGGCACCTCAGGTGGATGAGTCGGGGGTAAGACATTCTGCCCCTCTTGGGCTTTTTGCCCAGTTTTACAGTCTGCATTCTTTTTCAGGTTTCCGTTTGAGTTCTGAAATCTTGATTAAACATTGTTACCTTTCATCTTAACCCACCCCGACTTCAATTTGTTGAGTTTTGGCTTTATATTTACGTTTGGTTTCTCTTCATTTGCTTTGTTTGTCAAGATTTTGCTTTGGTTTTTACACCCTTTGACTAGTTTGTCAATTAGGAGAGTGTCACCCAAACGTGACGAACTGTGCGAGTGTGTACCTGTGTGTGCGTGTGTGTGTGGGTGGGTGGGGTTGTCGGCCCCTCACGTTTGTAGCGCTGACACTGCTGCATGGTTAAGTGGCCCCTGAAGTCAGGTCAGATTAGGTCGGATCGGGTCAGGTAAGGTTGGGACCTCAAACTGACCTTTAACCTGTGAGGTTCGGGGGCCCACTGTAAGTTGGCATGAAGTAACTCTGGGTCAAAAGTGCCATGCTTGTGCTGATGCGTGCAGTCAAGTATGGCAAGGATTCTTTGTTTGTTTCTTTGTTTTTTTCACCCAGCATGCACCCCTCTACCCCCTTCCTTTTCTCTCTAGGATAAGCATGAAACGTGGGGTCTCTGGTAGTGTTTATTGATCAGTCAAACCAGTCTAAATAAACAGCACTTGAGTACTAAAATCGAATATTCGATTTATTTTTATTTTTTGGTTACATTTGCAAATTTAATGTATTTGTAAAATTTGGCTGTAAATGAATCACAACGTGCTTTAAAACTACATTGTGGTTCCCTCTGCTGGTCAGACTGCCTTAATACAACCTGATGCCCTGTGTTATATCTTTCTCCTGATTGGTTTGCTAATGCTGACTCCGCCCCCACAGAACACAGAGGACAGCGCGCGCATTTCAATCACCTTCTTCCGTCTTTTTCGAGTGATGCGATTGGTCAAGCTGCTGAGCAGAGGGGAGGGCATTCGAACCCTTCTCTGGACCTTCATCAAGTCCTTCCAGGTCAGTTGTTATTCTAAGCAAATAAAATGCCAAATATTATCAAAGCTTTCTACCTTTGTTTTATCACAAAGCAGTAACCTGTATGCATTTTATCATACAGGTGTCTGTTATCGTTAGATATCGTTTTTATTTGGAATGGAATTTGAAGCTTAAAGGGATAGTTCACCCAAAAATCTAAATTATGTAATTATTTACATATGCAAGTAACACTCATGCTGTTCCAAACCTTTGTTCATCTTCAGAACATAAATGTAGATATTTTTGTTGAATTTCATGAGTTCTCCAACCCTCCATAGACAGGCTCAGAAACATAGCAAGGAGATCATTAACATAATCCATGTGACATCAGTGGTTCAACCTTATTTTGCAAAGCTATAATAATAATGACTTTATTCAACAATTCTTCTCCTCCGCAGTCCGCATCACCCTATAGCACCTTTTTCGAGAGCATCACATTTGTAAACCACGTATGCGATGTACAGTATATATGTTGTTTACATTCAGATCAAAGATATTAATAACTGGGGTTGTCAACTCAAGGTCCACTACCCTGCAGAGTGTAGGTAACAAGCTTATCAGGGAACCCCTAATTTATAAAACTTATATACTATTGTAGTAATATACATATTTTATGCTCTTTTCTCAGGCCCTGCCTTATGTCGCTTTGCTAATAGCCATGCTGTTCTTCATCTACGCTGTCATTGGCATGCAGGTTCGTTCATAATTTGTATTTTTTGAATAGCACATGAATTTATAATCTGTCATGCAACTGTCAAGCAGATCTTTAAGAGTGCTTTTTAAAACTTTCTTTGCTTAAGGACAAATTCAAGACATAAAATTGAGTTTTCAAAAAACAGCTAAATTATTCATCATCATGAAAGGACAGTTTTTTAAGCATCAACTTTCATTTGGTTAAAGTATTGTAGGCAACCACAGCCACCAAAAATTAGAAAACGATACGTAAAGTGAATCTATTTTTATTTTGTCTTTTTTATGCTTTGTTTTAATAATCTGTAATTAAAAATGTTTTGCGAAATAATATTGAAGTGCTGTAATTGTAGCAGATATCTTGACTAAAATGCAAATCACCCACATTCGGTGCAAAAATTAGACACTTGACTCTTTAATTCAGCACAGTGCAACTAATTTTTACCTTCTTTTAGGTGTTTGGGAAAATTGCGATGGTGGACCACACACAAATCAACAGGAACAACAACTTTCAGACATTCCCTCAGGCTGTGCTTCTGCTCTTCAGGTCAGTGAGGATGTTAAAGCTGAAAGTGGCAGGGTTTTAAACCTTTACGAGGATGTTTTTCCCTATTACTGTATATGCTACCACTTTATCTGTGTGTTTAATGTGAGATACAGTCTGCTTTATAGGATTGCATTTCAGATAAATTGTTGCTTGGGTGTAGATGTGCAACAGGTGAAGCGTGGCAGGACATCATGTTGGCATGCATGCCAGGGAAGCTGTGTGACCCGGAGTCAGACTATAATCCTGGAGAAGAGATGACCTGCGGGAGCAACTTTGCCATCATCTACTTCATCACCTTCTACATGCTCTGCGCCTTCCTGGTACATACACACTAATTACATAGACTTTCTTTTGATTTACTCTCATTTTTATAAATATCTATTATAATATTATTATTTATAATAATACTTGAAACCTCCAAAAATAATTTAGAATTTTAAGAAGAATTTTTAGAATTTTAAGAAGTTATTAAAGTTATTAACTGTTAACGGGGCAGTCATGGCCTAATGGATAGGGAGTTGGACTTGTAACCCAAAGGTTGTGGGTTCGAGTCCCAGGTCCGG
>JAUCMU010000013.1:6185623-6195674 GCA_032275025.1 Enteromius treurensis
CGCGCTTGGGTTCCCCCCCCCCCCCCCCCTTCCCTTTATGAGGACTTTAGTAGGGCTTACAGAATCGTGTCTTAATCATGCTCTTGTTTGTGTAGATTGAACGAGTCTCGTCGAATAGGACTTCCCGCTTTAAGGGTTTGTGTTGCATATTTTGTGCCGGGGAGGTGCACAGGAAGGTGCAATGGTAAATGCTTTGTGCATTAACAATGCTGCTTAATTAGTCTGCAATTAAACTGTACGACCCTCACCAGGAACATGCTGCCACTTGGAAAAGCCTGCTGCCACTGGCTGATCTATGAATAGCTGATCTAGGAATAGCGCACTACCGCAAGGGTTTTTGGGATTAGCGAATCATTTGTACCATTAACACATTTTAGGTGGGCTTTGAACACTGAAATCTTCCTTTAGTTTTGTAATGATGCTGATTATGATGGCAAAATGTGACGAAGGGGGAGTTTCAGGTTGCTTGAAGTGCATGTTCACATAATGAATCCTTAACGGGACAGTTCAGGCAAAAACAAAAATTCTGTCTTTATTTCTAAAAGTTGGGTTTTGGAAGTAACAATATAGGGAATCTGATCAATTTGAGCTACAAGGTTGTGAATGTTTTGTTAAAGCCATCCATTCACATTATGTTAACTTTCGTGTTTAACAGCTGAATTTGTTCTGATGACAGAATTGGTTTTTTTTTGGTGCACTGTTCCTTTAAGCAGCATAAGAAACTGGTAAAGCAATACTTTCCCCCTTATTTGTTTTATTATACTCTTTTCATAGTTTTTTTTCCACCTCTCACTTAAGCTCTGGCTTCTGGAAATACCTCTTTTAATGCAGGGGAAACATATCAGCATTTGAAGCATCTTTTTTGTGAGCATTTTTGCCTTTAAGGTGTTGTAAATCTGTCCTTAGGCCTCAACTTGGGATACATTAATTCAATTGACCTTTTGTCATTTCTAACAGGCAAATTAATGCTGATTAAAGCTAAATTAATGCATTATGGGCAAAAAAGGGCAAAAAAAAAAAAAAGTTGACTGCAAAGGCCACTGCCTTGAAGTGTAAAGCTTAAATAAAGGGAAATGTAGGGTTTGATGGAATTCTTGTTCTTGAGTGTTATTGATCTCTTGTGTTTTGGAAGAGTACTGTGCTTTTCAGTCAACCGAATACTGTCATGAAACATTGCGTGTGCACATCTGAAAGGGCTCTCTGAAATGATCCGTGTGGAAAAAAAAGAAATAAAAAAGATGACGTTGTGTTCTGGTCTTCACGTCAACTATACTGTATCTTGTAAACGGACCAATGCACATTCTTGGCACATTGTACTATTCGTAGCAATTACTGGTAAGGACAATAAAATATGCATTATTTTTAATAAACTAAGAAAAAACCTTTCCAAAAAAAAAAAAAAAAACTTGTTAAACTAAAGATTTATCTTTTACCTCGTGTCAGGGACTCCTGAAAAGAAAGAAAGAAAATTTTGGTTTCTTAATATACCAATGGGATTTTATTATTAGCACATTGCTGTTTGTCTTTGCACAAATTACTGTAACGTGCAATTTATTTTCTCTGTTTTCTATTCATATTTTGTGTATCAAAGTGGGCGAATTTTGTACTATTTTCTGTGACTGTGCGTACGATTTAGTGAAATCTATATTTGTAATTTCCATTACACCTTTCAGTGCTGGAGTGGTTCAAACCGGAAGGAGGGGGAAAAGGTGCACTCCTCTGTATTTGTTCACATTGATATGTTAACCAAAAAAAAAGGATAAAAGTATTATACAATTTTCAGAGCCACATCTGTTGATTATCACATTTTCATCTAGAGTTGTTGCTACTACTATTATATACTTTTTCTTATTAATGCTGTAAGGAAACATAAGATTATAGTGTAACATATGTACAGAAGTAATGGAAAGATGCGTGGTGATGTTCTCCATTTGAAAGTCTTTATCTTTGCTCTGTTATGGTTTTTATTCCATGAAGAAAAGGAAAAAAAAGGTTTTCTCTTCGTAGCAGATGACTTATTATATCCCTCTAGGTTTTGTATTGATACATTTTTTGTAATTTTCCTATTTATTTTGGCCTGGACTTAATTTAATCAATATTGAAATTTTATTTTCTAATGATTAATACAGAATAAACTTAATGAATAAACTAATGACTGTGTCGCTTGTTTGTACAAGAACATGGAACTGCGATTCATTACAATAACACTTTAATAACAGTACAGCTACATAATGCTACTGTTCCTCAGTAGATCCATGGGTCAAGGTGTCTTTAATTGGAATGAAATGTGAAAAATTAATCTGATTATACGGCAAAATTCATCTGGGGCTCTGGGAGTAGATAATGTATCATCTAAGAGTTTTAGCATCTCTAAAGATTTTTTGTGTTTTATAAAAATACAGTAAAAACTCACAACTGTTTTCTGTTTGAAGACGTTTTAAATTATTTATTTGTACA
Source organism: Enteromius treurensis (assembly GCA_032275025.1). Lineage (NCBI taxonomy): Eukaryota > Metazoa > Chordata > Actinopteri > Cypriniformes > Cyprinidae > Enteromius > Enteromius treurensis. The sequence goes on from JAUCMU010000013.1 coordinate 6,188,081, forward strand.
AATCAACCCGTTTCAGGAGGCGTGGCTTAGAGGAGACAAAAAAAGTACAGTATGTAGAAAATAATGTGTTTTTGGACCTTAAACTGCATTAACACATTGCATTGCACCAAATACACAAATAATGCTCTTTTTACCAACATGTGACCCCTTTTTTAGCAGGTGTTTCTCTATTATGAGCCTTCATAAAGCATTCTCAAGAAACATTTGGTGTTGTTAATGTCACTTTTGATCCGTTTAATGCACTCTGAATAAAAGCATTAGCAAAGCTTTGTGGCTTTAAAATGATCTGCAGTATAAATAAAGTACAGTATAACCTAGTTTTTTCCTTGTGAGAAAATGTCAAAAAATCCTGTTAAGCTTGTCTTTCATCCAGGAAAATAAGCATTTTTTTTTTCATTCAAATGCTGTCTAGAATGAGAATGTCCCTCTCTCAAATCCAACTCTGTACATCTTTAGCAAGCAGTGAAACACAAGATGTGAGGTGAATGAAAGGCTTGTTGGCCTTGAAAGGGCCACACTGTAAGTCTCATCTCAACTTCAAACGGAAACACATACAGTAAAGAAAATTGCGTTCATCAAACCATCTCACGTTTAGCAGAAAAGCGTTATGCTCTAACATGACTGCAGTGTAAGTCAGTCTGGGCTGATTTTGTTGTTCATTGGTGACACGACGGTCTGTACATTAGATTCATCGTCCTCTGAAGGCCAGGGTTTCCTTCCACACTTCAGAAATGGTATTGCATACTTCTGGAACTAGAAAACACAGCCACGTTATATTCATTAATACTGTTAGATCCCAAATAGATATGTTGAGATGCAAAACCTTGTGTATGTTTTTAGTGCTGTAAATTCAGGTTTGGTGTTAATGTCTTTCACTCACCTGTTTGTTCATATATATGTAGATCAGGGGATTATAAACAGTGCTGCTCTTGGCCATGTAAATGGGTACCACCTTTACCATCACAGCCAACTGGACATCAGGGTTGGCGACGACCGTTAGAGCTAGAGCCGCATATGGCAGCCAGCTCACGAGGAAGGCCAACACCATCATCACCACCATCCACGCCACCTTAGACTCGGCCCTCGCAGCCACACATCCACCTACCTTAGCTACCTGTCAATTAAAACAGAAATCAAATACTTTCATTGAAGTATACACTTTAACAAAATGGTATAACAATTAAGTGAAAAGTCAAATTTGCTTTAAGTAGTTCATTTATGATGTAATTGATAAACCATGTTCATTACTACAAGTCTGCATTGTACATGAATTGAGCTGCAAATTAATAATCTTACCAAAACTTGCTATGCATGTATCAAAGCATTTAACTTCCATGTAATAACTTAAAGGAATTTCACAGAAAATAAAAATGACCCCATACAGTATTTTACTCACCCCTAAGCCATCCTTATATGACTTTCTTTTTCCAGATGAACATAGTATGAACTTTTTTTTTAATTTATCCTGGCTTATCCAAACTTGGTAATGCTGGTGGACGTGACCATTATTTTGAAGCTCTGTAAATCTGTAAAATGTTCTTGTTTGGGAGAACTAATACTTTAAGGCCTGGTTTCACGGACAGGGCTTAGCCTAATTTCACAAGGGATGTTTTTGATATCATGTCATCTAATAAAAGTAAACATTTTCCCTTATAAAAATACTCTGGCAAGGTATAGCTATAGCTATTACGCTGCAACTAAATTTCACCAGCTTATAAGATAACTTCAAAAACATCAGTAAAGGGGAACAACTGTCCTACTTGTCTTAGCGTGTAGAGCAGCCATGTATATGACACCACAATGATGAGGAACGGCACAGCGAAACAGAGAGAGAAGTAACAGATGATGTAAGACACATTCTTGCGATCTCGACTCTGCCAGTCAGGTCCGCAGGATGTGCCGGCTCCCTCCAGCTGGTAGCTCCCCCAGCCAAAGAGAGGTGGGCTATTCCAGACCAGAGACCAGAGCCAGGATAACAGCAGTCCCCCTGCGGCGTGCTTGCTCTGGAATGTGATGGTACCCAGAGGCTTGCACACAACAAACAGCCGTTCCACAGCGATCAGGGACACTGTGCACAGAGCTGTTATACCTGTGCAGTCAACAGAGGAATTCAGAGTTCACTCAATTCGTATTTTAAAGACTGAATGATGTTTATTCCCAGTCATACACAATAATGACACAGTAAGATAATTGCCTTGTACAATATAGGCTAAGGTTTTTTGTTTCGTTTTTGTTTTTTTGAGAAATTTGCTTCAGGAACAGCTAGTTTTGTTGTGTTACACAAGAAGAGATCCAAAAAATATAATGAAATAGAAATACAGTAAAGAAAGAAACCTAAAGAAAAGAAAAATTACATAAACACATGGAAATGTTAACATTCATTATACACTTGACAGCTTACTTGTTTATCAGATTGTAAATACATTTGAAGTATTGCTTAACTTCTGATTTCAAAATAAGAAACAATGGTTAATAAGTTCCTTTTTAGTGAATAAAAAACAAAGTGCAGTCCCATTCATGAATAGATCATGCTTTTTAAAGAATAAGAACCGAATTTCTTAATGAATCATGCATTATAATCACCGGGTAACGTGCTGTTTCACTTAGACTTATGAAACTTTAATGAATTTACTTTTGATGAATTACAATAAGGCAGCATATCAAACTTTTGGTAGGCTAACGTTACAACAACAACAAAAAAATGCTGGATGAAGTGAATTTCAAAATCCTGCAGAAGTCTCCTATCATCTGTCAGAAGCCTTTTTTTAGGGTCGCCTGTAGGAGCAGCTTGTAAACCAGGAGGTTTGTTGTACAACAGCAGCTACACAGTTCAAAAATTATGATGATATTTCCATGTCTTTGAACAAATGCTTTTGAAATGTATTACACTATATTGTCCCACTGAAGTAGCCTAATTAACAGTTCTAAATAAAACTGTCTAAAATTATTATTTTGTGATGGAATGAAACCAGAACAGACTTACCAAATAATGCAACGCAAAATCCCTCCAATACACATCCGACCCGTCCCATAATGTAGTAGCCCAAGGCATTGGTCACCACAGATGGCACACTTCCTGTTAATGTGATGCCCAGGTCAGCCACGGCGAGGTTGACCAGGGCAAAATTCAGCGGTTGCCGCAGCTGTTTGTGCCGGAGGGTGACGACTATCACTGTAGCGTTCAAAACGACAGCTGTGATGGAGAACACGGCCATGAGGAAGGACAGCGTGATGAATCCTGCCCAAGGCAGGGGCACCTTTGCACCAGGGCCATCGTAGATAGTCGAGTCATTCAGGAATTCCGGGAAAGAGCCCATCTCCTGAAGTGTTAACTAAAAATACAGATACATAAAAACAATCGGTTTCTCTAAACAGTTTTGTGTTCTTTAGCTTTGGTAGTTTGAAGTGATTTTCTTCTCTGCTGTGTCACTCGAGTTCTTCAGACATGCACCATCAAGTGCCTGCGCACAAAAAAAGGGTTCTTATTCAGATTAGATGCTGTAAGAAGAAAAGTCCCAAAGATCCAGACTTAAGACACAATAAGTCCTCCCGGCTGAGATCTCTGATCCAGCTCTTCCCTTGATTGCAGAAGAATGAACTGAAGTCTAGAGTAATTATGATTTGTTTTTTGTTTTTTTGTTTTTTTGAAGAAAAATATGCTTATGCTCACCAAAAGTGAACTTTATTTAATATTTAATAATACAATTAAAATACAGTAACAGTGAAATTTTGTTACGGTTTACAAGAACTGTTCTTTAGGCCTTACTTAAAATGATTGGAAACACTGATAATAGCAAATGTTTCATAAGCAGCGAATCAGCATGTTTGAACGATTTCTATTAAAGTATTATGTGACCCTGAAGACTGGAAAAAATAATTACAAAAATACATTTAACATTTTAATAATATTTCACAATATTACTGTATTTACTGAATTTTTGATCAAATAAATGTTGAGCATTAAGGACATAAAAATGTTAGGAAATATAATAATTCCAAACGTTTAATCCTTGATTGGTTGAGCTATGTAAGTTTTTCATTGCTAATTATCATGTATTAGATAAATAACAGCAAAAAAAAACAAAAAAAAACAGTGCATGCCACTTTCAAAGATTGCTTGAAAATTGCTACTTTCTCTTAAGTTTGCATTGAATTTGTATACTTTAAAAAGCAAAAGTGGCCTAAAAGTGGCCTAATTTACATCATTTCACTTTGCATCAATGCGTTAATGTTAAATAATTTTATGTAGTTGTTTGAAAGATGCTCCCCGTAATCTGTATGCATTCATGAAGGCGCGTGAGTGCCTGCGTTTATTATGAGAGATTTTGTAAGAGATTCTGTGATTAGCTGATTCTCAGCACCTTCAGTGCCAGATGTCACATATGTCCAGTACTATATTTGACCCGCTAAGAGCTTTACAGTAACTTCCATTAAGACGAGACAGAGATTACAGTGTGTGTGGTGCCCTGCATTAAAATAGACGAGAGTGAACTCCAGCACAGACTAACCGGATTTGCTTCAAGAGTTATTAAAACTATACTGTCCCCGAAAGACCCATCATTTCTTAATCTTGTTGTTGTCTTTGTCATTCTGATTTAAGGACCACCAGGTCACCAGTGAATAAACTTCTATTTCTGGATGTGCATCTATATCTCCACTGCATGGATAGATTGTAAGGTAAAATAGATATTAGATACTAGATACCTTATTTAAGGTCCATTTAATTAATTTATATTGTAAACAAAAGATAAGATGCTTTTGAAAGTCTTCTATACTTTGCTAAATATAAGTATTATTTTTTAACATAAACCCACATTTTTCATTGTGCACATGTATGTGTGTGTGTAGATCGATAGATAGATAGATGAATGATAGAGCATTGCAATAGTACGGTATGACAAGTGTTCTTCAGCTCCAGTCACTGCTGTTTCTAGCTGAGTCTGTGATGTATGGTGCATTTACCAGCTAATCATGACTGCACAGAGACGCAGGCTGTGTTCAGACAGATCCATCAGACCCCTTACCACACACACTCGCGCAGATGCACCTCATCACTAATGTGCTTGTGGTAATTAGAGGAACCAAAAAAGAGAAGGAGAGAACAGCAATTAACTCCTCGATGCCATTGTTTAGTATCAGGCTCAAGAGGTCAGTGCTGTAGTAGTGGCCGGTCATAAATCTTATACACTTACTTTCTTTTGGTACTATATGCTCTTTTATGGAATCTATTGATGAGGAGCAGCGATGCTACTGATTTATTCTGTATAACAGTTTGCATTGTGCAGAAGGAATAGTTCACAAAATGAGATTTTGCTGAAAACTCACCCTCATAAGGCCATAGATAGTAGATAGATGAGTTTGTTTCTTCATCAGAAAAGATTTTTGCTTACCAATGAATCCCTTGCAGCGAAAGGGTGGCGTCAGAAAGAGAGTCCAAACAGCTGCATGATTAAAGCATCACAATAATACATAAAAGACAACTTGGTTTCGCAAAGTTTTAATTGAAGTGCTATAGTTATGTCTTTTACTTGTGGATTATTGTGGTGTTTTAATCAGTTATTACTCTCATTTGGCACCCTTTCACTACAGAGGGTCCATTGGCGAAAAAGTGATGTAATTGAAAATTTCTCCATATCTGTCCCCATAAAAAATTTGACTTTTGCCTCAAAATGTTACAGATGTAACAGTTTGTGACAACTAGTCTTAGTTAAATAAAGTGCAAAGTCTGACCTAAACGGTTATAACCTCCAATATGCAGAATCTATGCTGTTAGATATAGACTATATGAAAATTAGTCGTCTATCAACAATATGAAACTGTAATAATATAATTTTTTTTAAATGACTAATAAATACATTATTAACGTTAAGTAAAATACGTAATGTCGAAGCATTCGACTGCTTGATATCAGAGCAAAAGCATCCCCAAATTGAGGATTGCGCGTGGCCGAGGAAAAGTTTCGCATCAGCTTCTCACGTGTGCGCGCTCGCTTGGGGAAACCGCACTAGGTTTACACACGAGCCTCACTGTCTCGATGACTTTCCAATCGCTTTTCCTCTCCCTAAACTTCTGCCTTTAGTACATGCGCTGACCCGAAAGTGTCGTTCATCATAATATCAGCAGCGCGAGTAGGGAGAGCGCGTGAGTTAATTTGCACATAATCAGCTCTGAGAAAAAGGCTGCGTGCGCAAAATAAGCATTTAGACCCGGTTTTGTTCTGTACACCCCTAATGCAGGGCTAAAAGCAAGGATCGATGTCAAAGAGGTCGTGGGGTGTGTGACAGCTGGGCGGAGAAACTGAAACTCCGGAGGCAGCACGCGCGCTGGGGCGGCAGATGTGAGGCTGAATCGGCGCTCGCTGCTGTTTTTTGTAACTGAGGGGAGAGAGACCGAGAGGAGGGGGAGTTCTAAACGGTGCCTGAGCCGCCGGCTCCGTTGCAGCGCAAGAAATTTTGGGGGAAGGATGCAGCGGAACCGGAGAATACCTCTGATGCACCTCCTCTTGTGTGTGATGAGCGCGTGCTGGACGGCGCTGGAGGTGCGGGGGTCCCAACCGGAGATCCCCTTATCAGTGTGAGTAGAAGAGCATGCATGCACAATATTGAGAACAAGCCATAATAATTAGCCTTAACCTGTATGCATGTGTGTAGAAAAAAAAGAGATGATACAACTGTCCATTAGTTGTATTTTAAGACATTTCTAGAGTACAAATAATGGATGCATTTATAATTTAAGCACAAATGCATGCAAAATATAGCGAAGCCTTAATAAACTGTAGGCTATTTACTGTAATCTATGCACATTTGTTGAGAGAGAATGCAACTATCATTTATGATGACTTTTGTCATATTTAAATGGATTACTTATATCCAGCTTTTTTAATATTGAATGTGTATTTTATATTTAAACCTATGCTAAACAGACAATTACTACATTTTTCACAAGTGTACTTAGAGAGAGGTTACAGCTATGCTTTGTGATGTTATCGCGCTATTATAATTCTCTAGATTGCAAACACGACAGGCTTTTATTATTTATGCACATTTTATCATATTTAAAGGTAAAAAAAGGCACAAATAATTGCTGTTATGTGTGTACAGCACATATAAAAATTGTCAGGTGATGTGCTTACATCGTGATACTGTAAATCAACTAATATTATTTGAGACACACTTTATTACATTACATTACATTACGCTAATGAAACTCATTGTCAAGAGTCAGATCATGTATACTATTAATTGGGTGCAGAAAAAAAAACAGTACACGCTTTTATGGCTGAACTTTTTTGTCATGCAGTAAATGAGAAACACAAGGGAGAGATGTGTGGATTTAACCTACAAGCCTACATGCTCTTACACGGCATATACAGTAGAATGCAATGATTACAAACAGCTACTGCTGAACTGTAATCCTTTTATTCCTAATCTATCATTAATGGTGACATAATGGTAGTAATTTCAGTGATTGACTGGTTTCTTCCCCCAACAGGGTGAAACTCTGGGCTTCAGCGTTTGGTGGTGAAATAAAATCAATAGCTTCAAAATACTCAGGATCCCAGCTCTTACAGAAGGTATCAAGATCGGAAGAGCGT
>JAUCMU010000013.1:6197818-6216689 GCA_032275025.1 Enteromius treurensis
TGCATGTGTGTGTGTAAAAAGATTTCAATGAAATTATTAATTAAGAGAATAAATGATGAACAAATTGCCATTGTGTGAATAACGTAATCAATTCAGAAGTAATCTAATTATGAGTATTTTAAAAAGCAATGTAATTGAATTATAAGTGCTTACAATAATTTCTGAAATTTATTTTTTTTCATCTGAATCTAAATTACATGTAATCAGTTACAGTAACGTTGTTTCATTCTTTTCAGTGAATAACACTGCATATGGGTTTAGAATGACATAAGGACGCAATTTTTGTTTTTGCATGAACTGTCCCTTTAAGGTGAGGTTTTATGATAGAAATCTGCTCCTAATTCAGTTACAAGCTTCAATAAGGAACTTATTTCATCCCACCCAAAATGATCTTCATCAACCTAAGCATGTACATATACATTAACACATTGTAAAATGTCCCAGCCAGTTGTGTTCTCTCTTCATTGCCGTTTCTGCGTATGTTTGCACTTTTTCCCATCATCCTGCTCATTGGGCGTGACCGATGGGTGGGGCCCAGCGCCAATAAACTGTCTGTCTGAAGAGCTGGAAGCAGAAAGGGAGGGATGAGGCAGCAGGCCGCTTCATTAAGGAGGATCGTTAAGAGTGATCATTAAGCTTGTTATGCAAAATTACCTGATTTTTACACAAGGGGGGAGAAAAACAGCCATACAGATGTCACCCTTTGTTGCTTTCAATCACTGAAATTTCCACATCGCCGCAGCAAAATAACAGATTGTGCAAATACATTACTATTAAGCATTTTTACAGTCAGTAATTTTGTGGCATCTTGAGAATATGACGGGGGAACGTATGAATGTTTAGCACTTTTGTCCAGTCACTCCCCGGGATGGTTTCGCTACAGTGTTTTGATTCACTGGGGTGATCATCACTATTGATGAACGCAGCATTAATGGCTTTGATTATGGCTTTTTTGGTGCCGGGACGGAGGGTGAGGGGTGGGGAGGCAGGACAGGCGTGAAATGAACTGTTCCGCTTCAATAACCCTCCATGGTCTCTCTCTTAAAGGGGTAATTTGCTGCGTGGTGCTGCGATCTGTGTGTGTGGAGGGGGGTGTCGCTGTTTGAAACATGTCGTGGGATCTGAGATGTGCCAGAATGTGTGTTTTCATGCAATGTGATGTCCTGTTGTCTTTTTTTTTTTTTTTTTGGAAGAGAGAGGGGGTGGGGTTAGTAGGGGTGAGACTGTTTCACTTACATGTAATTTTTGTCCTGTTGTCTTTAGAATAAAACTGAAAGACGTATGCTCCTTTCTTTCTAAGGGCATTTTGTGCCCTTAGAAAGTGTGTGGTACATGTTTTGGGATCTTAGATGTGCAAGAGTGTGTATTTTCATGAGAATTTGTTTCCTGTTGTCTTGATAAAAGTAGATAAAAATAATATATACATTGTGCCTACTGGAAGTGATATGTTTTTTTCAGAAAACGTTTCAAAAAATAGAAAGGACTGTGTTTACGTTCTAGGATTTAGTTATCTGTTGTGTGTGTTTATGTGATTTATGACATGAGACAAGACCATTTATCCATTTTTCTTACTAGAAACTTATTTTTATCAGCAAGAGGTTTTTTTAAGTTTTCAAAAAGATTTTCAAAACAACAGATTTTTGACAGCCTTTTTTCATTTGAACACACCATAAAGAACATTATTGGGATTTAACATGTGCAAGAGTGTGTTTTAATGCAATATATGTCCTGTTGTCTTAAAATAAAACTGAGATATGAATGCTCATTCATTTTTCTTAATGGAAATGTATTTGTATAATCTTAAATAGAAATATTTCCTGTTGTCTTGATAAAACTAGATATAAAATAGTATCTGTTTTAACCGACTATGAATATTCCTTTTTTTTTTTTTACCCAAAATGCTTTTTTAAAGGTTAAAAGGACTTTGTTAAATGTGTTTTTGAATTTAGTGATTTGTATGTGTGTGTGCATGGTTTCATTAGATCTCGTGCATTCTTTACGAAAGACTTATGTTCATCCGTTTTTTTGCACTGTAAACCTATTTATTTGATCAGATAGGCCTTTTGTAAAGTGCAAAGGATCCACATTATTGGATCTAAGATGTGTATGTCTTGACTTTCAAAGGACTTATGTCCTGTTCTCTTGATAAAATTCTAGATATACATTTCTGAATATATTAGGTCTTTACAAAAAGGCTTGTTGTATAAGCTGAAAGCATTGTGTGTCGCTTAACCCAATCTACATTTTACCAGAAAGGCTTTTTTTCAGGTGTAGTGGTGTAAGCCTGCAGGCGTCTATGCCTGAGTGTGTTTAAATAGTCTAATATCACAATGCCCGTTGTTGCTTCAGGTGTCGCTTGTACTGCAGACTCAGCATTGTCTGAAGTGTAGTTCATTATCCAGACTCGCCCAGGCTTGACAACTTATTATCTTTCTCCTGAATTCTGACTCCATTTCAATTACCCTCCAACAATGCGTGGCCCTTTCGACAAGCCCCGCCCATCCTCCCCAAAGCAGCCCACCCACAGCGCTCTGCCTCCACCAATAACACACACTGCAGCAGCAGTTCCACCAATTAGGGCGACAAGATTGAGCTCGTTATCTAGAGAGGATTTGTCTTATCAGCCAATCAGAGCGGCCGCTGTCAGGGAGAGGCGCATGACGGCACGCTTATCTGAAGACTTGTGGCACTAACTCGAACGAGAATGACAGCTGTATTAAAGCAGAGACAATGCAAAAGCATAGGTCATGGAGACTTGTAAAGGCCTCTTCTTACCATCCCTTGTCTCTCCATCAATGTCTCTCATCATTTTTATCTCTGTTTGTCTCGTCCCTCTTCCACAGCTACACATGACTACCTCCTTCAGATTTGCATATGTCTAAATGTCCCAGCTCATCATTGTTTTACTATTTACTGATCACAGACAAAGGAACTTGTCATGCTGGACGTTGATCTGCTGAAGTCATGTTTGGAAAAATTACACTATCCATCAGACCAAGGGAAAAGATGATTATTGGTCCCCCACCGTCATCGTTAGCACTACTCGGGCTAAATGTTTTGAAAATCAACTTTGAAAATTGATCTTTGAAAAAGATATATAATTTAGGATTTTCTATAGATATTAGAAAAGCAAAGGATAATAAGGTGTACGTTAATATTATTTATTACATAGAGAAACATTGATCTTTGTGGAACTTACTGTAGACTTCTATTGCTTTTTTGGGGGGACCTAAGGATATTGTATGCACTCTTAACCTTTCTGCATTTTTACATTTTGGATAACCATCTTTTAATATTTTTATTTTGTCCTTTTAGGCTTTACTACCAAATGCCCCCACAATGGAGAAGAAACCTCCACAAACATACACACACACACACACACACACACACACACACACACACACACACACAATCAGCATCAAAGAAGTAAATAATAGAAATGATCTGCAGCATTAAAGAGTACAGATATGAATGCAGTTAAATAACCTACTTATTTAATTTCTATTTGCTACTTTTTACAGTCCAAAGTTTCCAATGTGCTTGTCTGGGAGATTTTTTTAAATTAATTGTTCTAACACATGCAATACTTTTACCAAGACACTTACCAGACAAGCTTTAAAAATAGATAAGCCTATTTCGAGTATGGCATTTTTTGAAGTGTTTAATTACAGAAAACGTGCGCGTGAGCCTATATTTAAAAGTGTTTAAAGCTGTTTGTACTGTTCAAATATTTTTTTAATCCACAAAATGTCATCCAGTCTTGAACACGCTGTCACAAAAAGTAGTAAAATGTCTGTCGTGCGTAAATTCATTGCGTAATATGACCCGTTTATTTCTCTTTAGAAATACAAGGAATATGAGAAGTCGGTGAGAATAGAAGAGATCGACGGCGCAAAACTGGTGAAAAATGTGGCGCAGAATATGGAGGAAATATTTCGGAAAAAAGCGGAGGCCACACGTGTAAGTAACTTATGTGAAAAATAACTGAATATGTTCTGCTTGCGACTTCCGTTTAATTTTTAAACGTATAGCCTGAACATACGCTTAATATTTTTGTGCATATCATTTGGAATGTTTAGCACCATTATAAGCTGTCTTCGAGATATTTTGCGATTTTTGCATGGATTCCTATTGTTTCAGTCAGCATTTTTCATCACTCATCTAGCCAATTGTCTTGGATACTGCAGCCGCAACAGCTTTATTTATTACTAACGTATAAAAAGCCTCTCGATTAAAGCTTCTCCCTTCTATATGGAAGAGCATATAGATTTTCCCGTTACAAACAGCTCATGCCGTTATTCTTCAGAGGGACACATGCGGTCCAGGCTTTAATTGCCAGTGTGTGTGGAGTGTGTGGAGGAGATAGGCTTATCTAACTCCTGCAGATACACACTGTCACTTTACAATGCAATGGAGTCGGTTTGCCATGAAAGGTAAAAACCATGAAATACACCTCATGCATCTGTAGCTTTCAGCTGCATACTGATTTTATAAAATGCATGCGCGTATTTATGCGAAATAAATGTACACGTTTGTCGAATATGAAGGGAGTTGATGCAATTTATACCACAGAAATCCAAGTGCATTGCAGTTTTTTTTTTTCGTTTGAAAATAATTCCACAAATACAGGAAAACATCATTTAAACACTTTTTTTTAATGTTTGTATCCGGAGTGGTTTTATTTTTGAATGAAACCCTGCTGGCAATTTACGTGGAAATAGTTTATCTACCTTATTTATTTATTTTTTAACATGCCACTAATGTTTTTGTTATAGGCTATAACCTACTTGCGATATATATGTTAAATCTATAAATGGTCAAGTGATGTCCTGCTTATGCTGACTCAAGCGCGCGCACCTTCTGTTCACGAGCATAAGACACCGAGAAAAACTGCGCGCTGACTGACATATTTCACTGAAGTATTTGTTGAAAGCTGTTTAAAAGTTAACATGGTTAAAGGATTAACTAGGTAAAAAAAAAAACTAAAAGCTGAATTTCAGGGTTGTCGATTTCTCTGAAGAGCCAAAGCTGTAGTCTGTGTTTTTAGGGTGCAATTTAGCAGTTTAGCAGCAAACTGATGGTTAGCGTCATTTAGACTTTTTTAGAAAATATATCTGATTTAAATCTCTTCCGAAACTATAAATGCTGAAGTTCAGACCGATTATAATAGCACCTCCTCAGGTAAACGGGTTCGCTAGCGCCGCCTGTTCGCCGAGAGGTGAAACTACGAGCTCTAACTAACTCGTGATTTAGCTTTTGTGGTTAACGAGGCGATTGAAAACACCATTGAAATGTATTTTTGTGTTATACGAACACGCAAGCCACCCCCATCCTTGTCTTCCGGGGTCAAGACAAACCGACAGTCTAGGCTAGGCTAATGCTCACCTTGTTTTTATCTAAAACTCAACAAATTGCTGATATGCATGAACAAAGATTTATTTTTTTAAACCTCATTTTATTACTATTATTGTTATTATTATGTTTTACAGAGCAGCCTTGCTTATTTTTCTAGAGGGTGTTTATAAATTGACACAAATCCTCGTTTTTGGTTATGTTCCTTGAAATGCGACAAGTATTAATTATTTTTCCTAAAGCGCTTTGTGGATTGGAAGCAATTATACCGGCATGTAACTAAAAATGCATGCCAGCAGTTTTCAATGACAACAAAACATACCCTGTCCTTTACACATACAACACTGTGTTTGCCGCAAGGCAACAAGCCGCCACTTGATATACAACCTGTTTGCAAGCAGTTTGCAAGTTTCATTTTTACTTTAAATAGGTCGCCTTATACAATTACTGTTAAAAAATAATTTATTACGACTATTTAATCCATAACTCTTAATGACAGGGGTTGTCACTTTTATTCTCCGGGGAGTGTTTCTCAGGGTCGGTTTATTATTGAAAGTCAATATGAGTATATGTATAGTCAAAAGGAATTTGTTAAAGAATTACTGATGAAACATATGAAAGTTATAAAATGTGTTGTACATAGCTACAGCTTTCATCTTTGAAAGCTCTTGTAAAGAAGAAGCCTGTGTGTCTCGCCATCAGTCGTCTTAGTTTCTGCTGTTTTCTCTGTCATCTGTAGAGGCTTGTAGAAGCGGCAGAAGAAGCTCATCTCCAGCATGAGGAGAACCCTGACCTACAGGTGAGAGAGTTTGTACACTTGTACAGTATGCATTGCAGTATTATGTGATGATTTCAGAACCATGGACAGTTCTCTGTTTAAAAAAAATCCCAGTCTCTCTAATGCTTTTATGACCCTTTTCTCTGAAAAATCCAAACCCATCTAAAATTACATGCATATTCGTTTTTAAAATGCTTCTATTATAATGGATGTTTTATAGGTTGTAATATGTAATGGAATTGTGTTCTTTAGAATCAGGGGATGTTTTAGCGGTAAAGCCCCTCACATTCCTTGCCGAAATCTTGTGGCACTGCTTTATGCAAATGTCCTGTACGTGACCTCCAGCTTAGTTCTTGAAGTGAATTATTTATTTATATATATATATATATTTATGTGTTGGGAAGCCCTCCCCACTCTCCGGCCTCCACACTCCGACTAAGATAAATGACTCCACGTTGACTGCGCTATTCAGGGACAAATGGAAAATTCACTGAAGCAAAATACGTTTAAAATAACGGTATCCCCCTTCAGTAATGAATTCATGCGCTCACTCTGTTATACGTAAGAATACATTTCCAATGATTCACGAATTTATTTTTATTCTCGTAACTAATTTTAGTGAAAGAGTCAGACTGCAGCCTTTATATTTCAGTATGTGGTCTTTGAAACAGTAAACTTCTTTCTAAACAGAAGGATGTTTGTTTTAGAGCTTCAAACTCTTTATTCGAATGCATTCGGTCATATTTATACACTAATTTATTCAATAACCTTTCACTTTGTTTAAAAAAAAAAAATTTCTAGACCCTACATACATTTCTCTATGTATGTATATATTCTCCATGTATACATGCATGTACATATTTATCTCAATGTATAGTCATTACATAATATATAAATATCCTTATATATAAATATAATATATTTCTTAAACAATTTGTAGCTCTGATAGCACCAGTCAGAAGCTTAATATATATATATATATAATTTAAATACTGCTGTGTAATGTTTTATCAAGAACATTGTTATTTATTTTGATGTTGATTTACTAAAAAGTAAAGGAATTAAAAAATGAATCAATTACAGATATTCAGAGTATAAGCGCAAAAAAAATATAGAATATGACATGAATGTTTGTTATTGTCAAATTTTCCCCCCGCCTCAGTGTAAGTACTCTGGCCGAGACTGAATGTTTCTGAAGCTCTGGATGAAACGGTTCTGACCGTGACTCTTTGAACGAGGAGTTCTGACTCAGAACCCACTGAGACCAGGATTCGGTCGGGTGTGCAGCACCTGCTCCTGCTGTTTGTTGATAACCCTCAAAAGCTTGTCGCAGTGCTGTCAGAAATGCTGAGTGTGGAGCGTTTCTCCTCTCGACTCCGCTCCCCCTCCGCCCCTCCAGGGGTGTATCACCGGAGCGCCCAGCCGTGGTATGAGCTGTCATTGCTGGGCTTTGTACTGATGCCCCCCTCCCCAACAGGAGCTGTAGTCAAGCGCATACACACATACACACACCGCTTAATGGTAAACACAAAGGTGTTACCAAGTACACTCACCTAACAGATAGATAGCCTCTTCTCACAGAATGACCTTTGGTCCAGTAAAGTGAGAGGTAGTTTAATCACGCTGGGCCTCTGGACACAATCTAAATGTTCTTCGTCCGTTATCCTTTATAGTTCGACTGGGGCAACGGTGAGAAATGTTTGTGTGTGTGTGCATGCTATCCATAAAATAACCTCTTTTTATGTTTTAGTTGCACCATTTTTAAATATCACAGAAGAACTTTAAACTGTACCCATATTTGACAAAGTCTGCGTTCAAACATTTCAGAAATTTCTATGTGAACATTTTTGGGAAAAGATCAGAACCAAAGTTGATATTTAAGAATTACAGATTTCAGTGGAGATTATATTTAGATTATATTATTTATTTATTTAGATTAGGGTTATTAATGTTTGTTTTCTCGCCGTTTATGTGATTTAAAATATTCTGGATTTTTTGCTGAAAAGAACAGCACATATATATAAAATAGAAAACTTGTATTAAAAAAACAAATGTGACTAAATAAAACATTTTAAATGCTAGTGTATTTTAACATAATAAAATAAATGTAATACTTTTTTAAAGTCACATTTTCTTTTTGCTAGCTTGACACTCACATATTAATCTGTTTCGCTCTTTTTTCCAACAGTACGAGTATTTCAACGCTGTGCTTATAAACGAGGTGGATGAAGACGGGAACAGTGTGGAGCTGGGAGGAGAGTTTCTCCTGGAACCCAACGATCATTTTAATAACCTATCCGTCAACCTCAGCCTCAGTGTGGTGCAGGTGCCAACCAACATGTACAATAAAGGTAATGCATCCTGTTTTTACCTGGACATTCAGGATATAACACATAGATTGGTTGATGGCAGTACAAGAACACACAGTCCCAAAACAGGTTACTATCCCGAGCAGCAGAATGAGAGAAGCATCACTTCTTTCATGCATCTGAAAATTGAGAATTGAACATCTGCTATAATGTAATAAAATATTTTTGATTTAAGAAGTGTATTTTGTCATCAGGACCATTTTCAGTGGAGAAAGATGCTTTGTGCAACAAAAAGGTGCAGTCCTTAAAGTTGCGATGAAATGGGTGTAGCAACAAATAATTTCTTCCATATTATGACATAAGTTAAATTAATTATCTTTTTTTTTTAATGAAATGCATGAATGAATAATTCACAGTGAAAATAATTTAATCCATTTTTCATGTAATTATTGAGTTAAAAAAATTATATTGTGAAATGTTATAATTTTAAATAATTTGTTATATATTACAAATTTTATTAACTAATTGTAACAATTATTATTGGTGCTCTGTTTGTAATAACAGTTCTTATTAGTTATCAGTATTGAAAACCTTTTTTATTTTAGTATTAAGTAGAAACTGTGATGGTTTTTTCAATATTATATGGTGAATAAAAAAGTTACATTAAATGTTTTCTGCAGTCAATTTATTTGCTTAATAAAAGTAATATATTGTATATTTTACACCATAATTTTGAATGGTGGTGTGTCACTCTTCCTGTAAAATAAAAATATTAATCAGCAAAAGCTTTTTACATTTTTTAAAGTTGTTAAATAAATGTATTAATTTATGAGTCCTCTGCAGATAAATTGAGAAACAGAGATAGTCTCACAGAACCAGCCCATGTTGCGGAGTGAAAGACAGAGAGAGTAAAGTTAGTATGTCATAGAGCAGTGATAATAGCCAACCACCTCGGGTCCTTCTGAAGTTACTGATCCAAGAACCAACTCCTCGGTGTCACTGCAGCACTACGGGTCAATAACTACCTGGGGACGACGCAGTGAACAAAGCCAAGGGCTCGATGCCCCAGCGAAGAGTGCGGTGAGAACAGAGTAATCACTCTTAAAGTAGCTGTTGGCTTTGTGATGTGGTTTATGCTGCAGTGGCCGCGCAAGCACCGTTGATGCGCCTCGTCCCTTTGTGTGCGCCCGTAATGGCCTTTCAATGGCGGCACTTTGTGTGCTGGAGGACAAAGGCAAAGGGTTTTTTATGGAGTCTGGTTGGACTCGAAGCAGAAGGAGGGGTGGAACTGGATGAGACGATTTAGGGCGCTCCGCTTTTGGCTTGTCCGGTGAATGAAAGAAGGGGTAAAGGTCAAATAAGAAGTCTGTTATTGCAAACGATGCTTAAATTAAACTTTCTCTCTCCGTCCTCTTAGACCCTGATATAGTTAATGGAGTCTATTGGTCAGAAGCCTTGAACAAAGTTTTCGTGGATAACTTCAAAAGGGACCCGACTCTTATTTGGCAGTATTTTGGAAGTGCTAAGGGTTTTTTCCGACAATACCCAGGTGCGTAATGTTGCATTATGTCAGCGCAGGAATTGATGAAGATCAAACTGGCTGATTTCACTAATGTTTTAATTTTACAGACCATCAGAGAGGACATACGAGAAAATTCATTCCATTAATCAAAGCCTGTGGCGGGCTAAATCACATCTTACATCTTATAGCATTATGCCAAATTTGCATATATTAGCTATTTGTGCTAAACAGATGTGGTTAAAGAGCTGAACCGGCAGAGATGTACCATCTCTTTGGATTTTAACTGAGTCTCCAAACTGTAAAACAATAAATGTGAAACGCTGAAGTTATTAAGAGCAGTTTTGAGATATGGATGTATGTGTGCGTGTGTGTGTATATATGTTTTACACAATGTGTGTTTTCAGGTGTGAAATGGCATCCTGATGAACATGGCGTAATTGCTTTTGACTGTAGGAACAGAAAATGGTATGTGCAACTTTCCTGATTTAAATGATTCTTGAAATGTCTTTTTTTTGCTTTTTATTTGTTTTCTGCTGATGAGAATGATCAGTAAGCGTTCAATTCATTTTAAAGAATAGGGTCCATTAAAACCAAACCTTTTATTTGGTTTCTTAAAACTTTACTTGTGAATTCATCTATTAGCAATTCTGTCCTGATGCTGGTTGTCTCAGGTATATCCAGGCGGCCACTTCTCCTAAAGATGTGGTGATTCTGGTGGATGTCAGCGGAAGTATGAAGGGTTTAAGACTGACTATAGCCAGACAGACGGTGGCTTCAATACTGGACACGCTCGGGGATGATGACTTCTTTAACATTATAGCAGTGAGTTCAACAGATAAGCTTTCTTAAGCTTAGCCTTCTTCCTCTTCATTTGAATTTATGTATGTCGATATCATTCCAAATCCAGCTGATCAGTTTCCACAACCTCAATCCAAACCTGAATTGTTTACAATAAAGTAAAAAATGACTCTAGATCAGTGGTTTGTTGTTAACTTCATCTTACAGTACATGGTTTGCTAAGAGAAATGTTAGAAGTTAAAATGAAAATTAATAAAGAAATTAATAATAATTTAGTATATTTCATTAAATGTATTGTTTTTATTAATATTGTTATTATAGAAATATGATCAGTAAGATTTTCTTTTCTTTTTAAGAAAGCAAGAATGCATTAAATTGATGAAAATATTTTAATGCTGTTCTTTTGAACTTCAATTAATCAGAGAAAATTTAGAAAAAAAAAAGATGGTTCATGAAGTTTCATTAGCAATGAAAAAATAATACATGTTTCTCAGCAAATCAGAATATTAGAATGATTTCTGAAGGATCATGTGATCAGCTTTGATCGCAGGAATAAATTACATTTTAAATTGTAAAAGTATTTCACGGTATTACTGTTTTTATAGTGTTTTGATCAAATAAAATCAGCTTTGGTGAGTATAAGAGAAAAAAAACCTGACTAGCCCCAAACTTTTGTAATTAATTTGTTTTGTTTTCAAAGTTACAGTTCGTTCATACACTTAAAAAAATAAAATCCGTAAGTGAAGTAATTAGAATATCCCTTTAGAATATCAATTTGAATCCCCATTTTTAATTAACGCTCACTGTGTCTAATATTTCTTGTGTTTCCAGTACAACCAAGAGATCCATTATGTGGAGCCCTGTCTAAACGGCACTCTCGTTCAAGCTGACAGTACTAATAAGGATGTATGTCTTTCTCTTATTAAACAATAGCACACACTTTTAGCTGTAATTACCTAATTTTCAGTGAAATTAGGACTCTTAAAACATATCTGAAAGCCATTTCGCATGTTTTTATTCATCAGCACTTTAAAGAGCATCTGGACAAGTTATTCGCCAAAGGAATCGGGCTCTTGGGCAATGCACTGACTGAAGCTTTCACTATCTTAAATGAGGTAGGTGAAGATTACCAAAAGCGTGAGATTACAGAGGTCCGGTACCATGACAGCTCTCGTTTTCTCCTGCACAAATGTGTGTGTGTGTGTTGTCTCGCTGTTCCAGCCCCTCCTCGAGACACCTCTATCTCTCCCTGTGATTAATTGTGGTAATTGGCAGCACTGATTAATACGCTGATGAAAGAGAAAGCAATTGCAGGCGAGATAGTGCTCAAAGTTGGTCCGGTTGTGCCCTTTATCTCTATTTTCTCAGACCACTAGTCTCGCGGAAAAGAGCGAGGAGGGGAGATACGCAGAGACAGAAAGGAGGATAGGGTTATATCTGTATTTGTCACATTCATTAGAGCCAGTCCATTAATATGGTAATCGTAAAAGCAAGAGTCCGGCCCCTTTAAAGGACCGCATACTGTGTTTGTGTCTGATTGGTTGAAAGTAAAAAAAAAAAAGAAGAACGAAATAGACGCAGCAGTCTTTGACTTTTCGAATGACATCATGCACGGCACGGCACCGCAGTAAAGTTTTGTGGTGGAAAAGACAGTAATAGAGAGTCCAAAGCTGATTATCATTATGCAGGTCATTATAGCAGTATAGTGTACTGTTTTAAATAGTATATAGCATTTACTGCTCATATACTGCGCATATAACAAAGAATTACAAAGATTTGATCAAAACATGCTGTACTTTGCAAATAAGGTTGATGCTCTGTCACCTATACTGTTCACTGAAATTAAGTTTTCTGTGCTGTTTTGTGTCCCAAGTTAAGCTACTGATACTGCTATACTGAAAAAAAAAATGTATGTTAATTAATTAGTAACAGTTAATTTAGGAGCATTGCTATTGACCAATCAGCATCCAGGGTGTATCACACAGCACAAACACAGTGTCGGATATTTCTCTTTTCACAGACTGACAATGTATATTGCAGAAACCATTTTGAAGACAATTTCCTGTTTGATTCTGTTGTTAAGTTTTTAGCTTTACGTGTGAGTGAATCTCTCTAAGGCTGATGTTTGAGTTTATTCTGTCGAGCTGAATTCACATTCTCATAATGAAAAGTCTCTCTTTCTCACGTCTCCTTATCGCTCCCTCTCACTGTGCAGATTAATCAGACCGGCCGAGGAAGTTCATGTAGTCAGGCGATCATGCTGATAACAGATGGAGCCACTCAAATGTACGATGATGTCTTCGCCAAATATAACTGGCCTGAGCGCAAGGTAAGATTAAGAAAATGATCGAAAAGGAGGTTTTCCGCACATAACCACCACATTTTTGAGTTTAAAAGCATCAGAATCATAAATATGTGTCATTAAATCTTACTTGAGATAGATTGTAAACTGCAGTATAATTTCTTTCGAGTATATTGGTTCGTTTCCTGCCTAAGTGCAGTGTGTTTTCTCTTACTTTATGGATTTAGGTATGATTGCTTTTTCCACCTCTGCACAAGTGTAAAATTCCCTTTTGAGAGCGTTTTGACATTTTGAAGAATTGTGTTTGGCTCCTGCGGTGGTTGTCTGAAAAAGTGTGTTAATGTATATTGAATTGCTGACAGCACCAGCTTATTTGACACACTCTTCAAACATGGGGGAAAGTGTTGAATAAACTGATTCGGAGGGTTTGCTCGTGTATCTGCCCTTGGCGGTGCTGAATCAGTCACCCGATTGACCCTGTGAACCTGTGTTTGCCGACTAGGGTGCAGTTTGCACTACCAGACGTGTTCATAAAGCATTCGTCATTCAGATGAACACGTTAAGTGAACATTTCTGGCCTGTATTTGTCGCATGTGTAAGTCTGCATCTCATGTCCTAATCGGCGGGGGGAGAAATACGTTTTTACAGCCTGCAGAAGGAGTGTGAGTGTGTGTGTGTGTGAGTGTGTAAATTGTCGCTGGCCCACTGCGGTGTAACCGCTCAGTATTGGTTGGAATCAAAAACCATTTATACATGGGAGACAGGAGCAATGTACTGAGAAATGGAGGGATGGAGAATAAAAAATAGGAAGGGAGAGAGAGAAAAAAATGAATAAGTGCCCAGAGAAGAAACATTGGGAGAAATGGTCGTATTTCAAGACCACCTTCATATGCTTAAATTAATAAATAAACATTCAAGGATGTACATTTTTGTAAAGCAAATATTAAATACTAATTTTTGTTCTCTGTACTTTCGATTGTTGCGTTTGGCTGTTGTTTTTTGATAAATAAAAGCTAATTCAAAATATAGATAAAAATGTATTAGTATATTAATAATACTGGATTTAGGGCCCTGTATTTTTAAAGAGTCTACATTGATTTGATTGAAAAAAAGGAAAAGAAAAAGAAAAGATAAAAAGAAAAAAGGAAAAAATATAATTGATAATCACCCTGAGTTCTCATGCAGGATCTGTGGTCTGTAAAACTGAATCTTAAAAACATATGGTGAACAATTTTCCTAGCTGGTTTGTTACACAAGTTGTGTAATTAAGTAAATCCGCCAAGGCAGTTGTTTTATAATGAGTAATCAAGTAATCAGGATTTACCCTGACGTTGGGAAATTGCATTGTGGGAAACAAACAGAATCTTTGGTTTAAATTCAGAGATCTGCTGCATGGGTGTTTTGTAGCTCATGAGTTTACATTGTCTTTTCTTTTTCTCCATAGGTTCGTATATTCCCATACTTGATTGGTCGTGAATCTGCGTTCGCTGATAACCTAAAATGGATGGCATGTGCCAATAAAGGTTTGTGCTTTTGTTTTGGGTTGGGGTGATCTTCCAAACGACAAGCTGAATTTGATTTACGTTCAATAATAATGTTTACTAATTAGTTAATTAATTATCCTGACTGGGTTTTGGTGGTTACGAGAACTAAACCCAGGGATGTGGGTCTATTGGCGTGAATGCTGAAGGAAATCACGTGGGTGTTGAGTGCTTGATGGGAGTGTGACGGAAACTGGCTCAACTCGCAGAGCTGACATGCAGAGGTCAAGGGTCAACTGAGCCTAAATCACTCTTTCTGTCAGCTTGACTCCCGTGGCTGCACAGCGTTGATCACTCCCATGTGCCCACGCCACGGATGACTGGCTGCGGAATGAGGAACGCACACACACACACACACACACACCATGCTGAGAGTTTCTAGCTCTGCACCTGGAGCCTCTGCAGTAGTACATGCACATTTTCAGCACTGCCAAATGGATGGAAAATGCATCTAAAAATCAGCCAGTATATTGTCTTTATAACCGTAATGATATATATATTTATATACAGTAGGGCAAAAAAGTATTTAGTAAGCCACCGATTGTGCAAGTTAAAAATATGAGAGAGGCCTTTATTTTTCATCATAGGTATACTGTACCTCAACTACTGTATGAGTGAAGAATAAGAAAAAAAAATCCTGAAAATCAGATTGTAGGATTTTTAATGAATTAATTGGTAAATTCCTCAGGAAAATAAGTATTTGGTCACCTACAAACAAGCAAGATTTATGGCTCTCACAGACCTGTTACTTTTTCTTTAAGAGGCTCCTCTGTCCTCCACTCGTTACCTGTATTAATGGAATCAGTTTGAACTCGTTTGCAGTATAAAAGACACCTGTCCACAACCACAAACAGTCACACTCCAAACTCCACTATGACCAAGACCAAAGAGCTGTCAAAGGACACCAGAAACAAAATTGTAGACCTGGACTAGACTGGGGAGACTGAATCTGCGATAGGGAAGCATCTTAGTGTGAAGAAATCAACTGTGGGAGCAATTATTAGAAAATGGAAGACATTATCAAGACCACTGATAATCTTTCTCGATCTGGTCATTCTAGTGCATGACCTGCAGAGAGCTGGGACCAAAATAACAAAGTCCACCATCAGTAACACACTGCGCCGCCAGAGACTCAAATCCTGCAGTGCCAGACGTGTCTGAAGTTCGCTGGAGAGCATTTGGATGATCCAGAAGAGGATTGGGAGAATGACATATGATCAGATGACACCAAAATAGCACTTTTTTAGTGTTTGGAGGAGAACGAATGCTGAGTTGCATCCATGTGAAGCATGGGGGTGGAAACATCATGCGTTGGGGCTGTTTTTCTGCAAATGGACGAGGACGACTGATCCGTGTAAACGAAAGAATGAATGGGGCCATGTATTATGAGACCGATTTTTAAAACGTTTTTAAAAATTGGAATGCATAATAAAATTTTTTTTTTGAGAATGCTTAAAAATGTAGTTATCTGTTGAACTATGAATAAATTATAAATAACTTAAAGATTCTAATAACCAAACGGTGAATACCTCTTAAAAGAATGCATTATAAATATATATTAAAATAATGTGTTGCAGTAAGTAATCTGTAAAAAATGCAATATATTTACAGACTTTATGCAAAGTGTTACTAAAATGTTACGTTCGTTGTTAGTTTTGGTTTCATTTTATGTCTTCCTGTTTTAGTTTTATTTTCCTGTTTATCCATATTCTGTATTTCCTGTATTTAGTCATTATTAGTTGATTCCTCTCCACCTGTGTTTCCCCAGCTGTCCTCCATTTAGTTATTAGTTCCATGTGCTTTTATACCCTGTCTGTTTCAGTTGAGTTTGTCGATCAATGTTGAATGTTACGTGTTTTTTGGTTACTCTCCTCGTCTCCTGTTGAGACCGCTTTTGTTTATTATCATCCACCTGCACTGTAACATAAAATGCTTTTAGTCAGAATGTACATAAGAAAATATATCAAATTTGGGGTTAATCAAACCGGGATATAAACCTCACCAAATATGCTTTTATTTGTACACACATTCAAATTTGTTACACGGTTAATTTAATTTTAAAGTTTTTTCTAATATTTAGATCTTTTCATTATTATTATTATATTTCTCCAAATATATTTCAAGCAATATACATACTGTAAAGGTTAATCTGCTGTGTTTTTGCGTTGTGTGTTGTGCAGGTTACTTTAGTCAGATCTCAACACTGGCTGACGTTCAGGAGAACGTGATGCGGTATTTGCACGTGATGAGCCGACCTAAAGTTATCGATCATGAACATGACACAGTGTGGACTGAAGCCTATGTGGACAGCGCAGTAAGTATAAATAATCACGTCGTGTTGTGTGCTTGCAGCATCCGTATACCTTACAGAAACGTACAATGTGAACCTTAGTTTCTGCAAAAATACAACTGTTACTGAAATAAATATTTTAGTAAATAAAATACCACAGTTATCAAAAATAAAATAACAGAAAACAAACTTCTTAGACTGTAATGTTATTTTATTTTTTATTTACAGTTTCAACAACATGTGCAGTAACTATGGTAGTTTAGCAGAAATCAATGTCACTATGGTACGTTTTTGTAAAGGGCTTGCTAAGGGTTTGTCGAAAACATCCAAAGTATTTTCTCTACAAAGTCATTCACCTTCATAAAATGCAACTCAGTCCTCATTAGTAGCTCCGTTAACTCCCTGAAGGTCTCATCAAGACACTCTTCCATTCAGTGAGCACTACGAGAAGCAGATCAGGTCACACACCGTGCAGTGTGTCTCTTGTATGTGTGTAGACATGAGCACATGTCAATGACACATATTATTTTTCTCCCTGTGTTCCTATAGCTCGCACAGGCGCACAAGGTAACAGTCGTAACCGGTGTCTCTGTGGCTCTGTTCCCAAACCTAGCGAGCTGCCAACGGAGGCAGCATTTTAAGGGCGCACAACATGAAGGCTTGTGCAGTTCCTCCAAGGATAGCTAATTACAGCCAAATTTCGATGGCAGCACGTAGTGAACCAGGCAATCCCAGAATGCACTGCAACATGTTTAAAGGGGGACAAAACAGATTGTGGATAGACTTTTAAAAAAAAAGGTACAAATGGTGTCACCGGGAAAGTGATGCATAGCTACATTTGACCATAATAAAACAATATGGTAACTTACTGCTCAAATATCTTCGTATTTTTATGGAAATCATAATATACTACCATTCCAAAGATTTCTGTTGCATGCATGCATGAAAAAAAAGAAAAGAAAAAAAAAATTGACATTTTTGTTTTGTGAAATTTCTTTTCATCAAAGATTTCTTTTAAAAACTGCTCCTAACATAACCATTATTAATAAACGAACATAACCAGTAATGATTAATAATAACAGAGCAGCAAATCTAAAGAATCATGTGACACTTAAAACTGGAATAAAGATGCTGAAAATTCAGCTTCGCATCACAGGAGTAAATTACATTTTAATGTATATTAAAATAGAAAACAGTTACATTATAGTGTAATAACATTTCCCATTGCTGTGCATAAGAGACTTATTTAAAAAACATTAAAAAAAACATAATTTTCATAATCAGTTTTAATCAATATCAGTACAAAAATGTAAGTTAGTTTTGATAGAGTATAGACTCAGTGACAGCTTTGTACCTTTCTTCTGAGTGTATAAATTGTAGATTGTATGTCTATAGTTCATTCACTACTGAATAAAACAACTAAACTAGTTCTGCAATTAAAATTTCATTATTTTACCCACTAATTCCAGTATATTCATGCTTGTTAGAGGTTTGTTCTTGCACTTTTTAGCACTACTTGTATGACATTAGACACACAGAATGTTCTAAATCGTTTTCCTGGTTAGAATGCTGCCTATGTAGACGTAGTCAGCAAGGCAGCTGACTAGGCTTTGGAACAGAGCCTGTTTGTGTCCATTCTGTCACTGGTGTCTTGCAGCATTTCCTCATTGTAATTAGCTTTCAGCATTCCGTTTCTGGAATCTGAAAGGTGTTATTAGTTCTTGAACGTGGATGTGGTGCAAAGTTCTACAGAGAAGCGCAAAAAAGCAGCCCGTGAGAGCGATAGATAAAAGCCAGGACGAGGGCGAGATGTGGTCAGAGATAGGCTTTGGCTTCACTCTGCTGGGTATGTCGAGAACTGCAACACCGACCGCTGTGCCAGTCCATTTCTGATAAGAGCGACTGACACACACACACACACACACACACACACACACACACACACACACACACACACACACACACACACACACACAGTG
>JAUCMU010000013.1:6216789-6228229 GCA_032275025.1 Enteromius treurensis
ACACACACACACACACACACACACACACACACACACACACACACACACACACACACACACACACACACACACACAGTGTTCGCACTACTCGATGTCTTTGACACCCTCCTCTCTCTCTCTCACACACACACACACACATGGGCATAGGCGTAGGGTGTTGGGAATTGTTCTCTGGAGTGTGTGTTGCTGTATCTTGGCCACTGAGACACCCCATTCATCATTTTGTGGATCATTGGCTTTTATCTCCTAAAGCCGTAATAAAACTGACATTGGAGCAGAGGGGGTGAGAGAGGCAGAGACTGGGAGAAAGAGAGAAGGGAAGAGGGGGGAAGGAGAGGAGCGGGAGGAAGCACAAGGTTAATTCACAGATTTCAATTTGGCTCCTGCAGGATACACCTCTAGTGTTCTGCACGAAGCCAACCAGACTGAACAAATGTTGGACCGAACTCAAACTGAGGTTGAGGCTTTTTTTTTTTGAGCTCTCAAATGTGAGACAGAATAAGAGAGACTTTATATCCTCCTTCTGTGGGACTGGGGGAGATTTTTGCTGCTGTTTTACAGTACAGCAAATGATGCTTAATGCTACGCACTGAAAACATGATTTAAAGGGATAGTTCACCAAATAATCAAACTGTTCACACCAACTATTTTCAGATTATGTTCCACCTATGTACACACACATACTTGCATTAGTGGTTTACAGGGACTTAGGCGTAATGGTTTTTATACTGTACAAACTGTATGTGCTATTGTCCCACATTGACCCTACACCTAAACCTACCCTTTACAGGAAACTATGAACTTTTTGAATTTTATCAGACACTGTTTAGTATGTTTAAGCCTTTTGTTTTACGAGGACGTAGGAAGTGTCCTTATAAACCATGTTTACGTTGTTGTACCCATATCATTATACACATTTGTGTCCTCGTAAACCACAAATGCCTGTACACACACATATACACACACATATATATATACGGTATATATTTGTGTGTGTGTGTGTGTGTATGTGTGTACACAAAGATTACTAATTGAATTCTGTACTTTAAACTTTCTATTTATTAAAGAATCCTGAAAAAAAAAGTATCTATAATAGTAGGTAGATAAGAATAAATATAGTCTGTTTTTTAACATTCCTAATAATAAGAAAAGTTATAAAATCAGCATATGAAATCTTATGACAAAGTCATTTCTGAGGGATCATGTGACACTGAAGACAGGAGTAATGATGTTCAGAAATTCAGCTTTTTTCGTAGGAATAAATTGCGTTTTAAAATATAATACCATAGACAATTATTATAAATTGCAATACTATTTCACAATATTGCTGTTTGTACTGTATTTTTAAACAAAGTAACTGCAGCCTTGATGAGCAGTAGAGATTTCTTTCAAAAATATTGCTTTTATTAATTATATTAAAAATTAAAATTAAAAATTATATTTTAAATAATTTTCATCTGATGCAGCTCATTTACATTCATATGTGAATGTATATCATGACATTTAAATATGGCATATTAAAACATGGCACACCAGGTTTGATGCCAACATTTTGATTAGTCATAAGACACACAACCCAGAGATTGACATTTCGTGTCATTGATGCCAAATACAAAAGGACATGTTTTGATGTGCCATATATGAAATGTACGTGAACAGAAAATGGATTAAAAAAACTACAACAGAGATTTTCAGCAAAAAATAATGCAAATTTCAGTCTTTTCAGACTTAATAAAGCACACTTTTAATGCTGTTTTTTTTTCTCTGTTGTATTTTATTGTTCCCCTAAAATAAATAAATATGGTTTGGGATGACATGAGTGTGAGTGAATAACAATTGTGAAAGAATTTTTGTGTGAACTATCTCTTTAAAATTTGAAGAGAATTGTTTTGCTTTAGTATTTGTGTACTGGAATTATATATTTTTTTTTTTTTTTTTTCTGTTGTCCTCTTTAACAAACACAAACAACCGGATTCACAAATACTCTCAAGGGCCACTGTAAAACATGCATAATGGACACACACACATAAGGCTGAGGTGAGGGAATAGCAGACCTAGTTTCAGCGAACTCATGCGTTAAATCATGTCAGCCCTCATCGTGCCCGCAGCTGAGCTTACAGTTCAGCTACAGAGACAAACCATCTTCACCAGATCACCCTTCACTTGTCTACACCTCGCACGGCCATTAATCAAAACAGTGGTTTGAATATTTCATGTCGCAGCAACTTCCTTGATCTGAAGGCCGGTAGGACAACACAGTGTATGAACCGGCCCTGGCAATTAATGTCCATTTAAAGTCTTTATAGTGTGTGTGTTTTTCTCGGATGTTCATGTAAATTTAAATCTGAAAGTTTTCTGTTGATCTGTCAGCAGCTTGGAGAGAGTAGAAGCCCAAACCCGATGACCACAGTCGCCATGCCTGTGTTTAGCACCAAGAATGAAACGGTGAGGAGCGTGTGTATGTGTGTAACAAAACACATATTTTTGTATCAATACATATATTCATATTAAAGTATATGTAAAAACTTAGATATTTAGGTTTCTGTTTGAAACTACTAATTTTAATATTAATATGAGTTTTATTTTAACATTTTCACATTATTAGTAATTAATCTTAACATTTCATATTTATTTATTTATTAATATTATATTAAATATTATTTATTTGTTATATAAATACCCTTGTGCATTGTATAAGGCTAACCAAGACTGTCAAAGCATTTGCATACTGTTGCCCTTTTGCTGATTTTTTTATTGCTTCTATTGTCTTAATATTGTATTAATTTTAATTTAGAATTTTAAAATGAACCAAATACAATCAATATTAATGTATACTCTAAAATGTATAATGTACAAAGTTTCCAGTTTTAACATTTATTTTTTTTTTTACATTTTACATAGCAATAGTAATACAATTTTAATGTTAATATTTTTATTAACTCTAATTAAACATGACAATCATATATTCTAAAAAGTTTGCATATTATATTAAAAAAATATTTTATTAATATTTATTTATTTATTATTTATTAATATTTATTACTAACAAGTTATTTTAGTAGAATACGCCTTATTCAGCCCGCCGCCATTTTAATTCGAAAACAAGGCTGTGAGAGATAACAGGCTAATAGCAGACCAGCAGTGAACGCTATGGCCTATTGTTTTTTTTATTTAATTATTTTTATTCAACAAACAATAACAATTGTCATCATTTTCAGACCATAACAATACAACAACTGTCCAGGGTCAGTCAGTCTTTCAGTCCAAAGGAAGTCCTTCAGCAAAGCCATCGTTCTTATCGCTTTTAAGTTCTTAGACAACTCAATTGATTCAAAATACATTTTTAACTCAAGTTTAAATCTTAAAAAAAGTGGTTTGCATTTAAAAAATTTACATTTATGAATACGATAACAGGAAAATAAGGTTTATGAGACAAGTATCATCCTTTTTTTTCCACATTTGTGTAAGCCATTTCTGTAAGTAAACTCAAAATTAGGATTGACATTCTTGACTTTGTCAAATGTTATGTGACACCAAAATGATGTATACGAGTAATACCAGAATAAATATAGAGAGGTTTAAAGGTTATCTAAACAGACACAACAGTTGGTGTTAATATCCTTCTTAAGTCTTTTAAGAGAGCACTTATAAAAGTCTGTGGCATGCAACCCGTCATTCTTAACACGAAAAACAGCAATAAAAGTAGGCTTAGATGTGTTTGAAACTCTAATTGATAGATTTAATGAGACATTCGTTTGTTTTTTAATTGTTCTGATTTTTTTAAATTTTCAATATGCATTTAAATGTTTATTATTAAGCGAGGATTCCCCATCATTCCTATATGACAGTGCGGCAGTTTGTCCTGGCTCGCTGAAAAAAGGCACACAAGCGAGTCATTTTGAAACATCAAGACAAATAAAATAAAGAAAAAAGGCCAGGTTAATGAGTAGTGAGTGAATATTTGAGACAGTGGAACTTAAGAGGAGGAAGACACAATAGGTTTGTAGTCCACACAGCCATGTCTTCTTGTTGCGATTTCCTGTTTACCCCCTCACAGCCTCGTTTTCTAATCAAAATGGCAGCGGTCTGAATAAGATGTATACATCTAGCTAAATTTATTTAGGCCTATATTATAAAATGTGTGTGTGTGTGTATATATATATATATATATCTGTTTTAAACTAAATAACTGAATAACTAATTCTTTAAAAAGATTTGATTCTAAAGAAACAATGATTCATTCACAAGTCAGTACTTCTGTCTTCAAAGGCTAGACAAGATATCTGTCATATAACTATAAAGACTTAGAATTTCAGGATTTCTAAGATTTTAAAGATGCATTAAAAAGTAAAAAGGAAACACTTTATTCATGGAATTATTTTTGATTTCTTAATCAAACGTATTAATAGTACAGTGACATTGACAGTGTTTTACTTATATTTTATACTTAGTAAGTTGATAGTTAATACAAAAACTTTAAATTGTTCATCTCTGTGAGTGTCTATCCAAAATGTAGCTACTGATATATATTAAAAAAAATAAAGTGAAAATAGTGTGATTTGACAGCATGTGTCCCTCCGCAGAAAAACCAAGGCATCTTGCTGGGCGTCGCAGGGACTGACATCCCGATTCAGGAGTTAATGAAAACCATCCCGAAGCACAAGGTAGGCTGTTACCACCAATAAATAGCCAGGATTCCAAAATCAATTTTAATCTGTTCGATTTTACACTCTCTGTATCTTAAAGTGGGCAGGGGTGTATTAATACTATCAGTTTAAAAATCTTATCTTCTTTTCTCCAGCTAGGAATACATGGATATGCGTTTGCCATTACCAGTAACGGATATATCCTGACACATCCCGACCTGAGACCCCTGGTAAGGACTGATATCTTTCAGGTTTATTTCTAGCCTTATATTAGGATTATGTTTTCAAACACCACCTTAAATAGAGCTAAAATATGATATAGTCAACTACATCCACACCCCGACAAGCTGGCTCAGGTAAAATCTACCCACACATGCAGTGTGTGCTTGTGAGAGCGCTGGTGGGACGCTGAAGTGCATCATGGGAGATGTAGTTTTTGTAATCCCAACCCTTTTCCTCTGATATATTGCATGCAGGAATAAAAGCCCATTCATGTGCCTGCCAGGGCTGATCAGAGCACTGAGGTAACTCACCCTTCACAGGGACACCCCTCACCCCGCTCTCAGTGACCACGCGTGACTGCGTGTGTGTGTGTGTGTGCGCAACTCTGTGTGTCGTGAACGTGTTGGTGTTCTCGTCGTAATGTGGCTCAAGTGCTGCTGTGTATTGGTTTGTGTTTGCGTTGCGGTGGTGTGCATCAGTCAAGGCTTCTGTGTGTGTGTGTGTATTTATAGACTCAGTGTGGATCAAGAGGAACAATCGTGAATGCGGTGTATGCTAAAATGTGTATCATTAGTGTAAGTAGCATTGAACTGGACTGGATTCAAGTGTGACAGAAAATAACGTTCTTATTCAACTTTATAGATATTTGTAGGCTCTCTTCCAAACCTTTGTGAGCTGAACGCCTAGACAAATCTTTCAGCAAAAATTATGCTGGATTACTGGAACAGTGTTGGACATTATATGTGATATGCATGTATATCCCAGAATGCACTGCAAGAAGGGAGGTTTTTACAGTATATTGTATATATAATAATTTATATAAAAGTATATAAAATGAGACAAAATAGGTCTCATTGTTATATATATAAAATGTTATATTTTTATTAAATAAACTAAACCAAACTAAAATAAATATTCTTTAAAAAAAACAAACATATTCTAACTTAAAAAAATTAAGGTTAGCAAAGTTGCCTTGGCAAGTAATTGAAATAAAATCTAAATAAAGTTAAAAAGAAAATAAATAAATAATAAAATAAATTATAAAAATATGATTGTTGTGTGTATATATATATATAAATCTAAGAATAAAAGCTACATAAAGCTAAATATTTATAATTTCTATAACAAATACTAAAATAACACATGCAGTTTATATTTTTGTGTTTGTTTTTTGAATCCTTAGCTTGCACCATACCTCATGAATAAAGAAAATAAAATATTAGATAGAAAAGCTAAAATTAAAAAAGAAATGTTGCCTTGGCAAGTAATTGAAAGAAGCTGCTTCTCAGTAGCTTTTTGTGTGCTTCATATGAAGAACACTATTTGCATGGCATATGTGAACCGTTAATGTTGAGTTGCTATCTACATAGTGTTTGAATTCTGAATTGAACTGTTTGAATTCAGTTTCTTATGAGGTTCCATTTTGTTTAGAATATTGCCTGTGTAGATAGCAGACGGCAAATCAATTCATTAGGGATTGGAACAGAGCCACTTACTGACTGAATTTCCAAAGCCAATCTGAGCAAAAAAGATTAGACAGATTATTCTGACACAGATCCCCATAAGCTGAATACTGGCTGCTCTGATAGCGTGTAAACAAAACTCGTTTCCACAGTTTGTCGATCCTGCTCCTGGAGTCCCTATATATTGGATGTTTTTCTTATGCTATAAGGTGCTATAAGCAACTTTTTGGAATACAACACATAAAATGTCTCAACTACTGACAGATACCAGTAAAAACAGCTGTCCTCAGAAATCAAACCTGTCTCAGCGACAGCACCAGATTCTGTAAACAGTAAATAAGAGTCAGGGAAATGGTCCGTGCCTTAAAGCCAATCAGAAAACCAGTCAATCAGAATTGCTTTGTCCCTGTCAATCATATTCCACGTTTGGGATTGCTTTGATCGTTTTGGAGAAAGTTAGCAAAATTGTTTACAGCACCTTTAACACGCTTCATCATCTGGTTACACACCATAAATGCGCAGTGCTAGTTGGAAACCCAAGGAGCAGGAGTGAAAAATGCTAGACTTATGGCCTCTCTCACCATGTATTGTATGTTTCTGTTTCCATTGTGTTGTCTGTATGATCCCAGTTCCTAACTGTAACTGCACTGCCGTCCTCTAAAGCACTTCCTGTCCTTTTTGTGTCTCTTCCTGCAGTACCAGGAGGGCCAGAAGAGGAAGAAACCTAGTTACAGCAGCGTGGACCTGTCCGAGGTGGAGTGGGAGGACACAGAGGATGTTGTATGGACCACTTTTAAATTAGTGCATTCAGTGCTGTACATTTAGGCCACAAACATACTTTATGCAAGTATGCAAATGCATTGCAGGTTCCCAGTCCTGTTATGCATTAGGTTCACAAACTTGCATAAAGTGTTGAGATATAGTATTAAAGTGAATAAGTGCTGCTTTATGAATGTGTTTATTTGTAGTTACGCACAGCGATGGTGAACAGACGAACTGGCACTTTCTCCATGGAAGTAAAAAGAACAGTGGACAAAGGGGTAAATATTTTATCTACATATCGAATATTAGTGCCATAACGCTATTAAAACAATATCAAAAATACACCTCACTGGACAGCTTAACTTCTTTTTTTATCTTTTCATTTATCCCACACCAGAAACGTGTCTTGACGATGCACAATGATTATTACTATACTGATATTAAAGGAACTCCATTTAGGTAGGTGATGTTTCGTATATGTAGATATTTTACATTTGAACAAACGTTGATTGAAAGTATGCGGCTGAGTTTTGTAATGATAGTTTTGCTTATGTTTTGTAGTGTAGGTGTGGCTCTCTCTCGAGGACATGGGAAATATTTCTTCAAGGGAAATGTTTCATTGGAAGCCGGTGAGGATTTACTTTATTTGCAAGATTTTCAGAAATTAGTTTATTTTCTTGGTTCAAACGCTTGAATATATTCTCATCTTATAGCTTTAGAGTACATATATTTTGTAGTTTTGATTAGTTTTCTTTCTGAGAATTTCTCTGAATATTTCATAAGTCCTGCCAGATGTTTGGAGGTCATTTTTTATGTTGAATCCATGTTATACATTCATTTTTTTTTCATTTTCCTTTGTGGGAATTTGAAATATTTATATATAAGACACATAAATATAAAACTATTTCAAATAGGATTTTTCATTTTGCCTTTTACATATTTACGTGTTGCTATGTACATTTCAGATATTTCAGATTTTACTGGGGTATTTATATTTCTAATTAACATTTTTCCTAATATATTCAGAAACAAAAGACCCTCTACAACCTGACCTATTAGATGTCAGTAAATCATCAGGAAAAGAACAGTTTACTGACCTGTAGACAAAATATATATAAAAATATATATATAAAATAATATATTATATATATATATAAAAATAATATATATAAAAAATAATATATATAAAAATGAATTATCCTTAATATAGCCCAAACTGAGCTAAAGGTTTCAAATGCAGTTAATTAATTAGTTAATTGCAGTTGCTTATATAAAAGTTGTTCTTACATTTACTTAATAACAATTGTTAAAGATTTTACACCAAAAAGACATATTCTACAAGGTGAACGTTTTTACAGTTGGGCTAAAAAGCCAGTAGTACAGCAGTACTGTTTGCTAACGTTAAGTATAAACAGAAAGCATATAGTAGATTGTTTCAAAACCAGGTTTGTGATTATATTGATAATTTAGAAGTCATTTTGAATTCTAAATATGGTGCGGTAGGCTTTATAGTGTTAAAACTCTCAGATAAATGATAATGTTTAAGACATGTCCTTCATGGGTGAACAGATCTGTTTTCTCCTCTCCTCCAGCCTGAAAACACAAATATCTTAACTCTTTTTAACAGCACTGATATTAGATGTGCTTTCTACTTTCCTCTGATTTATCCATATATATCTAGAAATGTTCCCAATGCCCCCATTTTACCTACAATTCTCTCATCCACACCTTTTTTGCTTTTTAGGTCTACATGATCTGGAGCAACCTGATGTTGCCCTTGCTGATGAATGGTAAAGAACTATATTTATACTCAACATAGTTTACTGTATAACATATTCCGTTTGTTTTTTTTAAGTAATATATTGTGCCATTTTCTCTGTTTTTGTTTCAGGACGTACTGTAACACAGATGAGCATCATGATCATCGTCACCTGACTCAAGTTCAGGCCATCAAACTCTACATGACCAGCCGTAAACCACATCTCAAATGTGAGCAGGGTTTTAGATCAACATTAACATGACTGTTTACTTCCTTAATACACGTTTCTGGTCTTATTATAATTGATTCATCAGTGCACATTACAGGGAAATGTTTGTCTTCTTAATCTTTCATCAAAATAATTAGTTGTTCCACCTCTCAAATGATTTTTCTTTTCAGATCAATCAGTTTCCAGTTAAATGAGCTCAATTTCATACTGCAGTGTAAAGCACAATAGCAGTTGGTTGCTCCTGCAAAGCTTTGCCACATTGTCCTTCAACTATCTTAAATTGAGTCCTTGCTTGCAGAATTACCTAGTTTAAACACTGTCCCCATTAAAGTTGGTGTCCGATGAGTATTATGGAGTGTGTAAGTGTCCTCTTGTATGTGTTGTAGGTGACAGAGAGCTGATTCAGCAGGTTTTGTTTGACGCTGTAGTAACAGCTCCCTTAGAAGCGTACTGGACTGGACTGGCCCTTAATAAGTCTGAGTGAGTTTGGACATACTTACTAAATTAGCTTTAAAAAACATTCGTTTTGTAAATTTACTCTTTTTATAATACTTTTTCACTTTCTGTCTGTCAGATTCTGTCGAATTCTGTCATGTTGTTCCAAACATGTTAAGACCTTAAAACAAATTTTGTGAAAAATAAGGTTTTTTTTTTTAAACAAAGTATTAACATGTTAGACTGGGCCCCATAAACACAAGCTTAATCAAGCTTAGGAAAAAAAAAACCAAGACTGTCAGGCACTTCTTTAATTTGTGATCCCAACGATGAACGAAGTAATTAATGACAGAATTGTAATTTTTTAGTGAACTATCCCTTTAAATCTATATAGGCAGTTTTTGCAACTAGTTTTTAGTAAAAATGGTTGGTTGACTGCCTGGGCAGGAAGACCATTCATACACCATCTTTTCACTTACACAACCTTGCCTTTTTTGTTTGCTTTATCAACAGGAACTCTGATAAAGGGGTTGAGATCGCTTTTCTCGGCACTCGCACTGGCCTTTCCAGAACCAACCTGTTTGTGGTTCCCGAGCAGCTGACCAATCAGTGAGTCCAGCCAATGACAGATTCTTATCTCATTACGCTGGCCAATAGAAGGCCTCTAAGTGTAAATGATGAATGATGGAGTAAATGATCCTCCGTGGCTGCATGTGTTTGCAGAGATTTCCTCACTGCTGAAGACAAGGAGGGGGTCTTTAATGCAGATCATTTTCCTCTGTGGTATAAAAGAGCCGCAGAGCAGGTGCCCGGCACGTTTGTCTACTCCATTCCCTTCAGTTCAGGTACGACGTTCAAGCACATAAACGCACATCCATGTCATGCAACATACTCCAACATTTAAGGATGTCAGGTAGAAAAAAAGAAATAAAAAATGTTAATTCATATTGAAATGATAAATAATGAAGTCCTCTTTATTACATTTCAGAAAAGAAAGAAAAAAAAGAATAAATGCTAGTTGAATATATATTAATTAAATCCTAAATATATTTTGATTAAAAGGTAATTTAATTATTATACAATATATAAATAATATAATATTTTATTTTTATTATTATTTATTATTTTTGGTCACTAGCAATTACCATGTGGTGTAGGGATTGTTTCAATGTATTATCAACATTAATCTGCAACAAACATTTAAAAAATGTTAATGTTCAATTTTAAATTTTAAATTGCTCCACCACAAATCTTAACCATATCACACAGCTGATTATCTTTGCATAGACTATTATTTGACTCATATTTAATGTGGATCTTCTGAATCACAATTTTATGGCAAACCAGTCTATGTCCATGTACTGAAAGCTGCATGATGTTGATGTAATTACACGTATGTGTGGTTTGTTACTCTCTCTGCAATGCTTTCCTTGCGCAGACTGTCTGCTTATCTCTCTTTCCTTCGCCTGTAATTAACGTGCCCTACTTTTACGTTCACGCAATGTGTGTGTGTGTGACAGATCAGGATCATTACATCCCACTCAACAGCTCTTGGGCTCCTTATCACACAGACAGCACTGAACCCCTCTCTGATCAAACACTCTCCCACATCTGCCTGTACCGCTAGAAATGAGCTCTATTTCATCATGTAACTGAGTGTTTGTTTCAATCGATGCTGCTTTTGATCTAAATATGCAAATAAAGGAGTCCCTCTTAATGGATTTATGGTTATAAATATTTATGTAAATAAATACCGCCACCTGGTGGTCATGACATGCCATTTAGAGCAATGGCTTTGCAGACATCCAACAGATTTTATTTTATTGCATGAACATGGAAAAAAAAAATATTATTAGGGGTTCGAGTGCGTAGCACTGAAACCCTATTGTATTTGCTAAGATTTTTATTATTATTATTATTATTA
>JAUCMU010000013.1:6249411-6268045 GCA_032275025.1 Enteromius treurensis
GGAATTGGTGATCCTCTACCCATCTTGGCTTCTGAGAGACACTGCCACTCTGAGAAGCTCTTTTTATACCCAATCATTTTGCCAATTGACCCAATTAGTGTTAATTGGTCTTCCAGCTCTTTGTTATGCTCAAATGTATTTGTTGACACTGTGACATTTTGAATCAACATATTTTTTCTTTAAAATGAAACTCTTTTAATTAAACTTTTGATCTGTCATCCACGTTCTATTACAAATAAAATATTGACTATTATTGAATATTGAATTGAATTGAACATTTTGTTTAGTGCCCAACTTTTTTGGAATCCGGTTTGTATCTTTCATTTGATGATTAATCAGTATCTTGCCACCCCATTGCCTAAATCCAAATCACTAAATTATCATTACGCTTATATGAGGGAGAAATCTGGGTTTGGGCCTCCCATAGCCTGGGACCCCTCCCCTGACAGCAAGCCAAGTATGCATTATTATACTCACCAAATTCATATTGCTATACTATGGCTAATTATGTGCAAGTGTGATCTTGTAAAATAATATTAAATTAAAAAAAAAATCACTTTTTGTAATTTACACATTTAGTTTCTCCTCTTAGGTATTTATTTGTGCATAAATGAGTTTCCATATTTGTCAGACATAGTCTGTCTCTCTGTCATATCAAATACATCACATGATAAACTGCTCTTCCTTATCAGATTGTTCACTTGTCAAACTCACGTGTAGTTTAGTGTTTTTCTAAAATACAAATTATTCTGGGTAAGAAGCAAGACTTCACAGATTAGTGTCTGACCCACTGATCTATATATGACTGGATTGCTCTTATTGAACAGCTGCCCTCCAAGATTTCTTTGAATCCTACATAATAAGTCATACTGGACACAGAATTATACAGGTGTCTGTCATCCTTAAATGGTCTCATGTTGGTGCTCACCTCTCATGGTGATTGTGTCACTGTGAGGTGATCTGATCTCAGGTTTAGTCTTGGGTGAATAAACACAGCTCAGCTGTCTGCTGTTCACTGATCGTGTGAAGAGTTCACCAGGACGTGAATAAAACATACAGTAACTTTTCTCTCCAGACCGACTCCTCTGAGAGACACGCTGATACAGAAGATCATCCTCAGTGTAGAGACTACAGATGAAATCAGCTCTGACTGAGAGCGGTATGTCACATGATATAACATCATTATCTACATCGACACTGATGCTGGGTTTCTGAAGTGAATCTGATTTAAGATAAATGATACAATTATCAAAAACACTGCTATAACAGTTTATAACAGAAGAACAGCAGTGAAATATCTCACCTAGAACAGTCACTGTAGCAGGAGGAGAATGACATGATTGTTTATTGATGCCTCCTTCATGTATTGTGTAGTAACAGTAAATGTTGAGTGATTCAGGTGATTTTACAGCTGCCCATCTGAGCACTTCAGCACCAGTGAGATCCAGATCACATGATGAACTGACTTTTACATTCCTCTCATCTCTGTTTATGTAGAAATAACATTGATTCACTGAAACATCTGCTGGTGTCTCACAGCTGATCTTCACTGAGCTGGAGCTTATGACATCTGAAGATAATTTTACAGTAGGAGATTCTGAAACAACACAAACCAGATCAATTACTACATTACATCTCTTAAAAGATTACGAACAAGGTCAATTCTGGCTAAAACTTTAATCCATTTAAATAAAGTAAACCTTTACATGCTTAATAAATACTTCTTACACAAAGACTTGCAGTTTTCATAATTTCTAATCATCATTGAACACTTCTACGTACCATTTAAACAAACTGAAATATTCAAGACTATGAAACTTTATCAAAACATGAATACAATATGAATATTAGTTTTTAAGAAAAAATAAACATGATAAATAACTTACTGTATGACTGAGCCTCCATTAGGAGCCAAAGAATTATAAAGGTAAACAACTTCATTACAGCAGCGTGAGAAGAAAAGAAGACTCAAACAATGAATCAGGAAGTGGTACATCGGACCACAGGAAACTTTAGTATACACTTTTTATACTGAAAGTGTAATAAAAGTTAACTTAATAACATGCACTATGATGTGTATCATAAAGCATGCTCTATTATATCTGATAAAATTGTTAGGTTTTCAGTTAATCTATAATCATATTCTGGTAAGACAAAAATTTACATAAATAGATCTCAGAAGATCTACAGCTATCCAGATCTATCTCTGGCTAATAAGTTCTATTATCAGTGTTCTGATAATTATATGATATTATTATTAGATATCATAACAAGAAACAAGCCTACACTTGATAACATATAAATAAACTATTTTTAAATATAATAAAAAACAATTTAAAAGAGATCAGAGATTGGATAATCTTTATTTGACAGTAACTTTACAGAAATAGTTCAACATACAGTAAATTGAAAAATTTCCTGAAAATGTACTCACCTTCAGTCTATCCAAATTGATGAATTTGTTTCTTCATAGCATTACATCACTTGCTCATCAATGGATCCTCTGTAGTGAATGGGTACCGTCAGAATGAGTGTCCACCCTGCTGGTCCCCATCTGTGTCACGATGAGACACATTTCTTTCTGTCACCAAGAAATGAG
This sequence comes from Enteromius treurensis, assembly GCA_032275025.1. Taxonomy (NCBI): domain Eukaryota; kingdom Metazoa; phylum Chordata; class Actinopteri; order Cypriniformes; family Cyprinidae; genus Enteromius; species Enteromius treurensis. The sequence continues at coordinate 6,252,011 of JAUCMU010000013.1, forward strand.
ATCCACTAATCACCATGTGTAAAGTTTTTTCATTATTAACGGATTAATTTCATATCATTGGTAATGCTACCTTGTTTTTGGTCTTCCAACAGCAGTTTCACCAGGAGTTGTGCATACAAGGTGGAAATTAGGAAAGTACATTTCCATCCACTTGTCCTTTAACTTATTTTTAATGCAATTTTCTGTTTGATAAATGTAGGGGTGGGAATGTATATTCTGTAATGCTATATATTTTCATATTCTGTAGTGTTCATGAGGGTTTTGTAACAAAATTAATTAAAATCTTTCTTCTTCATTTTGTGTGCATCTCTGTCGCAGAATTACAGCGCCCCATAATGGTCTGCTTTGTGTACTACATTGTTTCGTGTTGGTGTGGTGGTTTCATGTGGAGAGATCATTTGAGACAAGGATGAAAAAACGGATTGGATAGGGGAAGTTCTGGCTTTGTGTGGATGTTGCCTGTATCAATGGAAATCTCACTGGAAGTCTACGTGTCTCCTCACTTCACAGGGGTCATGATGCCAGATGCACTTTTACAAGTTGTTTGAAATGAAATGTGTGTGGCAGTTTGCCTACACAACCATCCTATAATGATCAAGCCGTCTGACCACGTGACACATGGTCGGAGGCCCCTCCCACGATTGTTGATTGACAGCAGCATTTCACACAGACTGGAATGGTGTCTTACCTCAGACCTGCCCTGAGTGAGCCGTCATCAGTCCGAGATGCAGAGACAAGCATTACTCTCAGTGATTGAGGTGTTATATAATAAGAGAGAGAAGTGAGAGGCTATATGTTTGTCCAACAAACTGACATGCAGAACAGTGTTTTGTGTGTGGGTGTGTGTGTGTGTGTGTGTGTAAGTGTTGTTACTTTTTTTCTTTCTTTCTGGCATTTTGTTTTTAATTATTAGAAAAAACGAAATAGTTTGATTGAAAGTGAAACATTCAAATCCTCTTTTAATGTCCATTAGTTTAATTATTATAATATAATGGAAGAAAAATTAAACTGGATGGTTAGGCATTTGTGCCAGACTGTATAACTGATGAGTGTCTGCAGCGACATCAGGGATGGTGCAATACACATGGTACAGTTTCATCTGTAGAGCAAAGAAAGTAGATACATATACAATATATAAAGAATTAAAAAGACAAGTACATAAATAAGGAGTTGGCGGTATACCCACCTCATTTTCTTCAGAATGTTCCCCGTTGGCGTTAATGTCATCTGATACATTAGAATTGCATTTTACAATGATGGACTATCCCAGCATGCTCATAGGCATTAAATATTACAGTTTAGCCTTAGTATAAATGATTCTGATTTACCTGGGGTGTGGGAAATGGCTGCTACAGAAGTATTCCTAGGGCTTAAAGTAATAAAAATAAAATTATCCATAATTTTATGGCTTTAACAATAACAGCATGTGTACTTCTCTTACCTCTTCTTCCTTGGTTGCAGTCCTAGTAAAATATATCATACCAGTGCATTAATGTGTTGTTCTGCAAACTTAATATTTAAAAAAAGACAGTCTACTGTATATTTTCATGTGTAGGTAACGTACTGATGCAGCACAGAAAGATGCCCATGAGTCCGGTCAGGAAAATCCCTGCGCTTGTGGCTGCCATTGTCAAGATGAGCCATGTTTCTTTGTGTCACCAAGAAATCAGACTGATTACCATTTGCACATTTTTTTTTACCGTGATTAAGTGATTTATACTGATTGTTAATACGTACTTGTTCTTATTGATATATTGACAGCATTTTCACCAGGAGCTGAAACTTTAAGAACTTTAAGAAAGGATGAAATGGAGGAATAAACACTAAAACACTCTGAAATCTCTTAAAGAAGTAATTCACCCTAAAATGAAAATTTGCTAAAAATTTACTCAACCCCAGGTCATCACTTGCTCACCAATGGATCCTTTGCCGTGTAGATGGGTGGCGTCAACATTTTACATTATTAGGTACAGTATAAATGAATGGACTGGAGTCATGTGTATTATTGTTTTACTGATGTTTTTATCAGCTGTTTGGACTCTCACAGCACCCATTCACCACAGAGGATCCACTGATGAGCAAGTGATGTAATGTTAAATCTCTTCAAATTTATTTAAAGACAAAACCATCTCACCTACATTTTGTGTGAGTACAATTTAAGCAAAAATTAAGTTTTGGGTGAACTATTCCTTTAATAGGTACACTATGTAACCTTCAGCATTCTAGCAGTGAAACAACTAAACTGCATGCACCCTGCAAAAGAACACTGTGGCAGGAGCGACTCCATTCTGTTTGTGTATATGAAAAGTTATGCAGGTAATGGGCTTCTTTGCAACAGGTGACCCCTAAAATAGTCCAATATGAACATTTATTATAGGTGTACCATAGTGATTCATGATAAGACATAAATGAAACAGAAGATGCATTCATGATGGATGTACTTGCTCATTGTATCAATTTTGTAAATTTGGAGCAAAAAAAATTACATAAAAATAGCATCTGCTTCAACAACCTTTACTGTAGCACAGTAACTCAAGTGTATTGTAGTAACTTACCCGCTGTCATGTTCTGTGTTACTTTGAGAGGTTGTGACGTATCAGTAGTTTCTACAATGTAGCAATTCAGTACATCAAACAATTATTAAATACAAATATTTCTTACTTTCCCACTAATTTAGTTCATATACTGTATATACTTATTGACTTTAAACATCTCCAGGAAATTATATTTTTCTTGAACAATCATACTTGCAAACTCGTATTTCTTGCTAACTTATAACTTATAAACTAATAAGCTAATTGATAACTTATAATAACTAATTATGTGATATTTCATAGTTATGAGAACAATATGAGTCATATCTGAAAGCATCACCTCAGAATGACCAAATAATGATTTACTTCCTTAAAGTTTTCATCCTCAGATCTATTTATTTGTTGTACATGTACCTCTTGACCTGTGTTTACCTATTCTAAAACAGTGTATTATATTTCCCTATTTATTTACAGTGGTGCAAAAAATTATTTAGTCAGCCACCAATTCAATGCAAGTTTTCCCACTTAAAAAGATGAGAGAGGCCTGTAATTTTCATCATAGGTATATCTCAACTATGTAGTGATGGGTCGTTCTTGAACGATTCGTTCATTTTTAACAATTCTTTAATGTGACTTGGGAAGAACAAGTCATCTCGGGGAAAGATTTGTTAAGTCATTGCACAAAGTTCTTACTGGAATTAGTTCACCGGTTTCGAGTCTTTGGGTTTGAGTCGTTCGTTCATATGGTGACGTGACAGCTCCATAAGCCTATCAAATGCAGTCAGAGCCGGAAAGAGAATAATTAGGTCATTTATCGAGTCTTCGGGTTTAAGTCATTCGTTTATCAAGTGATAGCCCCATAAGACAAAAAAACGAACAACTCGAAAGAGTCGATAGATGACCTTATCAATTCTCTTTTTGGCTTATAGGGCTGTAACTTCACGTTATGAACGAACGACCCAAAAAACTTTTCCGATAAGAGGTGAGGTGACCTAATCATAGACTGAAGACCCTGGGTTAACAATGAATTAACCTTTTTTTTTTTTTTCTTATAGCATTACAGTATTGTATTGTTTGTAGTGTAATCAGTGTGTGCGTACGAGTAGATGTGTTAGGGGTTAGTTTATTTATACTTTTTTTAAAATAAATGAAATGAACGAGATGACTCGAAAAAATATTTGTTCCTTTTCCTAAATGAGACTCAAATGAACGAGTCTGTAAGATGATCTGAACTTCCCATCACTACAACTATGAGAGACAAAATGAGAAAAAAATCCAGAAAATCAGATTGTAGGATTTTTTATGAATTAATTGGTAAATTCCTCTGTAAAATAAGTATTTGGTCATCTACAAACAAGCAAGATTTCTGACTTTACAGACCTCTAACTTCTTTAAGAGGCTCCTCTGTGAAGAAATCAACTGGGGTAGCAATTATTAGAAAATCTAATATAGATAGATAATCTCCCTCGATCTGGGGCTCCACGCAAGATCTCATCCCGTGAGGTCACAAGAACTGAGCAAAAATCGCAGAACAACATGTGGAACCTAGTAAATGACCTGCACAGAGCTCGGACCAAAATAACAAAGGCTACCATCAGTAACACACTGCGCCGCCAAGGACTCAAATCCTGCAGAGCCAGACGTGTCCCCCTGCTTAAGAATGGGGGTGGAAAAATCATGTTTTGGAGCTGTTTTTCTGCAAAGGGACCAGGACGACTGATCTGTGTAAACAAAAGAATGAATGGAGCCATGTATCGTGAGATTTTGAGTCAAAACCTCCTCTCATAAGCAAGGGAATTGAAGATGAAACGTGGCTGGGTCTTTCAGCATGACAATGATCCCAAAAACACTCCAGATCTCAAATCCATAGAAAATCTTTGGAGGAAGTTGAAAGTCGATGTTGCTCAGCGACAGCCCCAAAACATTACTGCTCTAGAGGAGATCTGTATGGAGGAATGGGCCAAAATACCAGCAACAGTGTGTGAAAACCTTGTGAAGACTTACAGAAAACCTTTGACCTCTGTCATTGCCAACAAAGGGTGTATAACAAAGTATTGAGATTACATTTTGTTATTGAGCAAATACTTATTTTCCACCATAATTTGAAAATAAATTCTTAGAATTTTTTTTTTTTTTTTTTTTCTCATTTTGTCTCTCATAGTGAGATATACCTATGATAAAAATTACAGGCCTCTCTCATCTTTTTAAGATGGAGAACTTGCACAATTGGTGGCTGACTAAATACTTGTTTGCCCCACTATATGTACTTTTAAGTGCTATGTTACACAATGAAGTCTTTAATGTCATTAGGACTGTGGCTGAATCTACAAGCTGTTCCTCAATTCTGAGGGTGAATACAGAAGGAAACTCAGTGTTTCAGATCCTCACAGAACTGTCATAGAAAACATCTCATCAGAATTCAAACACATATGTCCTTAGGGCTGGATTTTAAACTTTGAACGGCTTTGTCAGAGTCCCTTTAAATGCCATTGATGTGATAGCAAAACAAATCATCATAAACTTAAATCTAAAATTTTAAAAATGGTGCTCACCAGTTGAAGGGTTTCTAATGGTCTCATAACACGTACTGGATTTTGAAGCCAGAGCTTCTGAAATATTAAGATTTTACTATTCAAAGTCGTTTGTAGAGAAGAAATCATCAATATTGGTCTGTCCCCTTTAGTTCCCTTTCAGTCAGTCACTATGACATTAAGTCATTGACTGATATCATGGGGATCCTGCCTGGGAGACCAATCGACTCTGATCTTTGGAGAAAAAGCCAGTGAGAATTGGCCAGTGGTTCTTGCATGCCTAGCCACTCCCCCGTATATCCGTGTATGTAAGATGGCGGCGTTCAAACCACCATTTTGGCTTCAGAAAAGAGGAATAAAAAGCATTACCTGTTCAAGATCATCGGTCAGAGCGTTTCCTGCAGTCCAGTGGAGAGACTGCACTGGGTGCACAATTGTGTACGCGGTCCTCCCCTCGGCAGTCCTGACCTAACACTATTTCTTTTTGACCATGTGCTTCTGGATGCAGGAGTTTCCTCACTTCTGACGATGGCCACGATCGCTGTCTCACTTGTCTGGGCCTCAGTCATGCCACAACAGTTTTCGCGGATGGTTCATGCCCTCATTGCGGGCACATGTCCATGGCTTTGCTTAGGTCACAGCTTTCTTTTATTAGAAGGCTAACTTCATCCGCTACCCATCCGCTACCCCTTCCAGTTCGTCGTGTTGTAAAGGCTCCTCTGCAGCATCGGCTAGAGGCTTGGCAGACCTCAGGCAAGTCCCCACAGACTCCTAATCTCCCAATGCTAAGTCCTGTGGAGCTTCCGAAAGATGACACCGGTTCATCCCGTGGCGAACCTAGAGTCTCCTTTAGTGCCCCGGAAGAGGATGAGATATCTCTCGCTGCATCAGAGGAAGGGCTTTCGTCAGTATCAGCCAAAGAGGAAACTGAGCAGCCCCCCACAACTGGCGGCCATGCTCCTCCGGGCAGCAAAGAGCATCGGGCTGGAGGTGAATCACCCATGGACCTCATAACACTTGAGGCTGGAAAATTGGTTTCTGGGCTTTGGCTGTGACTCCCAGCCACGCTCTGCCCCAGTACCTTTTCCTTACCGAAGGTTCATGAGGAGCTCACCAAATCAGGGAAGGCACTGTATGCATCTAGGGCATGGTTGAGGTCCTCCCTCCTCACTACCCTTGATGGCACGGCAGCCCTGTGACAGGCTGCCCAAAGATTAAGAAAATTGTTCTTCGGAGGACCTCAACATCTGCACCCCCAGCCTCTTGACCGCTCCAGATCCGGGTGTCCTGAATCTGTCCCTTCATCGACTTCCATTCAGGATGTTGACACCAAAACGCATCCTCTGTTGTGTCCAACATAAGGCATTGGGATGATTACATTTGAGCTTCCATTTGGCCTGTCACACTGTCCAGTTGTAGCCTGTCAGCATTTGGGCCTCCTACATGATGCAGTCCAGGTTGTGGCATTTTTAGGGACCCCATGACATCAATCAATGACATATCATCATAGTGACCGACTGGAAGGGAACGTCTTGGTTACATATGTAACCCTCATTCCCTGAAGGAGGGAACGGAGACGTTACATCCCTCTTGTCACAACGTTGGACTAGGCCAGGAAGTCGGTTATGATCGGCTCCTTAGCAGAAACCTAATGGTGTTTTGCAAGTCGCTATCTTATATACCCATATGTACGGGAGAGTTTCTAGGGATGCAGAAACAAATGGCCAATTCTCATTGGCTTTTAATCCAAAAATCAGAGTCAACTGGTCTTCCAGGCGGGATCCCCATGACGTCAATGACGAAATGTCTCAGTTCCCTTCTTCAGGGAACGAGGGTTAAATATGCAACCGAGACGTTCACTCACTTTTTGGCTCTGTTGTTGTAGCGTTTATAGAGAAACTTGGCATTGTATCTGTAAAAAAATTATTCTACTATGTTACAAAATAATCATCGCAAAAATTAATAATCATAAATATGAGATGAACTTACATAATGTTGATCCTTCTGTTGTTGGTGGTGGTGGTAACTGAATTTTCTCAGGAAAAAAATCTATATAGAAAAAACAATCTCCATTAAAAACATAGTATGAACTGAAAATGTGAAGATGACCCAAACATTACAGACCTGTTAGATTGAACTTGTCACTATATGATAGTTTGGATGGTGCGTCTTTTGGAGAATAACTACAGCTCACTACTTTATTCTTGACTGACTTCAGATTATTTGAAAATTCATGATTCCAGACTGTAAAAAGGCACTGTGTTTTTCCAGACAGTTGATGAGATTGTATCTTTTTAAATTGTGGATATTTATCTCCCAGAGAAAGAAAACAAGTATAACCACTGTTATCTGATCCTGGTATTTCACAGATAATTCTAAATTCACCATTTGGAGAGTCATAGCTGACTTCAATGCTTGGCCGCTCATCTGCAAACACACACAGTGATAGTAGAGGATTAGATTATGATCCTGCTTAATAGAAGAGTCACCCATAAACAATACTGAGAGCTAAACAGTGAGATTTACTCTAATCCTTAAAAAATAACCCCTTACTCTGACTCATCTGCACCATGCTTGAGTCTTTCTGAACTGATGCTGGAGATGCTGTCAGCCAAAACTCATCAGAGAACGCTGTAGAAGAAAAACAGTAAGCCTTTAGATAACAGTAAATCAAATATAACTTGGAAATATAAGCTGCTGGATAAAAGGGCAATTCATTTGTCAGAATAAACCTGTAAAATATTACAAAGCAAAAGCTTGCATTTTAAAGCTCCGCAGTGGTACCTACCCCCAACTAATGTAAATAGTCCAAATATGAACACTTATTTATACAAAATTCCATAAAATTTTAAGTAAAAAATGCCAGTCGTGGAGTTTGACCATAAAAATACAGTGATAACATTTTGGGTTGTACAGTTTTAAGTGAAATTTTACTGTTAAATGCTGAAATTTAATTAACTGATATAATTTTAATATACCATATACCATAATAAAGTGCTGATATCTATTTTTTACCATAGAAATACTGATAACCAGCAAATGCAGAGGGTGATGATAAAGTCACATGATAAACCGAACCCACTTCAAAAGCAGCTTTAAAATATACTCATGTAAAGAAGGTGCTCAGAGTCATTTACACAAACACTAAACACCATCATGGTGAGACTCAATAAACTGAAATATGCAATAAACATTCATTAAACATTCATTTAACATTACATGTAACATATTACATAACTGATAAAAAAAAACTAAGAAGAAACATCAAATTTAAACTAAATTTTAAATCAGTTTACATTTTCCCTGTCAATTTTACAGGAATTTACCATTAACCATGTTAATATGTTTTACAGTGTATACAGGTTTAACGTATGAATTCAGGACAAGCCAAACACCTTCAATCTTATTACAAAATTAATTATTAGTAATTATTATAAACAATTAATTATTTAAAGCAATTATTTAAAACAACATTGTCATGAATAAAATGGAAATACCAGAGAATACAAAAATAGCCAATGGAGCCCTTGAATATTGTGTTAGACAGTGGGTGGCCTTCAGGTCAGTTGAGAACCACTGGTTGAGAAGAACAAGGTCGGGGTTCAAAGCAAATAAAAAACATCTCTGGTTTTGTGGCATATATATCACCTTTTACAAGTTATTTCTGACGACATGCATCTTATTCATGCCTGCAGTTAGAAGAAAACAACAACCCACAAAGAAAGTAATTACTTTGGCTTTTGCTTCGTGTTTACTCATAACTTAAATAAAATAAAATAAAAACAAGACATAAAACAACTGTAACAGACCAGCTGAGGAACATATAGCAGACATAAAATAAACATTTATTCATTTTAAACATTTATTCATTTTAAAATAATATAAATAAAATACAGCTTCCTGCCATCTCATTGTTTTTTCTCTGTCATCACTATCCACAAATAGCCTAATATGGCAAGTATAGCTGATGTGCATATTTTATCTGTAATAGTTAGATTTTTTCAAATGTTTTATTTGGGCTTTAAAGATTGATTTACTATCTTGTAAATGTTAGTAGTACTTAAATAAGTACTTCTGACAAACAGAATATTATAAGCCAAAATGTCGCAGATGAGGTAAAGATTAATTGAAAAATAGAAATAATGACTTGCCTCGAGGTTGTACCTCCAGAAAGAGTGTAAAAATGAGGGAGACGATCAGCACCATGTCAGTGGCACATGAAAGAGTGATGAACTGACACACACACACACACACACACCACATCACTATACATGAGGAAGTAGGAAGCAATGAAAGTAAACCTATAAACAAAATGGCACGATATATCTCTGTAACATTTTTAATATTTTTTATTTTCCTGAATACAATTTTAATATTTAAGTCTTTTTTTAGGCCTAGTTATTTGTATGAAGTGTTGTGGTCTTTCAAAGCCAAAGCACAAAACTGTGGCCGAGCTGAAGCTCAGTCAAAAGATGGAGGAGACGTTTTTCATACATGTCATGGTTTATTCTTTTGATTCAGATTCTAAAGGACCAAGACAGTAAATGTACCAAAAACATAACACAATGGGTTAACTGAGTACACAAGCTATGTCACATGCATCTTTTAAAAAAACAAAAGTGATGTATAGAATTGTTGAATCCTTTCCTTATGGAAAGGTTTTAAAAGTTATTCCCTGTAGTTTTTATTTTGTATTATTTTAATTTGATAATAGTTAAAAACGTGATCATCTATATCTATGTTGTATTACTGTTCCTGTTACGCAGTTAATAAAAAAAATCTTTGTAAGTTCATGTTTTAGACAGCAGAGGTCGCAGCCAGCTTAACTTTTTCTATATTGTTTACACACTTTTCGTTCCAGGGGTCCGTTCTTCGTACGTCGCTAACTACATCCAAGATCAAATGACACATCCAAGATCAGATCATTGCGCTAACTATGAGCTCACTAATCCAGTTCTCCGAACGCACCTGTTGTTGATGATTAGTATAGTCTAGGATTATTGCGCGCTCGTGCAGTGGTTTAAAAGGTGGCATGTATCGATAGTAGAAACGATGATCGGCAACTCTTTGATTGGTCGGGGAAAATGTCGAAGGAGCGCGCTCAGTATTTTTCGCCAGCAGAGCAAGAACTCTTGATTGAGGGATTTCAGGAGTTTCAAAGTTTAATTAAAACGCAGGGGAACACTGCAAAGGCTGCAAAAGCAAGGAGAGAGGGTTGGCAGAAAGTTGCTGACAAATTAAACTTGTAAGTAATTATTCTATTCTATTCTATTATATTCAATTCTATTATATTCTCTTTCACATTAAAGCCACAACAGGACCCACTAGAACATGGGAACAAGTAAAAGTGAAATATAAGAATATTCTACAGAATGGTAATATTTTTCACTTATAGCCTATTGCTTTTAGTCTCTTGGAAAGAGACCCTGAAATAATATGTTTGTTTGTTTATTACAGCAACCAAGAAAAGAGCAGAGCAAAAAAAGACAGGTGGTGGTCCTGCACCCCCTCGTCACACCCCTGCAGAGGAGCTGGCCCTAGGGTTGAATGCCACCAGACCCATTGTTGAGGGCATCCCTGGGGGCAGCTCTTCCTTAGACCAGCAGCCGGGGGGAAGTAGCAGCAGCACCTTCATAACTGGTAAATGAGCTCATAATTCTATTTGTACAATGTAAAATCTTTTGTGGTTGCCTTAATTAAAAAGCTTTTTGTTCTTTGACATTTATTGACATTGTGGGGTTTTGTGTGTGTGTGTAGTTGTACATAACACTCCATCACTTTTACCTGTTCCCATGAAAGGGGTGACTGAAGCATGCACAGTAAGTTGGGATATATATATATATATATATATATGTATTTATTATTTAAACCAATAAGCAGTACCACATCCCTTTGAAATATAAAATATAAAATTGACAAAGATGCTCAAATAAATTTTGAATGAAAACAATGTTTGTCATGTTTTTAATATTCAAAAGTGTGTTGCACAATTCTGTCCCGTGCAGCTCTGCCACTAGGTTGGTCCAAGTGCACTGGCTGGAGGTCATCATCAGGCTGCACCTCCACCACAGGAGTCCTCTCCTTTCTGATGGTGGCAATGTTGTGCAGTACAGCACATGCAACAATAATGTCGCATGCCCTGTCCGGTTCAACCCTCAGACTTTTTAGACACTGAAATCTTCCCTTTAATTGCCCAAAGGTCATTTCAATGCGTGCCCTCGTCCTGGCTAGAGCTGCATTGTTGCGGGTTTGTGGCCCAGGGTTGGGGTCAGGGAATGGTGTCATGAAGTACTGCCTGCATGCATAACCCCTGTCTCCAAGGAGAATCCCATCGTAGGCCCCTGTGTAATGGAGAAATGCTGTTATGTTAGGCCCAAAATAAGTATGAAATATTATCAAAATAAGTCTCTTTTTCTTACCATGTTCAAATAATGTGCATAACCCTGACTCTCTGAAAATTCTGGAGTCATGCACTGATCCGGGCCATTTATGACGCTTTTCCACTGCATAGCACGGTACGATACGGTTCAGTACAGCTCACTTTTGGGGGGTTTTCCACTGGTAACAGTACCTGGTCCGTTTTTTAGTACCATCTTGGCGAGGTTCCAAGCGAGCCGAACCGTTACCAAAACGTGACATGTAATCTCTGCTGGTCACTGATTGGCAGGAGAAAATCTTCATTACTGCTTCACTGAACTTGCGACACGAAACACAACAGATATATTTTAGAGTTGTGCTCATCCCGGATGAGCGTCGAAGAACCGAACCATCCAAGATCATGGGAAATCATCAACAATCAAATGCGGCTAACTTAGTTAGCGAGGTAAGAAGAACGGACCCCAGGTCGCAGAGATTTCACCAAGCATGACATGTTCCTGGATCAACATTACAGTCAAAAAATATAGACTTATCCCAATCCCTACTCCTAAACCTAACCATACCCATCATTTATTCCTATAATCAGTGGGAAATTTTATGATAGATATCTGATTAACAAGGGTGTAGAAGCACCTGACCCTGATCATAAGCCTAAAACAGATATTTTCAGATAACAGATAGCTTTGCCACTGAGGTAACACTAGACTTCCTTTCCAGAGTGAGTTAGCAGATGACGCTTCAGGTCTCTCTGATGAGTGAAGGTCTCGTCACACTCGAGACACGTGTAAGGCCTCTCTCCAGTGTGAACTCTGATGTGAGTCTGAAAGTTTCCTATGAATCTGAAGCTCTGTCCACACTGAGGGCAGGTGAAAGGCTTCACTCCAGTGTGAATCCTCATGTGAACATCAAGGTTTGTATTGTTTGAGCAGGTCTTTCCACACTGAAGGCACATGTAAGGATTCTCTCCAGTGTGAGTCATGACGTGATTCTTCAGGTTAAGGTTGTCTGAGAAACTCATTCCACACTGATGACACATAAAACTGCTCTCTCTTAAATGAACCTTCTTGTGCTTTTTAAGGGTCACCTCATGTCTGAAGCTCCTTCCACACTGATCACATGTAAAGGGGGTCTCACCGGTGTGACAGGTTATGTGATACTCAAGGTTTAGTTTAGTTGTGAAGCTCCTTCCACACAGTTTGCAGGTGTAAGGCTTCTCTCCTGAGTGAACTCTCATGTGCCTGTTGAAGCTACCTTGCTGGGTGAAACCGTTTCCACACTGAGGACACGTGTAGGGCTTTTCTTTGGTGTGAATGCTCATGTGGCCCTTAAGGGTTCCTTTTTTAGTGAAACTCTTTCCACACTGAGGACAGGTGTAGGGTTTCTCTCCGGTGTGAATGTCAATGTGGAGTTTCAGGTTTCCTTTTGTAGAGAAACACTTTCCACACTGTTGACAGGTAAAATTACTTTTCTGTGAGGACGTTGTTTCAGATCTTTCTTCAGTTACAATGCCATGTTCCTTTTCTTCCGTTTCATCCAGTACTTCACCTTTCTCTTTCAGTGGCATCAGGTCTAAAATAAAAACAATACAAATTAACCTGTTTAATGGGCACAAAGCAACACACATGTAAAACATTCATAAATGCTGGATCCCATTATCCATCAAACTACTGAAAAAGGTGTAACCTGTAATTTTAAGAACCTCATCAATACTATTATCACTTTGCTTTCTAGATAGACCTATCTGACTGTTGCCACATTGCTTGTGTAAATGAAGAAACATCTCATCTAACACAAGTATGGTGTGCTGCAGGGCTCGGTCTTAGGTCCTCTGCTTTTCTCCTTGTATATGCTTGTGTAAACTCCATATAGATAAACCTGTAAATTCTGCACCTTGTTACAAGTATGGTAGAACCATCACTTCTACCACAAAAGACTGCTTTGTAAGTAATCTTCCTGATTTATCTAAATTCCTTAGCACGTCTAATAGCGCAGAAAAACTTGATGATGCAACAGAAACCATATACTCTCTCTTTTCTAGCGCTTAAGAAAGGTAAAAGAAAACAGTTTGACTCTGTGGTATAATGAGCACACTCGCACTCTAAGGAGAGCAACCCGGAAAATGGAGCATAGCTGTAAGGAAGCATTAAAAAAGGCTGAATCTGATTACTTTACATCTCTATTACAAGTAAACCCTCGGTATCTATTCAATACAGTGACTAAATTAACTAAAAATAAAGCATCAACAGGTACTGACTTTCCACAAGACCACATCAGTAATGCCTTTATGCAATATTTTACTACCAAGATTAATACTATCAGAGTATACTATTTGTTAGACCCTATCCATCTAAACTATTAAAAGAGCTGCTTTCAGAAGTCACAGATCCTCTTTTGTCTATTATTAATTCATCATTATCATTAGGATATGTCCCCAAAGCCTTCAAACTGGCTGTTATTAAACCTGTCATCCAGCACTCGAACTGGACACATAAGATTCTTGTGGTCTGATTTCCTGAAGGGAGGAGGAAAAAATACGTGAAGTAAGATGAGCCGTGGTTCAGTGGTGGGGATCTTAGGGGTGTTTTCCCACTGTTTTACCATCATACGGTGAGTGGTAAGCGGATATTTTTGCCACGTGCACCTGTAAAGTGAATGGTGCAGAGAATATAGCCTGCAAATATTCAAGCGCTGTAACCAACTGGGCAGTTAACAGGATCTTGTTGGCGGTCTCTGCACCATGAGGTGAAATATTTCCACCTCAGGAAATACAACTTCCTCGTTCAGGGAGCTCTGGATTGGAGGATGGTCTCAACAGGTGCGTTCGACTTCATGCGGCACTGCGCAGACCGATCGGCGGCTGACTTGAAGTAGTGCATGCCGGTTAGAAATTTTGTCCGACTTAACCTGGCGCCGACGCCACGTGATGTTCACGTGTGGCATCAAAGTAACGCGAGAGTGTTTCGAGAACAGCCGGCTTGCTCAGCCAGCGCAGCATTTCAGGAGCGACTGCACCAGGCTTTGATGATTGGCCACATTCACCACATGACGATGATCATGAGTGTTTCGTGCTTCAATCCATATAATTGCATAACAAATCAATTTGCATGCCATTTTGTAAATAGTTTACGATCTTTTGAATGCAGTACATTTTTTCCCCTTAAAATATGTAGTTGCTGATACACTTGCATGTGCTGCATTTCTTCCAACAAAAAAGGTATTTCTATAGCTTCCAGTTCATCTGCAATAACGTAGGCAAACGCCAACGAGATCCCCAACTTGTCCGACTTGACGGCTCCGTTTTCAGCTCCTTTCGGCTAATCTCGCCGATTGGTCTGCGCAGCGCAGCATGAGCTCGAACACACCTAACAACCTCAGTTGAGAGACCTGAGATTACGAGTTGTTCCCCCTCAGAGGCCACACTCGCAGATTCCACAACTCCGCGCTGGTGCCCCCTGCCTGTGAGAGGAGGTCCCTCCTGACCGGAATCTCCCATGGAGGACCGTCTAGGAGGTCCGAAAACCATATTCGGCCGGGCCAGAATGGCGCTACAAGTAGTAGACTGACTGCGTACCGACCCACTATCGTCAGAACTCCCGGAAACAGAGCGATCAGGGAAATGCGTACAGACGCAGCCTCGGCCAGGTCTGTACTATAGCGTCCAGCCCCAGGGGAGCTGGAGAAGCTAGAAAGAACCAGAGGGGACATTGCATGTTGTAGTGACTCTGGAAGATGTCCACCTCTGTCTGATATCCCCAGGCCTCAGCCCCTGTCTTGACAGGGTGTCTGCTTGCACAATCAGGTGGCCAGGAAAATAAAGTGCTCTCAGCGAGATGAACTTGTCCTGGCCCCACAGGAGGATCTGGGGGGCCAGTTTGTACAGTGGCCTCGACCGCAGACCCCCCTGATGGTTGATGTAAGAGACCACTGCTGTGTTGTCGGTGCGCAACACATGATGATCTCTCAGGTCTCAATGCTAGAAACACGGCCAGCATCTCCAGGCAGTTGATGTGCCACATGAGGTGGTGAACACTCCACAGGAGCTCCGCTCCCAAGCAAACCACGCACAGAGAGTGGGAATCCCCAACTGTAATATAATGCTGGTACAGGGACACACACTTCTGAAAGCAGCGCGGTTTGCCATGTATACTCTTCCTACTCATATAGCTAATTTTAGTGAAAGACAAACACTTTTAAGCTAGAACAGACAACAAAGAGACACAGAGCACGGCTCTGAATTACAGAAAGGCTGATGCGGCCTTACCTCATTTGTTTTTAAAGTCGCTAGAGTCACTACTAGAACCAGATAGTATGAGCATATTAGCCCGGTTCTGTCAACACTGCACTGCACTTTATAGATTTAAAAATTTTGTTCATTACATATAAAGCTCTGAACGGCTTAGCTCCTCAGTACTTGAGCGAGCTCTTATCTCATTATAGTCCTCCGCATCTGCTACGTTCTCAAAACTCAGGCCATTTGATAATACCTAGAATATCAATATCTATTGCAGGTGGCAAATCTTTTTCTTATTTAGCACCCAAACTCTGGAACAATTTACCAAATACTGTTCGGGAGGCGGGCACACTCTGTCAGT
>JAUCMU010000013.1:6274713-6288244 GCA_032275025.1 Enteromius treurensis
CAGACCCTCACAGTACGTTTAGGCCTGCCGAGTCGGTCCAGCTTCCTCCCCCGCCAACGGATCCAACTCACCACCAGGTGGTGATCAGTTGACAGCTCCGCCCCTCTCTTTACCCGAGTGTCCGAGACATACGGCCGGAGGTCAGATGAAACGACCACAAAGTCTATCATCGACCTCCGCCCTAGGGTTTAAATGTTAAATTAAAGTTTTATTAAATTGTTAAATAATAGTAACTGTGCATTTTTTTAATGAAAAATAAGGAATTAAAAAATTGCTTACCAATACACATATAATACCAATAAACACACCATACCAATAAACATTCACAATTGATAAATTGGGCTAAAAAAGAAGTCTCTGAGTTATCCTAAATAAAGAACCATTTGGGAGCCGAAAGAGACAGCTCTTTTAAGGGAGCCGAGCCAAAAGAGCCAAATCTTTGAAAAGAGCCGAACTGCCCATCACTACTGGCCAGCCCTCATCTCCCCTTCATCTGCTATGTAGAGTTCGACCGGAGTTTAAGATGAGTCTGTCTATAACACTGGATAAACAAGAAAAGAGCAAGGGAAGCATTTCACAAAAAATGAAACAAATGTGCATTGTTTTGTATTGGTGAGATTAACAGTTTTAAAAATAAAAACCAAAATAAACTGATTTCTCTGTAGCAATCTCTCATTTTTTCCCAGAGCTGTATATGGTAGGCCTATATGTGGTGGTGGGCCGGCTGGACCATAAAATGCCAGGTCCCAGTCCAGCCCTGGGGCCACTTAAAATAAAGTGGAACCGTATTAGTTTATATAAAATTACATAAAGACTCAGCTACTCACCAGCAGTGAGGTTTGTGGTGGAAATAAAATAAATACTGGATTTCAAGAGATCAGAGATACTGAATAAATGAAATGTTACTGTATTTGTGCATTGAGTAACTTGGTTGGGATTATGATGTAGAATAATGAGAAAAGTAATAGAAATAATTACTTGCCTTGTGGTTGTACCTCCAAAAACAGTGTAAAGATAACAGAGATGAGCAGCACCATGTCAGTGTCACAAGAAAGAGTGATGAACTGACACACACACACAACAAATCACTATACATGAGGAAGTAGGAAGCAATGAAAGTACAACTATTAAGAAAATGGTACAATATATTTCTGTAACATTAACTACAATTTAACAGCTCTGTTTTATCTCATTGATATTGAAAAATATAAAAAAAGAAAAAACTTACTAAATTTATTTATTAATGGGTTTCATAATAATTTCCATATTTCATAATGGGTTATATGTACCACAATACACATAGTGAGAAGATAAAAGAGGGCTTTTATGCCACATACATCTTTGTAAATTTCCTGTTTTAGACAGCAGTGGGCTGCAGAGTATTTTGTTTGCTGGCTTGATTACATATTTTCCAAAATAGGTACAAAAAAATTATATTATTTCAGTTTTTCAGCTTTAAAATCAAATCAATCAAATGTTGTTAATGTGTTACATGTGGGTTCTTTGTAGCTATCTATGAGCGAAAACATTCTATATTTTTTGTAATGCACATGACAACAATTTAGCACTAAAATAAAGTGAGGAAACCAGTTTTTTTCACATTAAAAAGTGCAGACAACCCTAAAAAAAAAAGAAATGACCAAATGCAACAGTATTTTTTATAGTATAATTACACACTGGATCATTTGCATATATGCACACACGTATTTGAGAAATTATCTTTCCATCGTTCCACATCTTTCCATATGAAGAAGAGGAATAGAACTAAAGGGGCAGAAAATTTATCTTAAAAAACAAATGAATTTGTTAGAAGATTTCAAATTCATTTTTATTATACAAAATCCAACTCAAAGTTGTTGGTAAGGAAGTGTAATGAGTAGTCAGAAGCAGTCAAATCCATTTGCGGTTGCTTTTAATCAGAGTCGACAAGCAGGATCAGAACACAGTGAACAGGGCAAGGTACAGTATTCGAGTTCAGGGCAGGCAGCAATCAATCATAAACAGTCCAGGGATTATACACAGATATGCAGGAATGCGGAATAGACCCCTCAGAAGTGTTGCCAGGGAAAACAAGACTTTGTGTCTAACCAGTCTGAGCACATGGCTTATAAAGGGGAGAACTGATGAGGAACACCTGGGCTGGGAATTAGCCCTAGGTAAGGGCATTGTGGGAAATGCAGTCCGATAGAATGGTTAGTACTCTGGTAAGGGTTCCCTCTGGTGGCGACCGGAGCCACAGAGGCGCGGTTCGTGACAGGAAGAAGCCGCATTTATTTTAAACACTTTTGATCTCTATTGCTGTTAATCATCCCATAAAACTAATAATCTTTGTTGTTGGTGACTGAACTATCACAGGAAATTTCCCCTGTAAAATTTACAGGAATTTGCCAAAAACAGGTTTTTATTGTAGCATTTTTTAAGTTTTTTTTCCCTGTTAAAATCACTGTCATTTTTTTACAGTGCAGATATATAATGATCAGCAACAGTGGTTGTGTTTGTCTACTCTTATGGTTATGCATAGATGAAGCTGCAAATACAATACAACTGCTGTTTAATGACTCTTTAAACCCTGATCTAAGTCTGTTTTAAGTCATTAAAAAACATTAAACTGTAATTTGAAATAAATAATTAAAATAATAATACATTTAAAAATGAAAAAAAGCAAAATTATTTCTTAAAGTACAACATCCATTTAAAAGGATGTTTTTGAAAGAAGTCTCTCTTGCTCACTAAGCTTGCATTTATTTGATTCCAATTTAAAATCTTACTATATTTTATTTTGATGGCAAAGCTGAATTTTCAGCTGCAATTAATCCAGTCTTCAAAGAGATTGCAGTCGTAACTTTAGGCAACAGGGAAAAAGTACAAAAGGAACAAGAAGAGAAATATTAAAAAAATTAGGTGCTTAAAATAATAAACATCATGTAAAATATTCACACAAAGCAACCAGACAAAATATGAGTGTCCCTGTGTTCATCGATGCAACAATAACACAGTATAAAAATTGTTAGGTAATTATTATTGCTTAAAAGTTTCCCTTTGAATGCTGTGAGTCTTCTAATGTGGTTAGACAGACGTTTGAAATTTAATGAAATAATGAAATTTAGAAGCAAAAGTTACAATAACATAAATAATCAAAAGGCATTTGCTATGGGGGAATGAAACCTGTTTAAGATTAAGATTGAAAATTAAATTAAATTACGATTTCTGGACTGCATTAAAACAGTAGCAGGCAGAGTTTTATTCTTTCAGCGGAACTTCAGCTGACTGTAAATACTCCTGCTGTCGCTGGAGATGGTGTAAGACACATGATTCAGTTCAACCTGGACAAGTTAAAAATTAAATATTAAAATAAACATAAATATGGTGAAATGTCTAATCAGCTGCTTTACTCACCTCAGTTTGCCTTGTTTCTTCACTGTTTCCTGCATAACATGAAACATCAGAGATCATGATTAATTGACAAACTGAAGGTATAGAAGGGACTCGCTTTACTCTTTACCTGGTGGTTGCGTGAAGTTGATGGTTGAATAAACCACTGCATCTTCCTCTTCAGTCTAAACAACAAAGAGTGATTTATTAAACAGCGGGAAATATTAAAATGATCCAATCTGCTGCTATAACAAACGTAAACTGATAATACTTACAGTGTCTGAACTGGCCTTTGGTAAGTTAACCTCTATAACGCAGACTGACATGTCAGCAAACCTTGACCTTTCTTAATGATTAGAGTAAAAAATTGCTTGAATTGTGTGGGTGTGGAGGGGAGGTAAAAACGTACCCTGTTTTTTGCTGTTGAATTCCATCCAAATCCTAGTAGATTTCAGAAATATAACTTATGCAAATTTTGATTCTTTTTTTTTTTTTTTTAAACAGTTTTTTAACCCCAAAATTTTAATATGCAAGAAATGTAATCACATTCAGCCCACTCATGGAGAAATTTAGCATTACATCACTCACTCATCAATGGATCCCCTTAAGATGTAAGTTGGTAATTAATAAATCCATCATTAAGATGTTTTTGACTTATTTTTAAAAAAAGGATATATTGCTTCTAAAATACCTCAATAAATTGCCTCTAAAATATAGGTCATATATGGCATCGCTTTTTGCAGTAAAAATGTCATAGTCTGAATCAGCAGAGAAACATGCACAGATCAAGTACTGTTTACGAGCACAACAGTCCAAAACTGTTCTAAACATATATGCGCATGGCTTTTGATGTTGGGGACAACAGGTAATAGATATTTCCACTGGAGGAAGTGTTATAATGGATCAGAGTTTCATATTTTGGCCAGAAGCAATGATTAGAGTAAAAATAAAATTACAATGATGGATTTGTTACTTACACATACATGGTTTTAACTCCACTTTGTTAATTGATAAATGAGTTATGTGGATTGCTTGGTGATATGTTCTCATCAGACTCTCATTCTGACAGCACCCATTCACTAAATCCATTGGTGAGCAAGTGATGCAATGCTACATTTCTCCAAATCTGATCTAATTAAGTAAGCAAAAGCAAATTGTCTTTTTTCAGTGAACTGAAATCTATAATCCGATGCATCCTTACCTATCTGCCTTTGACATTCCTGCAATAAAAGAAACATCAAACTGTCAAGCTGAACATATATGTTCAATTACAGTCTGAAAACTATAAGCCATACGGAAGAAATGACACTTAGTAACACTTACGTGTACATCTGTACAAACAGATGCTCACAAGTAAAGTCAGTACAATTCCTCCACCACTTGCAATTACAGCAATGAAGAAAAACACTTCTGTGTAAGACAAATATATCAAAGATTAACAAGAAATAAATGTGCGTATTTAATGTTCAGTACCATCCGGTTTCCAAGGAATGTGCTGCACTGAATAAAAGCATCCTCTGAGTACTCAGGGGGGTACTTTTTCAAAAGTTACATGTTTGTACCTACAGTAAGAGTTCATTTCCGTACCTTACAGCAGTGTTTCCCAAACCCTGTTCCTGGAGGCACACCCACACTACACATTTTCCATCTTTTCCTAATCAATCACACCTCATCAGCTCATTAGTAGAACCTCCACGACCAGAAATATATTGGTTAGATAAGGGAGACATCAAAATTAATTAATTCTTAGAGTGTACATATTTGAACCTATTAGGTACAAAAGTCTACCTTTTGAAAAGTTACCACCCCAGTGCCAGCTTTTGTACCTTTATTTCTGAGAGTGTAGTTACTTACTTGTATTTGAGTACTTTTTGATTTTAGGGCCTTCAGTGGTCAAAAGAGAAACTGTAAAGAAAAAACTGTCCCTTATATCCCGCATATCTTATATTTAGCATCTAATATATTTAGTTCAAGAATTTCTAAGATATATATATATATACATTTATAGTATTTACCTGATGCATGTTCTGTTGTATCAATAAGTGTTGTCGATTCCAAGGATGCTGAAGATTTGTAAATAATCAGTCAAATGTGTTTTTGGCTACAGTAATCTTATAAATCAGAGGAGATGACCTCAGGACTCACCATTTGCAGAATCTGTTAAACTATGACTGTCATGAGTACTCAGACTGGACATATCTGTAATGGGGGGGGAAGTAAAGCCAACCAATCATAATGTTTGATAAGAGAAATCATGAGAAGGTATAAAACACTTACAGGTTATTGAATCTGTTGTGATTTCAGTGCTTGATGTTGCAGCCAAAGCTATTGAACCCACAGAACAAGAGTTACATAAAGTGTTAAACATATTATTATTGGGCAGATTATTGTTATTGTTGTGTATGTGAGCATAATTAAATAAAATTATGATGGTTAAGAGGATATAGAATAGTTAATAAATATCAATCAAGGCAACTCACATATTGTTGTGTTTAATGTCGATACAGTGGACGAATTTGCTGAAATTAATGTTTAAATGATTATACAATTGCAATGATCAGTTTAGATTAGAGCGCTAGAATCTGAAAAGCTCAAATTAGCCTTACAAAGACTTTAAAAAAACGATTATTTATTGGTCTATTGTAGATTGGAGATATTGTAGGTCTATATGAAAGCTGGCATAATTATACTTTAGCAGATATACAAATTTAGCCTTTTCTTCCGTCTTCATGACTCTTAAGGGTGTATATAAAATCCAGCAATTCCATGATAATTCCAACCTTGAAGGGTTTCATTGGTGGTCATTGTAGCTGGGATGCCCTCTGTGATTGGCGGGGAAGATGACATGTCTGCCAAAAACATTTGTGTTAAAAATAAACCACTTTATCTGTAAATGAAATTTTTTTTGGAGATTAAACAGCTTACCTGTGACCCTAACTGAGACTGAGTCAGAATGAGGTGATGTTTCATTTTCTCCTGAAGCATACACAGTATAGTAGCTGGATATGTTAACATGTGAACTCTCCTGATCTCGTGACCACGAACCTTATTGCAAAGTTTTACAAACATTTGTAAAAATTTGGTCTAGAGCTTTAAAATGTCTATAGCCTATAGCCAGGGGAAGAAGAATCACATGACTGTGATATCTCTATAAAGAATGAGGGATTGCTTACCTTGTGGTTTAACCTCCAGTAAAAGATGAAAGATTATGAAGATGAGCATGGCCATCTCACAGTGTCTGCAGGCACTGTGAACAAACTTAAGCTTAGAATTGAACAATGGCCAGTACTCTGAAAGTATCTAAGAGGGAAGTAGGTATGGGACCAACCTTAAAAAGGGAAAAATCTCAGTTCAACTTGAGATTTCTGACATGGATGCAGTGCTATATTAAAAAAAATATCTAACCTACCGTGTATCAATTTCAGTGAGATCAAAACTGAAAGACCATACAAGTAAGAAAACTAAAAGTTAAAATCAAACTCCACAAACAGGTAGGCTTTCATAGTTGATGAAAATATTAAAAAGGGAAGTTTACAGAATCACTTTCACTGAATGTATCAGCTTTTGTTAAATGAAACAAGTACAATTGTCTTTAAGGTCTGATTTTGAATCCGGCTAAGCTTAAATGTCATCTTTTATGCACTATATAATGTCTGAATAGCAAATTGTGAAGGATTAATATAGAGCAATCAGGTCTATTTGCATAGAGTTAATAAAAAACTGGCATTGGTCGAAGAAAATAGTGGACAAAAACAGTTTTTATATTTCTAAAACATCTTTTGTTGCAAATGGAAAAAAAACTGTGTTATGATCAGACTTAATTTCCTCAGGATAAAACCGTCTTCTCTGATGTCATTAAAGGAAAAAAAACAGTGTTGTCAATAAACCCCAGCAAATATTGGCCAGCAGCAATGTTTAGCAGATGGAAAATGCATGTTTTTATTTATAGAATTCTGTCTGTTTTAGGTGATATTTACACATCCCTCATTAATTTTCTGGACACATTGAAGGCCGTTGTGCGAGCGGGTCACCAATGACGTTTGCAACCGCTTGTGTCAGAGAGATACCACAGGAACAATGCAGTGCCGTTAATTTAAAGCATTTACTGATGGTCTTAATGGGGTCAGTGTAACAACAATCCACACCCATCGCTGTGGCCTTTAAGGAAAGGCCTTTCTGAAAAGGATCTACTGCCTGGGTTCAGAGAAAAAAATCGAGGTCACGTTAATGTCAGAAATTAAACGTCTAGGGCCTGTTTGAACAGGGGGTTTGGTGATTATATAAATCGGTCAAACAGAGAAAAGGAAATTCTTCTTTGAGCAAAGAGGATCTGCTCTGAAAGGTTGCTAGGAGTGACAAATGCAACAGACACTGTTTAAAAATGAAACTGCTTGCCAGACTTTCTCTCTCTTTTGTAAACAGTCCCGAGGAGGATCTGAGACATCCATCACATTAAAATAGTTTTTAATGACTGAATTTGTCTATTTACTGCTTTACTGGCATCTGTCAAGCCTTCAGTCCAGGTGAGAAGAATAAGAGGCTTAAATGATCCAGTAAAAAGTTATTTTTTACGTTGAATCCAAACCACCGTGATTGATGACCTTTGACCCTTTATCATTACCCCATATGACAGGTTTTGTTTATATTATTGTATTTTTATTTATATCAACACAAATTCAAAATGCTTGACAAAAGTTGTGATACATGTATCTTTTGCAGACAAATGCATAAAAAAGAAATATATCATAAACTTTAAAATACATTTCACAAACTTCAAAAGGGAGAAGATGGAAAACCCTATTTGAAATGTTATCACCTTTAGTTGCTTTATTGAAATGGATGTGATGAAGGATTATGGATTGTGGACTGGTATTTTGGAATTGATGGTTTGATTTGGAAACATTGTAATGATGGATCACCATGAAATACACACAGCTTTTCATTCACAAGACGTCAGAGTGGGGTCGTGTGTGGGTTACTTGTAAATGATTGTGATGTTTGTAACAGCTGTTTAGATTCATTCTGACAGCACCCATTCACTGCAGAGGATCCAACGGTGAGCAAGACGTAACACCATATTTCTCCAAATCTGTTTAATGAAGTAACAAAATCTTGGAAGGCCTGAGGGTGAGTACATTTTAAGCAAATTTACATTTTTGGGTGAATTATACCTTTAAATAATTTGCGTATAAATTTTTTTTACTATAGTTTTGCCTACAAAATGGTGTGATTTAATTTTTTCTGGCACATTACATTTTCTTAAAGACACAGTGGCATCAATAGATTGCTGAGCTTTTATATCAGTGAAAATGTAATATTTGGATTTAAGTAAATACTTTTCAGAACAAGGCTTAAAGAATATTAGCACTTTTTGGCACAACCTTCAATCTACTCAGTTTTTACATACGATCCAATAGTTTAATAAGACACAGAGTCACATCTGCACATGTTCAGGAAACAACATGTCTAGAACCCCCACAATATTATCAACTGCAGAAGAGTATAGTGATCAGTAATGCCAATAAAATGCAGCTATAATAATACTCTCTGGTATAGCTTTATAGCATTTTATTGGAACACATTTTAATACACTTTTAATAATAATACAGTTTTCCATTCTTTGTAGCTGGATTGTTCTACTTTTCTGATCTAATATGAGGTAAGTAAATTGGATTTTTCCCCCTTTTTTACAAAACCAGATAGAAATCTCAGCTCATGATGTTTCAACAGATCCAGTATCTATGAACTATATAACAAATCCAGTGTAAAATATAAAAAATAGCAGATTTTGTTATAATTTATAGAATTATATTCTATAATTTTTTTAAACAAAAATGTATCAGTGAAAAACATTCCACTGCCTAGCAACGCTTGCTCCTTTTTTCATTATAAACACTGTAAAAGGAACACTTCTACTAATATACCACTTCCTAGCCTCCTGTCCTCATCATCTCCATTATGAGTCTTTTAAGCAGCTATAGGAGATATCAGATGAGTGTATTTACACAGCCACCGTGGTGGTAGAAGACACAGGAGTCGCGGCTCCCTCCGGTGTAACCTTGGCCAGTCGGTGGTCCTTGTTTTGCGAGCAGCTCCGTCCGCAGAGCTGGCAGGAAGCACAGCAGGAGTTACAGCAGGGCAAGAATCGAAACACACTCACACGCCACAGGAACCAGCCAGGGGCCCAGCAGCACCAGCACATGAGAACCCCTCCTGCCGTCACACCCAGAACCACATACAGCGCCAGCAGTGAGATGGAAGACTGGGAATCTGGAGAAGAAAGGATTGGCTTCAAGAACTACGAATTACAGTACTAGTGAGATTTAAATATATTCAGCACAAACCCTTAATGTACTCACGCCATATTCTTAAACCGGCAAAAAATGCCACTCATGGAATCAATTAATAAGCAGACCAAAATATAATAAGGAGGTGTCTTAAATCATTAAGCCAGAATATTGTGCATAATATAGTACATTTTGAATGATTCATTTAGCAGCAATAACCCTTATAGAAGACACTTTGCTCAATAATTATATTATAATGATTATAATTATAAAGTTTACAAAATGGTGTCATTTGTTAACATTAGTTAAAGTATTAACTAACATGAACGATCAATGAACAATACATTTATTACACTATTTAGTCATCTAAAAATGTAAGTTTAACACATTAATTTATTGTTGTTACATGTTAGTTCACAGTGCATTAACTTCTGTTAACAAACAAAGCTTGCGAATTTCATAATACATTCGTAAATGTTGAAATTAATAATAACTAATATTAATAAACGATATAACATTTTGTCTCATCCAGACCTCATAAACTACATTAATTTAATTGTGATTGCCATTTAATTATGTAATTTAATTACGTATAAAATGTATCGTATTGCTTACCTATCAACTCTCCTAACAAGTTTAAGTTTAACAACAATTTATATGCTTTTATAGTGTTTATAGATATTTTAAAAAATAGCTTTTTTTCACAGCTTTTATTTTAGTAATGGTGTTATGTGATTTCATCAGATTTATGTATTTTGCTTTCATTTATTTTTATTTCAGTCTTAATTTTAGCAATCTTAGTACATTTATAATACTAATGTATATCTAACATCTAGTATTTCATCTAATATTTATATTTTTATATTTATATTAAATCTGTAAACAAGTCTGAATAGTTTAGAGGTTTTTGTTGCATTTGGCAACTATTTGTTCTTCCTTACATCATTTTATACAGTACTATATGATATGATGGTCCCTAACACTTTCTTTTGTGAAATCTGTCTCTTCAAGACGTGTGCCATTGTTCGAACACCTGTGGATTTTTAAAAGCAATTACGGTTGTACGTGGAGGTAAACGACAGCTATTAGCTCAAATCCACAAGAGCAGTTTTTACTTAGCAGACTAGTGCTTTTGAGAAGTTACAACGAGCAGCTGATTTACAGCTCACTGTTTGCAATGAACATTTATGTGCTCCTCAATTAGCTTTGTGTCCTTAGCCTTTCAGAGTTCACCATTATACAGCAATAAAACTAAATTTATGGACACTCAAAAAGGGCTGCGGATCTGAGGAGTCGTCATTATCTTTAGGTTTTTTACATTGAACCAAGTTCTTACACTCTGGGCTTTTCATCAATCCATCTAAATTTGAGCTCTAAATATACACTTAAACAAGATGGTGGATATCGTACAGCCACTTCAGTAACTTCAAACCCACAACCATGTAAAACTGATTTACAGAAGGCTTAAACAGTAACACGTTTTGTTAGTTTGGACTTCTAGTTAACTATACAGAGTTTTGGGAGGCCTGTAAAAGATGTTTTTAAAGTTGAACAAAATTATACAAGATCAGAAAGAAACTACTGACTTATCTTAAAAGAACAGTCCAGGCTGTCCATGCACCATAACAAAATTATATAATGGAAGGCAGCAATAGATATTTACTATAATGTTTAACGGCACTTTTTACTATAGTGCAATAATTCAACCAATGATGCATATAAATGTAAATCCCTTTTGGAATCTGAATATAGATGGATTATCAGTGAGCAAAATCCTAAACTGTCATATTTGAATCATGCATAGCTGTCATGAATTCAGAATACTTGAACTAAAACAACACGAGGGTTAAGTAAATGATGACATTTTCATTTTTTTATCAGTTATTCATTTCAATGTGTTTTGTTTTATTGTAAGTTCTACATTCAGCTATCAAGCCAGTGGGTACCAATTATTCCTTAAAATGTGGATGGTATGAGCTTTACAAACCAGTCACCACCATAATATGCACTCCTAAAAATATAAAGATTCTAAAAAGAGTGTTTTCTCAGTGAACAGTTCTAAAAAGAACATTAAAAACATTCTTAGTTTTTCCACAATGGCTAAATTTTCTTCATGGAACCATAGTTGCCAGTAAAGAATGTTTATTTTTATTGCATTTAGGAACTACGTACCAGTCACAGAGTCTGGGTCAGGAATGGCGTTTGGTGTGGCACAGTTCTTTAAAGTGGACACAGTCTGAGTGGGAACATTCAGAATCTGTGCTGGTTGGGTAACATGATGCTGTGTGGGTTTGGGTGTAGATATAGGACCTGAAGTACATAAAAACAAGAGCAAGGTCAATCAAGAATCATGGGAAAAACTTCTTAAAATAAACTCTTTACTGACCTTTACTGCAACCAGGGTAATCGATTAAGTCACTGCCATCGCCACAGTTGTCGATCCCTCTATCATCCGCACAAACCAGACTCATGGGAATACATTTCCCATTGCGACAGTTGAAGTAAGGTTCTCCACTGCATTCTGATTGGTTAAAACCTGACGAGACAAACAACATACAGTAAGCAGACTGTTGATATGTGTAAACTTCAGGGAAAATGAGAAGTGGTTGTAAAAACATCCTAACCCAGCCTGAATGAAGTGAAGTCTCCAACAAAGTCCACCCTTGGCTGAGTTCCTCGCGTCACAAGACGTAGAGTTAGAAAGTTGCCTGTTGACAACACGGGTCGGGGAGGGCTCTTTCCACAGAGTGGCTGGCCAATAGGGGGTGCAGACTTATCCCTCCCATCGTAGAACTGGATGTAAGAGCCAGCATGACAGGGGTCTTCGGGCCCCTCACCGGTGGTTGGCTCCAAGCTCAGATCAGGCCGTGTTGGGCCAGATGAGGAGGAGCCCCTGGGTGATTCTGGGAAGTGGGGTGCGGGGCTGTGTGGGGACACTCTTAGCAGGCTGTAGACCAGAAAGAAGCGGAAGTAGAACTGCACCTTGTCCCGGGGGGTGGCGGACTGCATGGTGAGGTGGCAATCTGTCCCAATGGAGACAAAGTAGTACTTCCGGGACTCCTGGTGGGATTTTACGATCATGCCGTCCCCCTGAATTGTCTGTCCACAGAAGTCCACGACATTCACTGTTGGGAACATGGAGATTGAGTTATATGGGTTTTTTTTTTGGGATTAACTATTCCTTTAAGGGTCATGTAGATTGAAATAAAGGACACTGGGATGGAAGGAAAACAAAACAAATCCAGTTCTAATCTAGAAGGACCACAAGCATGAGCTGGCTGTGGATACCCCCCCTCCATCTGGGGTACGACCTAAATAATAGGAAGATTTACAACCTCTCCTTGGTTTATTAGCTTTGTTACCAAGGGCAACCGGTAGATCCGTGATGTCTCATTGCCAGGAATGTTCAGACAAACCTTCTATTGGTGGAAAAGGACCAATACCTCAAAATATTCTGTAACCATGTGTTCTCAACAGAGTTTCCACAAAAATGAGCAGCAGCAGAATAGTAAGTTCCCTATAAATGCTTTAATTGGCCAGACCAAAGTGCTCTGGACTCCAATCACACTCGGGTTCCCACTGTAATACCAAACTCTAGAGAAACAGCAGAGAGCATGCCAACTCTGTGGGTAATGACACAGATGCCAGGGGCTTTTCACAGCACCAGATGAGAAGGTTTTTTAATGTCAGATAAAATTAATCATCCTTTGCCTGATGTAGTGTTTCATAATGAAAAGCAATAAATGATTTTTCAAAACTATAGATAACTAGTTGGTAAAGTTAGTATGTTCATAAGTGAAGTTTAGTTAAAGTGTTTACTGCAAACATTGATGTCTGTATAAGTAATTAAATATAATAAACATATTTTTTTT
>JAUCMU010000013.1:6289855-6303851 GCA_032275025.1 Enteromius treurensis
TATATACTTAATAAATATAAACAGTACATACAAATATATTATGTAAAGAAAAACTTTTATTTTGGATGCGATTAATCGGGATTAATCATTTGACAGCACTAATATATATATATATATATATATATATATATATATGTATGTATGAACACTTGCACTACAAAAGCAAATGTCAAATCAGGTACTGCATGAATACAGTTTAGCAATGACTAAATAACTTTTGCGGTACATCAAAAGAGCTTAAAAAGAGCCACCTAGCTCATAATTCTCTGCATTTTTGTCTTTTCATCTCCCATTGCCTTATGGGACAGAAAGCGTCCAGTGACTGCACACTCACAGCAGTTGATCATTCAGTTATTGTTCGCTTACTATAACAAGAGACCTGAAATCAGTCTCTCAGCCTCACTCACGGTTGCCTCTAATTATCGCATTTCCTGTGATCATTCAGGTTAACTGGCAAGGAAAGCCAACGGAGGCTGCAAATTCTGCACTGTGTGTCGTTCTCTGGAGCTGGAGCTGTGGGTGGATGTTTCAGCACAGTAATGGTCCTTAATATAGGACATCAATATAACACTAACCCAATAAGACGGAGGTCATTCTAAGTTGCTACTCCTTGATACATAGTCTTCTCTCAAAACCGCATTTGCAAACTTATTGTCTTTGCTTTTGCCGTCAACAGTAACTTCTCAAACTTTATTCTCCTCTATGAACTAGAAGTTGGTCTCAAAAAATATATTGTATGCTGAAGTCCCAATGCTAAAACTCGTAAAATATTCATCACAGCTCCAAAGGCCTTGTAGAAGAAGAAGACCCCCTTGGCAAAATTTTGAGCAAAAAGACTTTCTCCAAAGTTCTTACCACACATCATTTCCTCTTCACTTCACTTCAGACAGTACAAAGCTTTTTATCAGTCATTTTGGGAATAAAACTAAATAGAATCACAATAAAATTAATTAATCAGACAATATCACACCAGCTATCCAATCAATTCTTCAACAAATGGAACACTTCCAGATGCCCTAGAATAAGTTCCACAGGACTGTGCTCATTAATTTAGTATATCCACTTAACTGTAATATTATTCATACTCTCAAAGAGGGACTTGCTATGCATGCACTGGTTCTCAAAGCCTCTGTTGAAATAGCCAATGTTAATGAGGTTATATTTTTGAACACTCCAGAAGTTAGCAATTTGGTCTCAATAAAGTCAGGATCAATAATAAGCCAAGCCCCTGAATCAAATACTTTGCCACATTACACTAACTTAATAAACTAAAAGATTGAAACTATAGCACAAGCTCGAGCAGCTCGGGTTGACCCATAGCAAAATAGAGGCTAATGAATATTTCACAAAAAAGCAAGGTTTTACATCGACACAAGGGAATCCATCAAATAAACAACAAAATGTGTACAGCCTCTATACGCTTAATTTTTCATAACCAACAAACCGAGCAGTGGCACTTTCTTGGTTTACATTATTCATGTTGGCCTTCAACCCAACATTCACTAAACAATTAAATGTAAACGAAACAGTAAAAAGAAAAGATTTACATTTGTGCAATGCATCTCCATTCAACATTTATTTTAAATTGCACTTACAGTGTTATTTAACAGGCCTGCTATAATATAATAAATAATAAAATGACAGTCAAAATATTTTACAGAGCATATTTTATTAGTAGGACATTATGATATAAACAACAAAAATACAGTACCTTTTAGTTTGTGATCAGTAAGACTAAAAAAAATAAATAAATAACCCCATATATATTCTTATTTGGTAAAGATGCACTAAACCAAAAGCAAGGACATTTAAAATATATCAATTTCCATTTCAAATAAATGTTATTTTGAAACTTTCCTTACATCAAAGAATCCTGAAAATGTCAAGGTATATACAAAAATATTAATCACTGTTTTCAAAAATGCTGAATGATCATATGATCATATATTTCTGTTGAAATTTCAGAACTGAATATATTTTTTCATGTGTTAGAATAGAAAACTAACCCCAAACGTTTGACTGTGTCATTGTACACCATAGCCTAGCTTTCATAAACAGTTTAATCGGGGCAGAAGGACAGCTTGTAGACCAACAATTAAATCCTGAATAGTCGTTCAAGGCTGTTATTCATGATTTGAAGAAAAATAATTGTGTGGCAATTGTAGCATGTCCTTCCTGAAGACAAAGCGACAAAGCAACAGCCAGAATGGAAAAAAGAAACAGGTGAAGCATGAGTGACTCAATAAAGAAACATCTGGTGGAGTGGGAGGTTATCTTGTGCTTCAGAAAGCACATCTGCATCAGGAAATGACGGATCCAGCCATCTCCCACAGCCTAAAGCACTTTCCAACAATATATTAATCACTCTCTCATGCTCTCTTTTCGCACACAGTTGTAACTTCCATATGTGATTGTGACATTAAAATGGACAGACCGCAGAGTTCTGGGAGATTTAGGTGGGCGGCCTCTCTAGTTTCTCCATAATTCAAAATGACATTAATGGCTGCGGTTCACAAAAGACTCATCAGTCATCTGTTTACAAACTGGCTGGCTAGATGGAGGAATAAATGTGAGATTTAATGGACCAGGAACCACAGATTCTGGTTCTGGTCAGACAACAGAGATACAAGTGATACACACTAACGTGCCATAATGCATTTGGGTGATTCTTCAATTGGGAACTCTTTGAAAACTTGACAAATGAAACGTCACATGTCTTGGAATAAAAACATGATCATGGCCAGTGATATTGTGTCTGTGATGGTGAAGAGATTTTTGGAGAAATAAGCCTTGTACAAGTTAGCTAGCAGTTCAGTTCAGTTTTGAATCTATAAAAACCATAATTGTAAAATTGCACAGCTAATCAATGACAAGTACTTTCTAACCGTTATTGAAAAAAAAAAGAGACAAAATTACATCTCTGGATGTCATATGCCCCCCTGTTGTTTCTACTTTTCATCATGACCGAATATAGTTTCTTGGAAAATTGTAATTGGTCTCTGAAATGCTGGATGTGATGCCAATTCTAAAAAAAAAATTAATAATACTAAATCTTAAAGAAAGTGCAAGTTAGTTTCCCAATTTGAACAGGACTACATTTTATAAACTATGCAATAAACTATTTTACCTTTCCCTCCACTATTGCTTGTAGACATTTTTAATACGAAATGTTACATAAAAATTAAAAAAAAAAAAAAAAAAAAAAAAAAAACACCATAAAGATGACAAAAATTTCTTTAAGACCTTTTCTTTTTAAAGTCAACCCATTTACAAACAAAAACAACCTATTTTTAGTATGCTTAAAAATTAATAAATAAATAAATCTAATAAACTAAAATAAAAAATAAAATAAATCATAATAATTATAAACTGGGCCCCATTCTTTACTGTAGGCATTTTCCATTTTGGTCTTCCTCCAAGATTAAAAAGCCCTAAAGCCACCCTCCTGCTCTTATTCAAAAGTACAGTAGATGAAAACACAATTCATCTCGAAGCTCTTCTCATCCTCATGATGAAAAAAACCCACACTCTCTTATCAGGCTCGTTTTCAAACAACATGCTAAGACTTAACATGAGGGGATTCAACCCATCCAGCTCCTCCTCAGAAAAATTAATTAGGCCTAGAGACGCCAATCAGGCCCTGACTTTGATGTTTAAAAATCAAGAGCATGTTTAATATGGTGACAGCACCAAGTGAGTCACTCAATAGACAGGAAACTTTATCATACATGTGTGAGGGACTGTGACTCTCAGCAGCACTATGATCAGTACAAATCATCAGCTCCGTATCAAGGGGAAAACGACTGAAAGCTACCCGAATTATAAATCCAAAGAAATAAGAAATGGGTAGGGTCACTCAAGCATATTATATATGAAAATAGAGAACTACAATCATGCACATTTTAGCCTTTAAAATATATTTTTAATTATCTTCCATTAAAAGAACTGTCACCACACACCATTATATTTTTTTTGAAGATGTCAAGACGAGAACTGTGGCCTAAATTTATCTTAAATGCCATTATTTGTAAATTGATTTAGACTTGAGTAGATGACTCAAGACAGGTCATTTCTTCACAAGGGAAATTTGAGCCCAACACCCAGTAACTTAATTATTAAAAAAAAAAAAAAAAAACATTTATGGACTGTCACTATAGACACACAATATTTCCTACATTATGAGTACATTTTATCAGTAAATTCCCTTCAAGCTAAATTAAATCAATTTGATAGAAAGGTGACTATATTGAAAACAGTATTTACTGGCACTACAATTAAACTGTCATGGACACCATAAACGTGTGAATATTCAAACAACATATACTTGTAAGGAATGGAAATCACTCAATTTCTCTTAACACTGGCATGCACACTTTTAGAGTTTTTAAGACCAGCAAGAAGCCAAGCAATATCTCACACCAAAGAGTGTGAAAACTTATCACACTTGAAGGCATGTATGAACTAGTGAGGTCTGAACATAACTAATTACATTAATAGCTGTTTTCTGCTGAAAATCTCTATTGCTTTGCTCCAAAACATATAGCTGCCAGACATTGGCAGATCCATATAAATTACCATTTACATGTTCAACACATTTTTATGCACATTTGTGAGTAATAATAATAATAATAATAATAATAATAATAATTATACACTGACCAAAACTTTAAACGCAACACTTTTGTTTTTGCCCCCAATTTCATGAGCTGAACTTGAAGATCTAAGGCTTTTTCTATGTACACAAAAGGCTTATCTCTCTCAAATATTGTTCATAAATCTGTGTTAGTGAGATAATCCATCCAATCTACAGATGTGGCATATCAAGATACTGATTAGGAGTAGGAGGTGGACCAGTTAGTATGATGATCACCATTCGCCTCATACAGTGCTGATGTTGATTGTGGCCTGTAGAATGTTGGTGCACTCGATCCACAACGCTGACATCAGCAAACGGCTCACCCACACACCTTTACACGCAAGTCTAAGGCACACAGTTTTCATATATATATATATATATATATATATACTGTTCTATATAAACCAATAAACATAATTTTGTCAGAGTAAATGCACAAAAAAAAAAAAATGAAAAAAGCATTCCAATTGAATTTTAGGGTTAGTTGCCCTAAAAATAAAAATTCTGTCATTAAATACTCAAATTGTTCCAAACAATATCCTTCAATATCTTTCTGAGTCTTAAACACGTGGTAGTTGTGTTGCTTTCTAAGGATGGTAAAAAAAATGTCTAGAATTTTATCTGATACTGATATTCCCCTAAGAGTTCATACATTTCTATTAGGGCTGCACGATTTGGGAGAAATGTCACATTGCGATTTGCGATACGATATATAAGTGGTTTGACTCAACTTGCTTGTTATAAAGGAAAATGCACACACAGATTACTAATAATCTGTATTTCTCAACTGAGAATCTAGCAACAACTAAAGATTTAAATTTTTTTCAAATTAAAACTTAATTGTACAAAATTAAACCGTAACATCATTACTGAATTAAATTACATTAAATTAACTTTAAAATAAAATTAAAAAGACAAAAGTACAGATAAATAAAACAAATACCCATTTTAATATTTGTACATGTTGTCCCGAAACATTTTAGCAGGATGTAACATATACTTGCTAACTTTCTTTTGGTATCTCTTGTCCAGTGGGCCAATCATTTTCTCAAATCCCTCTTTACTAAAAGTGTGTTCACACCTGAGGTGACTTGGGCGAATATATCTCGCTATTCACGTGTAGTTGGGCGCTTGAACATGTCGAGTTTACGCCGGTTTCACACTGCACACGTCAGCAGTGCGTATTTTTTCCGGTGCCCATGTTAACGGATGAGAGCACACAGGGACGGTGCAGAGAAATGACATAAATCAAAGCTAGCAGTGTTCGGAGAAGAACGCTGGAAAATACGACAGAAAGATGTTTGTCTATAGCCTACTGCAGTATAGGTGCCAGTGTGAAAGCACAATTGGCACACGCTCTCCTGCTCTGCGTACGTGCTGCTTCCGTGCTTCTTATGCGTGCAGTAAAACCGGCTTGTTTAACGAACCGCTTAATTCGCGCGAATCGCATTGCAGGATGTCTAATTGCGTCTTTGCATTGACTTAACATGTAAATCACTCGCGCTTAACGCTTCATTCAAGTCGGCGTGAACGCAAGAATGAATGTCTTGTTATGTCCACGAAAGCATTTGTTTATTTAATATAATCGCAACATTTGCTGTAATGTAATCGCATACAGTAGGCTGACATCGCGATTGCGATATGATTAATCGTGCAGCCCTAGTTTGAAGCATGCCATATTTTTACATGAACATAAGCTGAAAACACTCCAAAAAAACAATGGAAAATACCTTAATATAACCTGGTGAAAAAAAACAAAAAAAAAAAAAAAACAACACCTTAAGTATACAGAATAGCATAAGTGGCCTTTGAACAATTAATAGCCACTTTGAACGTTACTTAATTGTGGCATCCGTAATTTTAGTTGCGACTAAAAAATTAATTGTGTGAATATACCAGAATATTGTGGGGCTGAATGAAGATCAGTACATGACGTTCATTACGATATGAGAAAATTGGGGGGTCAACTCACATTGCAGGTCAAAAGTCGAGTACAAACTTTCTTTCTCTCAGGGTCCAACACACCACAGTGCTTGTCAAGGTCACATTCTTTTTCTGCAAAAATTTGAGAAAAATGCATTTTCTTCACACACATATATATATACATTTTATTTATTTATTAATATATAACATATACATAGACACACACACAATGTTCTGGTTTTAAACAACATTAAGCCTAATGATGATTATCAAACAAAAAGCCTCAGTAAGGACTTACTGGAGACCACTTTGTACGTTCTCGGCCCACGGAGATGTCCGGAGGCAACAGGGGCCGAGTTTGCCTCGCCTCTCTGGGATTGAGGCCTTTCAGTCGAAAAAGGCCTATTGGGCGACGGGCCTCCGTGTGGCCATGGGGGGTCTCTGTGAGTAGGGGGAGGGGAGCTCCGAGTGGGTTCGATGGGAGGGGGCTGCTTAAAAACAGCTGATTCTGAATGACCCGAGTTTGAAGGTGAGTGCCTGGTGGAAAGATTGTCCTAAATTATACAGGTTGCATATGAAGCTATAACCACAAATGACACCATCCTACATCAGATTTGGTGAATGAATATTTGTTTCTTACTAATTATGGGACGCTGATTCCAAAAACAGTCCTTATTTTGCTGTAGCACTTCATTTTGTAGCTCTTTTTTTGCTTTCGACAACCATTTGTAAAGTCTTGTATTGTCACTTAGTCAACAAAAAAAAAAAATATTCCTGTCTTCATCTGAGTCAGGTTACAACTGAAACAATGTATAGAATTTTTTTTCAGAATCACTCATGCGCTTGAAAATCTTTAAAGAAGTGAACAAATCGATTCTCATATGCATGTATGAATGACTTTGAAAACATTATTTTATGCCTAATCTTGGTTTCCAACTTCCCCCTCCCCCACACTTCTTTGCAGACTGTAAGTGCAAGTATGAATTTTGAATACACTTCTCGTCATTAAAACTTTTAACTCATTTTAAATAGATAGTTCACCCAAAAGTGCAAATACTGTCATTATGCACTCTTCATACACAAATAAAGATATTTTTGATGAAATCAGAGTTGATATTTTCTTTTCTTTATGCATAAATGTATTCTCAGAGCTTAATAAAATTATTGCTGAACCACAAATGTCACAGGATTACTTTTACAATGCCCTTACTACCTTTACGAGCCTTGAACGTTTCAGTTGCATTGCTTTCTATGAAGGGTCAGAAAGTTCAAAACGAACATTGAACTCATCATCAAATTAAACGGACACTTCAGAACCTCTTTTAACATTAACAAACTAGATCAGATTAGTAAATCTTACCAAACACCGTCTTTTGGAGGTTTCGAGTGTCTGAACTGAGGCGGCGTTGAGGGAGACTGCGGAGACGCCCTCGGAGGCCCGACATTCTGGTTCCTGCCACTCCAAGAGGAGGCTCCGTGAGAGGGCGGAGTGTGTCCATGACGGGGCCTCTGCTGCTGATGTGGAGGTGGGGTGGAGCGGAGGTGTGCATAGAGCTTACCCAGAGGGCCGTGTCTCCTCTCGCAATGCTTCTCGAACGCCTGAGGCTTCACCACCTGACTGCAGTGACCGCAAACCACCAGATAGAAGTCATCGTGCCCAGGATAATGACCGAAGATGGACATATCTGCAGAAGCACGGCAAACAATAGGGAAAATTAGAACAGAAAATGTTTCCAAATGCACTCGAAGAGAAAAGTTAATTGTATGCACACGTGTAAAAAGCATTGCTTGAAAACTGCAGTGCATACTAGTAATCCAATATTTGAACCTTAAAGTTATCAGTATCGGGCTGAAAAGATTGCAGATTTTACAATTAAGCTAAAACTCCTTTATCTTTGTTAAAAATAAAAATAGAAGAAAAAAAAAATAAACAGTAATTATACATATAACATGAATCACATATTAGCGCTAACATATAGTGCTGTTGTGCTTTAGACATCCCAAGTTCATGGACCATTCCCATCCATCCCCCTCTACTCCCTCTACCACTTCCTGTCTACCAACAGGACCTGAAAGCAAGAACCACTGTTTTTAATGTCAAACATATCAAAAGAGTCAAACACCAATCAAATAATCAGTCCTTCACTAAATAGGTTTATGCTAATATTGTTGTGTCCCCTTGAAATCAAAAGGAAAATGCATTACTCCTACCCTCTTTCCTCAGTGTCATGGTTTCCACCGTTTTTTTGCCATTCTTGCTGTATTCATCTCTATCGGACCCTATGAAAAACGGATGGAGGAACTGTATGTTAGACATGGCCGTAATAGATGAACAGGCTTACATGTGTTTTCATCACTGCTTTAGCAACACAGCTCACATGGACATCTTACATAAATCCAACCTTCTGAACCCACTATGTAAATGGACTGTAACCATAGAAACCTTGAGAAAGACGTGTGCCCTCCAATAATCAAATCTATTATGGGCTCCTCAAAGATGGACAATATATGGTCCAGAATGTGTGGTTACAGTTTTATGCAATATATTGAGTCAACTGTGAGAAAAGGGGCCTATATTGACTATATTGAGTCTTGTTATGAGTTCCAGTCAAGAGTTTTGGTTTTATTTCCCAAGATTTTCAGTGCAGAATGCAATCTGTGCCATGAACTGGTCATCTGTGAAGCAAAAGCTTCTCTGTGGG
This sequence comes from Enteromius treurensis, assembly GCA_032275025.1. Taxonomy (NCBI): domain Eukaryota; kingdom Metazoa; phylum Chordata; class Actinopteri; order Cypriniformes; family Cyprinidae; genus Enteromius; species Enteromius treurensis. The sequence goes on from JAUCMU010000013.1 coordinate 6,299,117, forward strand.
TGGGGCCAAAATAAAAACTACCTGCATATGAACCCAACACTATGAACTGCTTTGATAACGCGCCCGCCGACAAAAGGAGACTCGCGGTTTAAAACGTTCGTCTCATTTGAAGTTCCAAAACGAACGCGGAACACGTTCTATTATGACGACACTCATCAGAGAGAGAGCGCAAGCGCGTGACCCGGCCGGCGCTAGGACCCCGCAGGTTCTTTGTTTGGGTAACATGGTTCGGGATGCCGTGCCTTTTCCACGAAAAATAAAGCACATCCGTGAGACTTTTTGGTGGTGGATGGAGAAATAGCGGCAACAAAGTGCTCACTCACCCTCCGATGCTGTCAGGTTGGCTCTTTCCGTCCAGACGCTCCAGCTTTGGCCCACGAAATCATCGAGACAAGGCACCCGCCGTTCCAGAGCAGCCATTACTTTAACTGCGCGTTCACGCACCGCCATCATCAGTGCGCGGCAAGGCGCTGACGTCACACCGCGCGCTCCCGTGAGCAGAGGGGGAACACGCGTGTGCGCGCACTTGTCATACACAATTTTCTGGCGTTATTAATATATTGTTTAACAGTATTTTTTACGGGACGAAGCCTCGACACTTTACAGATATATATATATCGATAGCTGATTAATTAAAATCAAATTGAATAGAAAAACTCCACATTCTTATTATATATGAAAAAAATAAATTGAAAATATATTTTACTCCACATAAATCAGTACCTTTTATAAGCGTTGTGGCCCTGGATCACAAAACTAAGGGTCAATTTTTGAAAATGGAAATGAATCCATCACTTGAAAGCTGAATAAATCAGCTTTCCATTGATGTGTGGTTTGTAGTGATTGGACAATATTTGTTCGAAATTTGGAATTGAGGGTGCAAAAATGCTGAAATTGCCTTTAAAGTTGTTATGCATATTAGTAATCAGAAATTAAGTTTTTTATATGTTTACTATGGTAAATGTACAAAATATCTTAATGGAACACGATCCTTATTATCAAAATTATTTTTGGCATAAAAGAACAATCGGTGATTTTGACCTATACAGTAGGCTATAATGTACTAACCTACTTATGCTTGGTTTTATTGTCCAGGGCCAAAATTATGCATTTGGAAAACATCTTAATGGTTCTAAAAATAGGTTTCATTTACCTAATTGTTGTTCTAGTCGAATTAGTGCCTTATTTAAGACTGCAACGACATGGTTTCTGATTTTGCCTTTTTTTTGTACCGAAAAGAAACACGTACGTGACACCGGTGAAATTTGGTTGTTGGATTTATTACGTTTACAATACTACCATCTAGTGGTTATTTAGTAAACAACAGCCTTTTGGAAATTAAACACAAACCAATATATACAGCTCTCCTCTTTTAATACAAACCAGAACTGCAAACAGCCGTGTGGAGATTTTTCTTCTAAACTTAGAATAGAGATATAAAACACAACAGCAAAAAAACGTGGCCTATATTTTCCAAAAGTCACAACCAAATTTCAGAATCACTTCAGGACAAACAAAAAAAAAAAGTCAATATATGACCTGAGGAAAGACTTAAAGACCTTGAAATGTTCATTCACAATTACACTTCTTTTTCTATAATCATTTATATTAATAATTTTATGTGTTTAAGTCTACTTGCGTTCATTAAAAAGTTTAGATCTGGCATTGTATAGTTTCCTTTTTCGATTAGAACTACTGAGAATATAATAATAATAATAATAATAATAATAATAAAACTTGACATTTAGACCGAAACAGTTTTTACCAGAATATAAACTGCACACAAATGATCAATGTTACGGATTAATCATTCTATTTTTTTAAGATTGAACCAAACGCAATCTGCCAAAAAATTTTCTTATGTAAAACAATAAGATGGTAAAACATGCATCAGATGCACAAAACTAAATGTTCTTTCCGTAAATAGAAGCATCAACCCATGTGATACAGACGCTTCATTTACGGTGTCAAGTCAAATAACAGTCAAATAGAAATAATGACAGCACTCCTAGTCCAAACACTAAAAAAAAAACAATGTCTAGTGTTGAACAGTTAACATTTTTCCTAATTGCAAATGAAATATGGCCGTAGTAATTTATTATCAAATACCAATTCAAAAAGACATTTAAAATAAAAGTTACAGACTAAATATCCGAGGCTTTATGGCTGAAACTAAGTTTGTCCTTCCCTGACATGTGTAAGGTGACTCAGACGTGGCTGTGGAAAAACATCTTATCAAGAACAAGGCACTTGAACCAATAAATAGTTATTAAAAACTACAAATAACTACTAGTTTTAATTGTCTAGAGCTAGATATTAGTGTGCTTGTGTTATAATTAGTGCTCAGGAACATTTAATCTGCAATGTTTTGTTTCTCATGAGGTCTGATTGTAGTGGACATTTAGAGTAACTGAAATGCAGGTCATCTATATATCAAATTAATAGTAATGAAAAGCAGCAATAACCTACAGTACAACAAGTTGAAACTGAAATGCTACTGATCTAATAAAATTTGGTTTCTTTTTTTTTTTACCTGCTTGACAAATTAGCTTCTGGCAGTGGCATTACACAGAGTTATTACAAACAATGATATATCTAAAAAGAATTGAGCTTAGAGCATTTATAATGTAGTGAACTGCAATGCAAGATGCTAGGAACAAAGCTTTTGCATATCAAAGTGTAGTTTCTTTTCAACATGTGTCGGCATGAACAAACAGTGATGTCCTCTGCTTTATGAACAAATGGAGAGGAGAGGAAGGAGCCCGTCTTGTGTAATTAGGAGGTGGAAACTCCCGCCTCTTCGTTGGGTGGTGGATTGGTCGGCTTATGAAATGGAGTCTCCTTGTAGATGAACCAGCAGTTTCCTGCCCACAATATCAGGTTTAGGAATCCAAAGAGCTGGAAGACGCAGGAAACAAAGAAGGATACATGTAATACTTCAGCTACTTATTTCTGAAATGCTCATTTAGGCTACTACAAATAAATGACTAAAAGGAGAATGAAAAGGTCTACACGGATCACACCGATGCATGCAGTTTTAACACATGAGCCGAGAGTCGCAAGGCCAATAAAAGAAGACTGACACAGAAAAGAAGAAACTGTTGAATAAAGTTATGTTTTTTGTTCAATAAGTAGTCTCGTATCTTCATAATGTTACAGCTGAACTTGATGGTACATGGATAAATTTAAAGTGCCCCAATTATGGATTCTTGAAAATGACCTTTTATGCAGTGAAAACATTTTAAATATGAAAGTACACAGAGTTTACAGTTAGTCTCTCATAAGAAAGAGTTGACTCTGAATCATCGAAACAAGTCCATGCATAATCGCATATTGCCGCCCACTTGTTGGTCTTTTCGCAGTAGTCTGAATGAAAACGCTTTTGAAGCAGTAAAACAGGGTTGCTGTAACACTGTTACTGTGGGTTATTTTTCACGTTTGTGGGTTAAGTGACCCCAATAACATGTTATTAACCTCTGAAACCCCCCACAAAATGTGTAAATGGCAATTTAATTGAGTTATTTGTTGTGAAAACCTGGCAACCCTGCTTTCTGGGCCTTGAATGTGTCAGTTGCGAGGCTGTCTATGCGCTATGCAGGGGCAGAAAACTCTCAGATTTCAAAAATATCTTGAACTGTCTTCAAGAGATGAACGAAGGTCTTGCTGGTTTAGAACAACATGATGGTGAGTTATTACAGAATTTTCATTTTTGGGTGAACTATGACTTTGAAAACAATGCAATGCAATCCAATGATGTTTAAAAAGATGAAGAGATAAACATTGCTTAAAATACTGGCTAAAAAAAAGTGTGAAGTGTGTCAGTCTGACAACAAAAGGGATGTAGTAGATAGCGTGCAACAGGTTTGATCATTTAAAATGTGTGTATAAAATATAAACAAGTAGTTTTTTTTTTTTAATTTTTAACTTATCATATAATTAGTTAGTAGCTTTATACAAAACCAAAAAGTAAAGGTAAAAGTAAAACTACATAATGTATACATAGCCTATATAATAAAACAAATATTGCTCAAACAAAATGTGCTAGATATTAACCAGGCTTTAAACAATTTGAAACAAATTAGAGCAGAAATAACAGTTTGTCATCATACTTACGACAGAGGAGTTGAGGCGACCCATTGAAGGGTAGGCCGTCACCACACATTTATCTTCAGGCAGACATGCCTGTATTAGTGTATCAGGATTTGTAGCATGTTTGACATCTGTTAAACCTTTTCCCCAGGCTGAGGAGCAAACAAGCCACAAGAAAGCAAAGATCCCAGTAACAATCAGATCCTGGAAACAGATGAAAGTTTGGGAGATCAATCCTTGTTTATGGGAATTTTTTTCAATGTATTATATTTTTCTCAATGTAATATACATTTGTTAAAAAAAGAAAATTACAACTCATAACTGGATGAAGCACTTTGTTTGTACTTTGGGAAAAAAAACAAAGCAAAAAAACCCATAAAATTAATTAAATGCAACTATACGTAAGTAAATAAATAAATAAGTAAGTAAATAAGTAAGTAAATAAATAAATATTTTAGGGCCGGGACTCAATTAAAAAATATAATCTAATTAATTAGAGGCTTTGTAATTAATTAATCGAATATAAATATTTGTCCTAAGAACAGTGAGAAGTACGTTTTTTCATATGGATTTTTAGTGTACCATTGAATAATGACTGAATACATAAGCTTAAGCAACAAAATATTGTTTATTTTTGTTCAACCAA
>JAUCMU010000013.1:6348052-6368105 GCA_032275025.1 Enteromius treurensis
AATTTATTATTATTATTATTAATAATAATCATAATATATTATGATTATTATTATTAATAATCATAATATATTATGATTATTATTATTAATTATTAATAATAAAAAATCCCTTAAAATATTTAATATAATACTTAATATAAAACTACTGCAGTTAATTTAAATAAAGAACTTAATTAAAACTTTTTATTAAAGTATTTGCATACTGAGTTGCAGTTGGTATAGTTTAATTTCCGTCTAATTCATTAAAAATAGTTACATTATTAAGAAATAAGATTTTCTAAATAAATATAAAGTAAGAAAAGGGTTCTATGCAAATATTCAATATATTTTTTTACCACCCAGAAATACCTGCACGAGTCCCGTCATCGTCACGCCATGGCCAGGAAGCGTGGAGACGGTGGACGTTTCTTCTCTCCGAAGGAAAAGGAAGAAATGGCCATGCAGGCTCTTAAGGTGAGCGAGGGGCTTGAGCTCAGCTCTCATTGGCAAGCCACCTCAGCCCCGCCTCTGGGGTAAACTATCCAATCCCAGCCTGTGTCCAACCCAAGAGACTGTATGCACCTAATTTACATTAGACCATCCATACCCTGCAGCTCTGTGTCTGAGCTACCTCATGTGTCTGTGGCACTCTCACGTCTAAACTGTCTCTGTCTGTGATTTAACTGACATTTCCAACCAATTAAACTGAACATGCATACTAAGATCTTAGTATATATGTTCCAGCATATAATATACAATGTACAGACTAAACCCCATGTTTGTAACTTCTATGCTGCCTTGGAGCATTTTTAACACTTTTAATAATTCCATTATTTAGGGGCAAATCTTTATGTGCAGCTTAAAGATAGATGTTTGCACCCTGCTGATTGGAGGTGGCTTCTTTGGAAAAAGCTTGAGTTGTAAACATGGGTAATCAGCACAGTGTTAAAGGTTTCTTATCTTCAATGTCTGACTGCAACTTTAAAAAGGAAATCTTCAACCTCTGCGTCTTTGTTCTGTTTGCATTTCTGCCGTTTGTCCTACCATGCTGTATTTCTACCCAGACTGCTTGTGATACTCACTGGATGCTGCGACGTATTAAGCGGTGTTTTGTTCACTTTTACCATCTTACTGGTATGAATAGCCATTCAAAATGATCTGTTTTCATTTGTGATGTATGGCTTGGCTTGCACCCTTCAACGCTCTTCTGTCTTTGCCTAGAGCTGTGGCTTTGGTATTGCTTTTTCCATTTGATGTTTTTTACAGTGGGCTGTATGTGGGCTCTTGTTTGCATTTATGTTTGTTACATGATGATATATGCCCTTTTTATGCAAATAAACCTTTGTTCATGATTTATACGTGGTTAGTAATACTTGCAGTTTTTTACATGTTGAACAGTGTTAACCGAGGTGTTGTGTTTTGCTCATTTTGACCCACAGAGGATTTTCTTTTTCCCCAAAACGAGCTATTGTTACAGCATTAGACTAAAAGCTACTGACTTGGCTCACATTTAAGAACTAGACAGAAATAATTTTGTACTTTTTGTGTATTACTTGCATTCATACTGAAAGAAAACAAAAATATGGAAGTCAAGATTTGGTGATAATATAGTATATTGAGAGATTTACAAGCAATTAGAGGCTGGTCATTTCTGACCAGGGGTAAAATAGGTCAAATATGCAAAAAAAAATTGGTTTGAGTCAGTCACTAATATTTGTGGATATATCAGATACATCAACAACTATCAGAAGGTTCGTTAACACTTTTTTTACAGTTACACCTATTAGTTGCTTATTAGAATGCATATTGCCAGAATATTAGCAATTTGTTAGTACTAAATAAGCACATATTAATGCCTTATTCTACATCCCTAATCCTACCTGATACCTAAACTTCACAACAAATCTTCCTATCTATTAATAAGGAATTTATTGAGGAAATTCTCATAAAAAGTGTTACCTATTCTAAAGTGTTACAATAAATTCTCATGGCTCCACCAGGTAAGAGTTCAGCACCAGTTATTCCCTCATAGCATGTAGTGTGAACGACATTTCCATCTTTATTTATCTTCCTTTTTCCTCACAGAAGTCTGAACAGGATCAATCCGAGGAGGACACAGTGGCCCAGATGATTCAGGTGGCATAAACTACCCTTTGCTTGTTTAAAAAATTTTGACTTCCCCTACAGTCTTGTTCATAATTTTCTTTATTTCATCCCTTGTATAGAACAATGTTTTTGTTATTCAGGACTGCTACGTAAAACATGCAGATAATGGGAATTTGAGTTTTTTAAAACCTTCTCACCAAGCAAAAAGCGTTTGTTCGTTTATTTATGAGGAATGACTTTTCACTTTAGGGTCAAAGGTTCATGATTTGTATAGACATTTCATTTCCACTCCATTTCTTTATTTAATGAAAAAGTGACAAATAAGAATCAATCACAAAAATGTGAATTACAGTTGAGTTTTGTACTATGGGATGTACTGGATCAAACTGTGAAATGTTACATTTTTCTATGCACTTGCGCTTTTTAGTTGATCCACGAACCATTTGTACTGTATATCCGCCAACTCCAAAACATCCTTTGATGAAAATATTTGTTTATCTCTTTGTATTTTCTATCGATGTCTTCCTTGTATGAGAATAAAGGCTGACATTCTGTACATGGTTGCAAAATCTGCATTTCAACTTTTAACTTGAATGCAATGTTTTGAAACATACTGATATGTCAGACCATTTTTAGCATCTGCACATTCTCATAGAATACGTCTGGCCATGTTTGTGTTTCCCTTTGCCAAGTTACAGACACACCCATGATTGCCATTATTTTTAGATCCCCGATGCATCTGTAACCTAAGCTCTACTGGGGCTGTTTTATTAGAGGTAAAGGAATAGATAAGCCCCAAAAATGAAAACTCTGTCATTGTTTATATGATTTATAAGACAGAATTGTCATATATGGGTTAACTGGCATTTTAAGATAGAATGCACACGGCTTTATAGGGTTAGTTCACTCGTCACTCGTCCATCTTCAGAACATAAATGAAGATATTTTGGTTGAAATCGGAGAGCAATCTGACCCTCCAAAGACGGCAACACAACAGAAAGGTTCCAGTTCCAGAAACGTATAAATAATCCATGTGACATCAGTGGCTCAACTTCAGTTTCGTTGTAAATTGGGGTATAAGAATGGTTGAGTAAATTGTTATTTTTGTTTTCTTTAGCCAGTCACAAAACTGATGTTGAGCCACCGATGTCACTTACCAATGTTTCTGGATCTTTTAGTTGCGTTGCTTTCTACGGAGGGCCAGATAACTCTCAGATTTTTATTAAAAAATATCTTCATTTGTGTTCTGAAGGTGAACAAGTGTCTTACAGGTTTGGAACGACATGAGGGTGAGTAATTAATGACAGAATTTTCATTTTTGGGTGAACTATCCCTTTAAGAAGACTTGATCTCCCCAACACTAGGATGCACTAGAATAGAGTTAATCAGGCTACAGCAGATTGATCCTTCTTCATCAGAGGGCGCTATATAACTGAATCAATTGTTACTTTTATTTTAGTGGCCTCATATTTGCATATGAAGAGTGAGGCATTTAATTGGATGGTCTGTAAGAAATGGTTATTTTTTTAAATGAAAGGGCTTCGAGAATGAACACACAGTGTGTCCTCAACGCAATGCAAAACAGGTCATCGATACACACAACAGATGTTAATAGCCATATGTTTTACACAGGGCTAGTTCTTTGAAAAGGGACAATTCTGTCAATATTTATTCATCATCCTGTCAATGCAAACCTGTAAGATTTAAAGCATTTTTTACATTGAACATAAAAGAAGACACAAAAATCACAAGGGTGCCTAACAACATAAGGGGTTAGCAAAAAGTGACAGAATCATAATTTTTGGGTGAACTGTCCCCTTTAAAAAATACTTTCATATTGAAGCAAACTTCATGCATTTTTTAAATATCCGCTTCGCCTCAGTCTTTGGCAGTGAGCTGACATTCATTACGCTTAGCATTTGGGCATGGTCCCCCTTGACATGCACCAGGAGTCAGATGGCCACACATCTGCCCAAAAGTTCAATGTGAATTTCCATTTGAATCGTTTCAAAAGATTCCAGCGAATGCTTCTCATTCCCTCGTGAAAACGACACTAATCCCACGGCAGCATTGGGCCACGCTTTGGAAGAAAGGTAGGATGATTATGTCTAAAACGCTGCTCCATAAAGTTTGCAACCACCCGGTGTTTATCAAGACGACTTGCACACATGGCGTAAAGAACCTAAAACCGAGAAAAAAGTGAAAGCTTAGCAGTTTTGTTACATTTCAGTAAATTAATCTCATATATAAATAAAAAAAAAAAATACGGAAGCGAAATTCATATGATAATAATTCCATATAATCCATAATACAAGCAATTTAGATTTATTTTCTTATATTTGTATGAAGTAAACTCAACTGCAAGTTATAAAGTTAGGATTATGTGATATTAACTCAGAATTGCATATAAAGTGGCATATAAATGTGCAATTGCAAGAAAATAAAGTTATTTTGTGAGATAAAAAACAATAAAACAATATCAATTTGTTGGTTCTTGAACAAAATTCCTAAAAAAGGTCTCTTACCCCAGACCCTATCCATATCCTATCACTAACATAAGTGGGAAATAATTAATAGAATGCAAAAAACTCGCAATTCTGACATTTTGTAACTGGCGATTGAGTTTATATCTCAATTAGGAGTCAATTGTGAGTTTGGTTGTTAGTTTTTTCTTAGCCATGCTAGGGGGGGCAAAAGTTTTTTTTTTTTTTATTTACTATGTACTATTTTGATCAGTCTTTCCTTGTACAGCCACTTTCACATGCATCAGTTACCTTATCAGTGAATATCTATGATCAGGGGCGCCTGCAGGATTTCTTCAGAGGCTCGAGTTGATCACAGCCAATGTTTGATTAATTTAGTCTTCTCAAATGATCATGACTTGGCTAAAATAAAATCTATCTAAACAGTTCAAGCACATCACAATGTTAGTTGAAATGTTCAACCTACATAATGTGCTATTTTAAAAAGAGGCATCTCAACAGAAGCTGAAGCTAATCAGAAGCCGAAAACATTCTGTGTTTTATTTTATAATGGTAGCTATACAATTAGAAATAAAACACAAATCATAATGGAATATGTAAAACTTTGTATAGTTGCGTAGTGTTGGGGGTAACTCATTACAAGTAACGTAATAATATTACTTTTTCCAAGTAACTAATTGGAAATTTTAGAGTAATATATAACTGTGTAACGTTTAAAAAAAGATTTCTTATTTATTGACTGACAAGTCTCTTGACATGTTGGGAGAAATCAATATAGAGCATGGTGTGTGAATAAAGTGTAGTTCTAGACTAAATGTGAATGTGTATTAATTCATCTCACTCCCAAAAACAGATTTAGTATTCATCAAAATGAATTAAAATAAACTCAGAATAATAATTAAATTACACACATGTATATAATCCCATTTTATTAACCAATGTCTTTGCTGCTGACCAAGCAAAAATGACTTTGCTTCATTGATGTTGTTTTTTTATTTATTGCTGAAGAGTGTTGAGTCCTGTATTCTACTTTACAGATGTGAATTTACTTTTTCTTCAGCCTGAGGATTATTTCTGACACTTTTTGGTGTGCTTTTACATTTGCTATAAATAGAATTATTATATTAAAAACAAAACACACAAGCTCTGCCCATGTTTAAAAAGTAATGCATAAAAAGTAACATAATGAATTATTTTTTTTTTTAGGGAGTAACGCAATATTGTAATGCATTTTAAAAGTAATTTTGCCCAACACTGGTTGCGTATATTTTCAGATTTTTATATTGTTCTGTTAAAATGTAAAGGAAATGCTGCAACGTCTGATATGTGAATAAGGCCTATTTATTGGTCTATTATTATTCTTTTTTTTTTTAATCCATGCAGCACATGCTTTAAACATGTAACTTTTCACTGTAAATCGTGGGGCAAATCTCAGGTCAGTCTCAGCTCCAGGTATGTATAGGTATTTTTTAAGTTGTGTAGTATTTGGGGATTTGTGGCATTTTTTTTTATTTGAACTGGCTAATTTAGTAACGTGTTTAAATAATTGGGCTTATTAAGATTTGATGTAAAATCGACTTTAAAGATGCATGTTTCTCAGTTTAATTCATGGTGATAACGTTAGAAAGGGCCATAGTTTATTAGAACAGTGCTGCCACCTACTGAAATAATTTTTATTGAAACACCTTTTATAAGTTTAATTGACAATAACTAAAATATAAAAAAATAACAAATACTGTTACAAATGTAATGTCCATTGTTATTTCCAGTTAATGCATTCACTAATGTTAGCAAATGCTAGCACTGATGTTAGGGGGGCGTGTATCCATTAAAAATATTAAAATCAAGACTTAGCTACCCAGTTTCTGTGTGAATGTTTGAACACAATGATTATTGGTGGAATGAGATGTGAGGCAAGCGGCACCAAGTAAAATCTGGCCTATAGGGCAGCAAATTGGCCCTGTTCCTGGGTCTGCTAAATGCGAGTTTCTATCACTGACTTTATAACTCACAACTCATAGTTATGGATGGCTGTTTCAGCCACTGAATAAATAATAAAAAGAAGGCAATTGCGAGTTTTTAATCTCACAATTCTGACTTTTTTTCTCTCTAAATGATGAGTTTACTGACTAATTTCATTGTGCCATTGACTATGCATGAAAACCCATGTTGTATCTCACAATTCCAACATTTTTTTTCTCAGAATTGCATGTTACCATTTTAACTCTTTTTTTTCATATTTTGAGATATAAACTTGCAATTCTGGATAAAAGCTTTAATGTAAATGTAAGTTGGGAGGATCTACTCATACCAGATGTGAACGAAGCTGAGGATGGCGAAGAGAATGCCTGCGAGGAGGGACACTGGAACAGCCAGCAGAGCTGTGATGATACGGTAAAACCAGACCCTGGACACCTCGAACAGAGCATGACTCCAGATCCACACCCGATCTCCGCTGCGCACAGACACCGGCTCTGCTATCACATCCTCAAAACTAACCTGTCAGGAAAGTAGCATCTTCACTTTACCTTTAAAGCTAGTTGAGTCATTTGACACTTGATTTAAAAAAAATCAGTCAATGAGCTATTTTTCATTCATGCAAGTAGTAGGCCTACTGTATTGTAAGTATGAACATTGAATAGCCAACAGTACACTGTAAAACAAATCTGCAAAATTTTACAACACAACATTTTAGGTTTCATGGTACATTTACAGCTAAATGCGTAATTTTTATTAACTGTCATAATTTATATACCAACCTATAAAAGCACTTTAACCTGTTTTGTACCTTTTGTAATACACTGATAAGCACCAAATACAGGTGGTGATTAGAAAGTCACATGATGAACAAAACCGCTTTTAAATATGAACATATATATAAGGTGCTAAGTGTCATTCACACAAACACTAATATGCAACAGACATTAATTTAACAACATTACATGTTAAACACAACCCTAATAAACATAACAGATAAGAAAAAACTATTTACGGTATTTCCCTGTAAATTTTACAAGAATTTACCATTAACCATTTAACAGGTATGAGCTCATTTTCACATTAATACATCACCAGTGAACCTGACAACAGTAGTCATTAATTACAATTTGCTTCTACATGAACATGAAAGCTAAAGCTGGCTAAGCTAATCGTTCATCCAATTACAATTATACTTGACAACAATAGACATGAATTTACAATTATGTAGGACCATCTAAATTTACATGAGTAAGCAGCTAATATTGTCTAAGCTAATAATCTTTCACTACCATATATTATTCAATAACCAATAAATTGGACAATACTATGAATAAATCGTGATTTAGATGATTTGTATTTGACAATTTAGACATCTTTTGACATACGTTTAGCTTGTACATAAAGACAAAGCTGGCTAAGCTTACATTTAGCTAAGCTAAGCTTTTCTCAACACACCTTAAAGCTCTGATAAACCTGACAGCAACAGTAACAGATTTGATTTTACATTTTTGTATGTATAGCTTCCACATGAATAGGGCAAAAATTGGCTGAACTAGCCTTGACTAATTTTCACTGACACACATAAAGTCCCCAATGGACATAACAGCAATGGTTATAAATGATACATTTAGCTAATGCACATATATATTGTAAAACAATTAAGCTAAGCTGATTGACTGCTGACTGGTTTAAATGAAAGGTATGACTGTCTGCAGATGCATTATGTAATGTATTTGCGTTTCTCTATTGATCCCCTCTATCTGTTTGTGATACTTCACTGTATTTTGGTATGTATCTTAAACTCTTAAGTGAACTGAATTTCTGCAATCAGCAACTTATTCATAACATAAACAATGCTAGAATAGCCCAATAAAGCTACTGCAAGTCTGTAATAGTTGTGTAATTTGTCTGGTCAGCTCATTTAAGAGGTTGTTGCTATTATTGTCCACATCATTGGAGATATTCACACATGTTCTTCTAATCCATCTCCTGCTACCAGCTGTGGTTGTCTACAATGTCAAGACATTGTCATTACTTTGGAATAGAGGGGATTGAATAAAGATGAATCGAATTTAGCCTAAAATAAATGTCAAAATGTTGTTTAATTCAGAGGTTTTCCAAATATGATTGTTCAAAAACTTTTTTCCCCATAACTAATAAATAAAAGTATTCTTAAATCATGATAGATTTACGTGAAAAGTAGAATGACTTAAAATTAAAAAATTCAGTCCAGTTTTGGAAGAATTTATCAAAATTAAATGAGTAAACAAGACAAAAACAAATATTTGTAACAATTTGCCTTGTTTGCATAAACTCAATTAATGCTGATACATAATACAGAAAACAAGAATAATTATAATAATTAATTATTAGATTAATTATGTCATTAAATAATTAGATTTTAGGCTTAAAACAAACAATATCTGTCAATGGTGTGAGGAAAAAAATTGTTGTTTTCCATAGGCATTATTTTTATTACCCTTTTGACAGATATTGTTGTTGTTAAAACTCACTCTCTCCTTTTCTCTGGTTAGATTAGGTTTATATATCTATATATAAATATATACATTTCCACATAAGTCCCTGTGACCATCAAAATTGCAATTGGATATGAAGAGGTTACCTTAAGACACTCGTTTATTTGTCTTGGGTCCCGTTCATTGATTAGAGGCCTGGTGTCACTCTGTGTAGAGATCGCATCTTCCTCCTCCTCTTCCTCCAGGACAGTTTCCAGCTGCGTCTTCCACGTCTGTTGTCCCTCGTCATCCTCTCCATCCCCTGCATCCCTCAGGTCGATCTCAGTTTCCCTTGCGTCCATGCTCCGCATCATGGTGCCAGTCATCAATATGAAGGTTGTAAAATCACAATGCGGCTCATGGGTGGCATCAAAACAGGCATAAACAGTTCCACACACTCTTACACATACACACTGTGAATGCAGAGCCAGAGTGCTGTCTTGAAGCTGAAACAGGGATATGGGATATATTAGGAAACTGACCGTGCCCTAGCAGGCATTCCCAAACAGGCCCCTATGGGAAGATGCCAGCCCCCACTGATACATCTGCTATAAATACCCTATTAGTGACCGGTGAAATGCAGACCTCTGGTAAGCTTAGAAGAGCTCTTAAAAGAACCAGTGGATCAAGAATATTTAACAGACTGGAAGCATTGATTTTGAGCATTAATTGGGGTTAAGTAAGATAAGTGTATACCCTTATTTCAGAAATTGTATGTGAAAATATACATTTGAAAAGACCATCTCTTCCTAAAAAAAGAGCCATAAATATTTAATATTAATAATGATATATATATATATATATATATATATATATATATATATACATACATACATACTGTTGGCATTTGGAAAATGCATTTCATTGTTAGATCCATTAGCAGATTTTTGGTTTCTGTTTATACTCCAACAGTCATAGCACATTATTATTATTATTCTGAATGCATTTGTATTGCTTTTGAGAAAACAGTTGCTAACTCTTGGTGGCAGGTTCAGGAGTTGTGAGTGGTAGCCAGAGTGTTCTGGTTGGTTGCTAGGTGGTTGTTTTTCAGCTCAAAAGTCCCTCTGTTAATGTCAGGACATGCTTTTTTTTCCACCTGTTTTTGCCTGTAGTATCATGGTCTGATCTGATCTAGAAAAGCTCTCATATTAATCACCATCACTGTTTAATCTCACAGTTTGCTGCGTTTTTTCCAGTTCACCTTTGCTCACTCTAGCTGTCTTGTGAATTGTGAGGTCAGACCAACGCCTTTTAAAAACATTCTTTTGGCAGCCGTCCTAGTTTAGTTTGCTTTATCCGGTAAGTCTAATCTGCATTCAAATCTCCCCATTAGAATTAAAAACATGTCCCAAAATATTATGGAGATATAATTACTGGAAACACACTTTCAGATGAAAGACTGATAGACTGACATATAGTTTTCCACCTGTTTAAATGTGTAGCTTTGCACCAATACTGTGAAATAGCTGTCCTCTATATTATATAATCCTATGTGTTTGGCTTAAATCACTGGATTTTCATAAACACGTGGAGTTCAATATAGAGGAAATGGAATAAAAATGAAGTAAACACACATTTGGGACTTTAAAAAAAAGTTTTTTTGGTTTAAAAAAAGTTTTGGTAGTGTATAGGAGGTAAATACTATTAGTTATTGATTAATATGTGGCTCATTCTTTGTTGTACTTTATTGTTGAGTTGACTAATTAGCCGGAATGAAGATGTACATCTAAAATAAACAATACATGTACAGTACCATCCTCCCCATGAATACACATATACAGCTCTATTCATCTCCATTAAAACAAAAACAGCAATGGCCACATTGTTTGTATAAATAAAGAAAGCACAAATAAATACATAGTGTGATGTAATGGTTGGCTCCATATAACACACCATTCAATAAACACAATGAAATGCAGCAACTGAACATATGCTGTGTTGAACTGAATCAGTATAAGTCAAGCTTTCCATGACTAGTGTCTTTATTGAACAACGAAACAATTTGTCTTTGTCACTTCAGCCCAAGTGTGATATTTACAGTTTTACAGTAGAAAAGAAGTACAGCACAGCTGAGGTCATCCTTTGCATTATAAATAATATAAATAAATAATTAAAAATTGGTTAAAAAAGTAATTTTTTTTGTATGAAGATTTTTAAATTTAAATGTATTTTTTTTTTCATTATGTAAAAAAATTGTTCAAAAAAAATTAAATAGTGCAGAAAAAATACAGTAATACGATCATTGCTGTAGTATTTTTAACACGTAAATGTAAATATTGGTTTAACCTGGGGCCTGTACCATGAATGTAGATGAACAAACTCAGGGTTACAGGATTAGTTTTGGGTTGACAAATCCAAACCGATGCAGTATGGGTTTGTTGGTACCATGAAGCTGGTCATCAACTTTCTTTGTCAACTCAGGCTTGATTCTGAGGTGATGTACAGTAGCACGTGCACATGAAAGTGTGACATCAGCAATGAGCAGCCAATCACATGCCTTGAAACTAAAATTCACTTCTCGTTAGAGAGTCATTCATACCAAAAATAAAAAGATTGAACAAAATGAAGAATTGAAACATACACAATGGAAACGATCTACCAATGAAAGTGGAAAACTTAAAAAAAACTTTAAAAAAAAAAGGTGCAAGTAAGCTGTAAAGTTTCTTTATAAAGTTGATAATAAGTATAACACTAAAATAACAAACACCATGTAGCCATGTTTACTTATTTATACTGCATATTATCTATGTTTATATTAATTTAAAGCCTAATTACTATTAAACTAAACTGGCTTGTGTAATGGCTTAAGGAGATAATAATTAGATGTATTATTTAATTATTAATAGTTAATAAATGTATCTAATCCTAAACTTACCTGGCTAGCCACCTAAACCGGCTTCATGGTACAGGCCCCTGATGTCACTTCAGTTCATGACGTCATTTAAATAAGCTCTGTGTTTGTAAACATGTGGGTGGAGTCACCGCTAAGAGGAGTTGTGATTGGATGAAGGCATTTGTTGTTCGTTGGTTGTCACTATGTTACCAGTCAAAGTGAGGCTGACCTCTTCAGTTTATGTAGCATCAAAACATATCCAGTTTGCTTTCTTAATGCACATACCAGGTCTTATTGTGAACAATTTATTATAGTCTTTCAATTAAGTGTAACAGATCTTAATGCGGGTTCACAGTTGATTAAATGCACTAGATGACTGGAGAATTTTGCCATACTTCACTTGAGAGATGTTACTTCACCAAAGGATTACTAGGGCGTATGTATATGTGTGTAATATATAAGAATACAGGGTTTGACACTCACTTTTTTACCAAAAATGTGTGCAACTTTATTGATGCAGTGGAAATGTGTTAAATATTGTGTGTTTCCTTAAAAACGGGATACAAGCAGACATTTACAAACAAAATAATTTAGTTACACTAGTTTTTTTTATCTGGTCTAATAATTAGGTATATATGTTTAGGCCCTCTTTAAACTCTGACTCTTATTTTGAAATGTTTATGCTGTCCTACTGCACTCATTACAATATAAACATCATAAAGTCACTAATCACATTAGGCTATATCATGATTCCTTAAAATGATCACATCATGACCTTAGAGGAATAGTTCACCAAGGCTGTTTTGGGTCACCATTGACTTCCATATCTGGAAAAAAATACCATGGCAGTCAATGGTGACTCAAAACAGCCTGGTTATAAACTTTTTTTCAAAATATATTTCTATGTAATCGGCAGAACTAAGAAATTCATACAGGTTTGGAACTACTTAAGGGTGAGAAAATTTGTATAGAATATTCATTTTGGGGTGAACTCATGCACAAACATGCTCCTAAATACACTTCACAGTTTGCACGCAGCTATTTTTTATAAATTTTTTGTGCCCTGCCATGGATGAATTGTTCACAATAAGATAGATAGAATGCATTTAGAAATAGATTAATTTTAATTTCAAAGAGGCTAAAACAATAATTTATAATAAAAATGCAACTCATGTGAATGATTGATTTAGACTCAAAAATGGAAAATCTGAATGTTTTGTTTAGGTGATCTCTTCAGGTATTTGCCCCGGTATCCTAAAACCGGTCTGCTCCAGCGTGCTCCTCGTTGTAGCCATGTGATAACTGCATCTAACTCCGTCCCTGTCACCATTTCTGTGCAAAAAATGAAAAAAGTCTTCATGTCCTGAACGTTTGTGGCCCGACGCAGAGGGCCACACTGGTCTGCCGGCAGATCGGCAACAGAAGAGCATCTTACACAACTCCTCCCTGATCTGACGGTTCAGCAGGCCGTAAAAAAACGGGTTTACTGCGAACGTAGAATACGCCAGCCACGTGACCGGTCCCTCAGCTTCTTCAGAGGTGCTATGGGAGAAACCCAGTGACAAATGCAGGTGGAAGGCGAAGTAAGGCAGCCAGCAGAGCAGGAACTGACCCACGATGATGGCCAAAGTCAGAGCCGCTTTCCCACCGACTAGGGTTCTCCTTTTCCTGCGAGGGACTTGATTTCTGCGGACGCTCGTGCTGGTGGTGATGATCGTGGTCTGGCTGTTGACGGAATCAGATCGTCGTTTCGGATGAGCCGATGCAATCGTCCAGCTCGGGATGGGCCCTCTTTCACGGGCGGCCGTGTGGGCGACTTTATACACATTCCCGTAGACGGCGATAATAATAGCAGCTGGAACGCAAAAGCAAACAGTGCAGAATAAAATAGCGAACACTCTCCGGTGTCCGCTGTGGCTCCAATGGAGAGAGCAATGGGTGGCGGCAATAGAGCTTCTACTTCCATAACTGGGCCACCCAAAAACGGTAGCAAGCCCCAGCAAAGTAGACACCACCCAGACGAACCCCATCACGGCTGCGGATAACAGAGGAGTCATTTTAGCCTCATACCTCATGGGATGCACGATGTAGAAGTAGCGCTCGATGCTAATCACGGTAACCGTAAAGATAGAGGCAGATATGAGAAAGGCATTGAGGAAAATGTACAACCTGCATTCAAGTACGGAGAAGACGATGCCGGCGAAGAAGGGCGAGCCGCAGACGATGCCGAGTGGCATCAGCAAAGCGGCGCATAACAAATCCACGATGCAGAGGTGACACACCAAACTGAACTTGCGCAGATGTGGCACTTTCACTACTACGGCAAGCACTCCACTGTTGGCCAAGAGTGCGATTGCATTAAGAGTCACCATGACCACGAGGCCTGACATGTCTCGGAAATGCGATTGCGGATTGGACATGCTGCCTAATTGCATGCTGGGAGCCAGATGCATAGGGTGGCCATGACTCAGTGTCTCATTAAGTTCGCTTTCGTTATGCTGTGCTGTCGGAGGTAATCCAGGTGCCTCCATCGTTTACAGTGTGGTGAACCAAACACAAAGCAGAAAAGCAGACTTCTCCATCTTCCACCAGTCAGGAACGAGGACTCAGTGTCTGGAGGTCAAAGGTCAGCGCTGTTGAATGTATGAAATGACACAAAACTAAATTAGTATAACAACAGTCCAGATGTACACATTGCACAGATGTTCATGTCTTTTCTTTCTTCAGTTGAAAAGGAAAGAAGAGGAAAATATTCCAGGATTTTTTCTCCTGGTATATATGGTATATAATACATTTCTATACTTTTTAACCTCAAACGCTTGTCTTGCACCAGCCCCACCCTACATTTTATAACTAGAAAACACAAACGAATAAATAATTGCACATGACCTTTCAATTGTGACTATGTAATGCAGCAATTTTTGTGAATATTCCTGGCATGGGATCTTCTAGAGCAAGGGTGCCCAACCCTGCTCCTGGCGATCGACTGTCCTGCAAAGTTTAGCTCCAACTCTAATCAAACACACATGCCTTTCATTTTCTAGCTAAACTTTGCAGGACAGTCAATGGCCAGGAGCAGGGTTGGGCACCCCTGATCTAGAGCCCTTTTTTAGCTGCATTGAAACTGCAGTTTGTATCTTCAACGCGTTGATCTCCATTAAGTCCCCTATGTTGGGGAAAATTCTGTAATGTTTTCCTAAAAGAACTGAGGGGAAAAAAAGGCATGAACTTCTTACATGACATTGGGGTTTTTATTATATCATATCATAATTACATACCATATTACCCAAATAAATAATGCTATAATTGGAAATTATTACCAAAAAAAAATATAAATATGACTATAAAACAGTTAATTAAAAATACATTCTCTATTAATAAAATTATTATTTAAATGATTAAATAAAAAAATAATTATATATATATTTATTATTATCATCTTTTCCTATATTCAGTTGCTTTACAGAGTGCTTCAGATTGTTCAATTTTGAAATGTATATTATATTTAAAAATTAAAAGCCATTTTTTATATATATGCAGGATTTTTTGTATTTAGTCTAAGTTTTGTTTTTCAAAATAATTAACTATGTTCAGGCCCTTAAAATACAATACAACACAATACTACAGTAGTACTATGGTATACTGTGTTAGATATGGCACTGTATTTACATACAGTACTTCAACTAGGCCTATATGTATAAAAGTACCATGGCTTTACCATCAGCCATTGTCCAAAAACATGATATTACCATACCATTATTAAAGCACATTTTGTGATGCAGGTTTTAGTAAATCAACAGGCTATTAGCGTAACATGTCCAGTGCATTGTTGTGATTGATTTTTGGACATGTGTGGCTGAACATTGAGGAAGCGAGGGAGGCTTGATCAGTTCGAATAATTCATGGTCCTCTATTCAGGGTGCTCGTGGTGCTCTAACCTTTTGAAGCGGAGTATAATGAGCTCACTTGTTTGGCTGCAGCTGCTGGGGTTTCTCTGGCATTAGTGTTAGCGTGAGCTCACTGTCACCTGCACAGCACTACAATGCACTCACGCCACAGACGTCACGATACACACATAATCACTCTCACACAGCCACACACATCATCTCACTGATGTCATTGACTGGAGAGTCGCTGTAATGCCTAGAAACCTTCAGATAGCTGTAAAGATTAGGCCAGGAACTCTTCAGGTGAAGTTTGTAATTGAATTGAATTGAATTTATTATCTTGAAATGAATTTATCATCTTGAATAATTCCACAGTGCTGTTTAAAAATCTTTTGAAACTGGTCAGCCATGATTTATTATGACCTCCACCAGTCATGCCTTTCACAATGATAATAATCCTAATCTCTAATCTTCTGTAGTCACAGTTCATCAGCACATGTCCACAGGGGCTAGAAAATGAATGCGGAGTAATTTGGCATGAAAATGCACAGCGGCTGTATTACATCACCACCATTAAAGCTGCACAGAATGTTCTGGCGTGTTTTAGGTTAATCGCGTTGTTTATTGGTAATGCCTTGACCTCGCACTACCTCCATTTTCAGAGCAAAAAAGAACTTTTCAGGGTGAAAAGTGGTTGAAAATTACGGCAAAGCAACAAATAACAGAGTTCCCCATCCCCCTGGTTCAGATACACAGCTCTGGTAAATCAGTGACTTCCACTTTTAATCCATGTGACATGTTTTTCAGCCAGTAATCTCTCTGCTCAGCACAGATTGTCTGGTCATCTAATAAACAGATGTGCAGGTCTTTGGTTTTGGATTATAAAAGAGGTGTCCTGCTTTTATTATGTACTGTTAAACTTAAGTGGGTTCGACCCAACTCGCACTGAAACTCAGTTAGGTGCGTTATTGCATTACGAAAAATCTAGTTAAACTGTTTGTGGATGTAAATAACTAAGAAAAGCATTTTTGTGTAATTTATCACCATTAAAACATTGCTATAGTTCTCTGGTGTATATTGTTAAAATGTAAAATAGTTTGTTTTACTGAGAGAGAATATTTGTACTTTAAACACTTTGGACTGAAAACACATTTTCAGGTGAATAAACTAAACATTTAAAACAAAAAACACTATAGAATTTAGGTTCTTTAAAGAACAAATGAACATGCAACTTGAAATAATACAATAAAAAATCTTACCTGATATTTGTCAACTAAGTCTGCTCAAGCATCTTGTAATGTTCCCAAGTCAGGGTCTGTCTGTCAGTCTTGCAGAGTTTATCCAGCTCTCACTCTGCCTGTGGTACAGAGAGCTTGATGGAGTTGTGTCTGGCTCCACGGTCTTTGCACTTAAGACAAGCCGAAGCCATTACAGTGGCAGACGTACATGATGTACAGATCAGTCCATTAGGAGACTCTGCTGCAACATCTTTAGACAGAGTAATTATACTGTGTCAGTTCTCCTCACTGAGGAGCCAGAGAGCTGCAGGTGAATCCAACAACACAACAACAGTACAGAAAAAGAGAGAGAGAGAGAGAGAGAGAGAGGGAGAGCACAGCTGACTGATCACAGGACCGGGGCAGTCACCAGATGTAACAGTCCCAATAAAGTCTAAAATGTGACAACATAAAAATACACACACATGCAGTAAAAAATAAAAGCAAAACTGATGCAATATTACATACATAATTTATAATAATTATAATATTAATGTTTTAGAATTATTAGCAGTAGTACTAGAAGTGTAATTATCTTTTTATTGCATGTTTCTAATATTTTACTTAATATTTATTATATTGTTATACTTGTGTTTTATTATATGTTTGTATATATGTCTGTTTTATTTGAGGTATATATTTATCATCTTTATTATTTTATTTATTTATATATTATAATTATTATTGCCAATATTATTAGTGTATATATATATAATGCATTATTTTATCCATTAGTGATAATAATAATAATTATTATTTAATATATTTTGTATTTTATTATATATTGTATTTGATTAATTTATATATTCATCATCATTAATATTTTATTTCGCTATATATTACTATTATTATTACTGGCAGTCGTATTAGCGTGTGGTTAGTATTATAGTGTGTATGTGTGTATTTTTATAAATAGTAGTTGCATACTGAATTATGCATTTATACTATTCATTAACAACAACAACAATCATTATCATTATAATTATTTGGGTGTTAGTTGAAGCGGTCGATGCAATGCCTAGTGTCTCCTAGGAGCTGCGCTGTAGCGCAAACACACAAGCAGTCCACCCGAGAAGAAGAGCTACAGGAAGCATGTGTTTGTGACCATGTGAGTGGCAGCCGAGCAGCACTAAATTATCTCAACCAAACCTAAATTATTTCCGAAAACAATTCGTTTTATGTTCCATCATGTCGTCTTTCTTTATAAAGAAAAAGGGCATCTCTTCGGCTCCTAATAAAGGAGATTTAAAAAGAAAGGTACGTCTGTATTTAGTTTTTTTGCACCGAGAAATACTCTTTATTTATCTTATTCAATTTCGTAATGCCTATTGATGCCCTCTGATTAAAATAAACCTTTATATCGGTATTGTTTTTTTGCATTTCAAGACCAATGCAGATGAAGGCAAAGGCAGATCAAAAAAGTTCAGTAAGCGAATGGATGAAGAAATCTCGAGCGACTCAGAAAACGAAAGGTAATGTTAGATGATCTAGCGTACAGTTTGCTGTGCTTGGTGAACGCTAGTGTTATATATTATATTAAACTATATAAATAAGAAAATGTTTTTCTGCAGTGCTGATCCAAACACAAAACAACAGGAAAACGAAGACGACGAGATCGATGAGACGCCGCAAGAGAAGAAACTTCGCCTGGCCAAGCTTTACCTGGACCAGCTGAGAGAGGAAGGTTTGTAAGCTGTAAGATCAAGCATTCACAAACGAACTGAGCGATTGCTGCTGTTCTCTAAACCTGTGTGCTCTTTGGCAGAGGACAAGAAAGCCGAGCAGGAGTCATTTGAAGCGGACCTCATAGCTGGAAGACTGCAGGACGATGTGGTAGGTCCACTTCAGCTGGGTGTCATCTCTAATATCTGAAATCGAGAATTTTGTCTCTCTTATTAGAAGAATGTTCAGCGTAAAACAAGTTATGAACCTTTACATTAATTTAGCACCGGGATTTCCTTTAGTAATTCCTTTAGATTTTAACAGCTCTCGGCGTGTTTTTTAAGTGTTTAAAATCTGCTCGCTTTTTAATTTATATTCAGTTAGGTTAAATTAAAGTTGTGTTTGAGTTGTTGAATTATTTCTGCTTCTATATTAGGCCAGGTAAGTTTATTAATATAGCGCATTTCATACACGATGGTCCTTATAAAGCGCTTTACATAAAAGGAAATAAAACAATAATTGAAAGATATATGATCACAGCAATAAAACAAAGAATTTAAAATACTTCAAAAATAGTTTATAGCTTAAAAAGGTGTATACATAAAATGCAGTACAATAATTTCGGAGGTAGCATGGAGCTCATTCAATAAATGTCCTGCTAGACAGATGGGTTTCGAGTCTGGATTTAAATGTGGCTAATGTTTTGGCCCATCATAGTCAGCATTCTGGACGAGCTGCAGCTGTCTAATAATCATCTTGTGAAGGCCGGTGAGGAGACCATTACAATAATCCACTCTGCTGGTGATTTAAAGGCATGAACAAGTTTCTCCGAGTCTTGATTGGAAACAGAACATCCCATTCTTGTAATGTTTTTGAGATGATAGTATGCTGATCTAGTTACTGCTGTGACATGACCACTGAAACTAAGAACTAAGAAAGTCAGATTCTTGACTTGATTTTTAGTTCTCTGACCCCTAAAGTGAAGGTATGCATTCACCTTGAGAACTTTATCTTTGTTTCCAAATGCAATGACCTCAGTTTTCTCTTTGTTTAACTGAAGAAAGTTTTTGGCACGTCCAACTGTTCATTTCATCAATGCATTTCCAAAGGGAGTCAACGGGCTGTAGCCATTTGGAGTAGAGTGCGGATCGGGCCGCATTTTTCTGTCCGAGCCTGGCCCGTGTCCGACAGAGCAGTAACCGAACCCAACCCGAGCCCGAAATGCATTAAGGGTGCTTTCACATCTGTGGTTTGGTTTATTTGGTCCGGACCAAGGGCAACAAATGATACATTGTAGCATTTTTCTGCCGTTTTGGGTCCTTTTCACACC
>JAUCMU010000013.1:6373919-6394377 GCA_032275025.1 Enteromius treurensis
GGTATCGAGGGTGGAGAGAGCGCTGGTTATTCACTAACCCCACCTACAATCCCTGCCGGACCTGGGCCTTGAACCTGTGACCTTTGGGTTACAAGCCCAACACCCTATCCATTAGGCCACGACTGCCCCTAATCTGAAGAACCTTCACCACTAAGAACTTTCGGCAGATGTTAAAGGTTCTTTATGGAACCATTTAGACAAAAAGGTTATTTTATGGCATTGTGACGCACCTTTATTTTTAAGAGTGTGTTACCATAGTATTATGCCCACTTAATATTTGGTGATACCAAATATAATGTTTTTTGTTGTCTTGGTGTTTGTTTGTATATATAACATATTGGTATCACTGATAGCCTTGTGGGCAGTGCGCCGACATACGGTGCCATTGCACTTGGGCTTGAGGACATCAATTGTGACCTTTAGAGGGCACAGCCTTCAAATTAGCAGTTGACTTTTCGCAAAAACCCACCTCCTTTGTTACTGTTGTACGACAAGCCATGCCGCTTTCACAAATACATTGCAGTGCAAGGAGGAAAACTACCAATGTGCTGACAGATGAGACAAAGCAGGTTACTTTTGGTATTAACCATCCAAATTTTGTCTTTGTCACAGTTTGTTTATAAGGGACCCCCATTCTGCACACTTTGAATATCTCTCTTATATAACACACCCGATTCATACTATCAGATTGTTGAAAGAGAGCTCCATGAACAACCCTATCTGTGTGTGCCAGATAAGGGAGACAAAATGTGTAGAACGGGCCTCCCCCGGACCAGGATTGAGAACCACTGCTCTAGAGATCCTCAACCCAGCTGTTGGAGACCCACTGTCCTCTAACCCTTATAAAAAACCTCCCAAACTAGCTAATCAAAGTCTTAAGGATCAGTTGAAAATCCCAGGCAGGTGTGTTGAAGCACGTTTGGAAATTTTGCAGATCAGTGGGTCTTCAGTAGCAGGGCTTCTAGTTTTTTCTGACAAAGAACATCAATAGCCAAAAAGTAACTGCCACCTTCAGCCAGGGGGCATTCTTGATGACCACGTTTACTGTGTCACTAACTGAGCTCTGACATCTCTCGCCCCACAGCGATGAGAGTCTCCTGATAACATGCGACAGGCAGCCCTCATCTTTCAGATAGTGTTTCTATATCAGCTAGACATTCACATCACTGTGCTGTGTTTGAGCTGGCACGGTGAGTTTGTCTGGTTAAAAGAGCCTGAGGCCAGCTCTAAAAGTAATCTCTTGTTTGGTGTCATGAATTGCAAAAAACCTTCAGACCGAACTGACTCCTGAGTTTAATAAGACAGAATCTTAAAAATAGAGTTTCTGTTATCTGAGTAATTAAAATCAGCCTACCCTGAGTCTATGTTGCTGCTTTTTGTAATTAACATTATCATTATCTGCTTAAACATGATCAAGTTTTGTTGCTCTTTGGTAGCTGGGTATTCCCTGATAAACCTATACCTATTACTACTTTTTTTATGTTTTGCCTTTTGTTGCAATTCACAAGAAAACACTAGATATAGATTAAGATCAGTGTGGAGATTTGTATCTCTCTACCATAAGTAATCAGAGTAAATACAGCCTCGTGTAGCCAGACATTTATCTACTGGAATAACTTTTATCCATTTTTTTAGCTTATACTGCATGCAATAGTAAAAAACATATATATGAAATACATTGACCTTATGTGCTCTTTTGAAGCTTGTCTATATAAAAATAGATCAGTGTTTCCCACTCCTTGTCCTGGAATAAACCCTATCATTACACTCCCTAATCTCTCTAATGTAAAGACTACTCAGATCTGCTCTTTGAGGTCCACTTTACGGCAGAATTTTGTTCTGTCTTTAAACAAACACAACTGAACAAGCTAATTAAGGTCTTCAGAATTATTTGCAAATTATTGGCAGATGTGTTTGATCAAAGTTGGAACTAAATTCTGTGAGACTGTGAACCTCCAGAAGTAGAATCGATTAACTCTACCATAATGTCTTATTAATCCAGTGGTGTCCAAAATTCAGCTCCAACACAAATTAAACACCTGACGTAGCTGATCTTAGGGATTACTAGAAACTTCTAAACTGATGTGTCTGGGCAAATTAGTGCTAAATCTTGCAAGAAGGTAGCCTTCCTTTAGCAGGATTGGATATCCCTAACCTAATCAACAAGTCTGATTTAATGTATCCTCTCTTTATAGGAAACTGCAAATATTGGGTCCAGGAATGGGGTTGGGAACCACTAAAATAAGTACAATACACTAGCATTTACCTTCAAACTAGTTTCTACCTATATCTGCAACTTACTCTGTAGTCACTGGCAGTGACGTAGAAGATGGGCTGAAAGGCCAGCCAGATGATGCAGGTGGTGTACATGGTGAAGCCAATGAACTTGGCTTCATTGAAATTCTCTGGACACTTCCTGGTCTTGAAGGCATAAAAGGTGCAGAGGATGATGAGGATGCAGTTGTAGGTGAGGGACACCAGCATGCTCGAGTCCAGGCTGTTGCATTTCAGAGTCACCACATCTCTCCGATCTGGTCCCACCTCTTTCCTTACCCCCGGTGTCTCAACCAGCAGCCAGATAAGTGCAACTAACAGTTGGGCGGAGATCAGCACGGCACAAATTGCTACTTGAGAGGCAGGGCTGATGAAGCGTGGTCGTTGGGCACTGTCCCTTGCCCCTCCAAAGATCCGAGCAATCCTGTTGGTCTTCGTCAGCAAAGCGGAGTAGCAAACCGCAAAGGACGTGCCAAGGCCAAGACGTCGCAGGGTGCACACAAAAGCCGAA
Source organism: Enteromius treurensis (assembly GCA_032275025.1). Taxonomy (NCBI): domain Eukaryota; kingdom Metazoa; phylum Chordata; class Actinopteri; order Cypriniformes; family Cyprinidae; genus Enteromius; species Enteromius treurensis. Next base: position 6,376,705 of record JAUCMU010000013.1, read on the forward strand.
GGTTTGGCAATGTAAATAAAAGTCATGGCATAGCACAGGAGCACACCAAGCAGCAGAATGTATGAAAGTTCTCGACCACTAGCTTTTACCACCGGAGTGTCATTGTTTCGAAAGAAAACCGCAGCGACAGCAAGCGTGCACAGCATCCCTAGACAGGCGATAGTGACGGGTCCTACTGCCCATGCATCTGCCCAGTGGATATACTCCTCTGGAAGCTCATAGCACCCTGTCAGGTTAGCAAGGGGCCATTCTCCAAATCCACAGTCCATACAGGTAAACTCGTCTAGGAGATATTGGTGGGGCTGGCATGGAATGCAAATCCAACAACACACGTCCCCAGGCTGCATGCTTTTAGCTTCATTGGGTTGGCATGGATCACTGCACTGGGAGGTGGGAGCTACTCCACCAGACCAAGGCACCAGACTGGTATTGAGCACTAAGCCTTGTGCCCAATAGCCTACCTTTCGGTAGGCAAACTTGTTTTCCTCTTGGCGGAAGTAAAAGATGTTGTAGCGACCCAGGCTGTCGCCTAATGAGGTGAACCGGACCACATTCTCAGTGTCAGCAGGCCTGAAAGGGGCTGAAAGACATTTCAAGACATTAGAGTACATTATGTAGTGGCTGGAAGCGTAAACTCTAATGTGCGACATTAATTAGTTGTAAGTAATTAATTGTGCAATTTATCTCAAGTCAGAATCTAATGTGATTGATGTAGTGTTAGCTAATCTCTCAAATGTACAGTATCTGTTAAAACAACATTCATTAAATCAATATATTATCCAAGGTCTGACAAACTGATTATCCTCTTTGAGACTGCATTCTAGAAACCAATTGGAGCTCTGATCATTTGATAAAGAATGTCTTTAAATGTAATAATATCTGAAATTTCAATGGGAGACAACAACATTAGTGGCAAATGAAGTTTCAGTGCATTGAGACTATAATTTGTTGGATCTAATTTTAGGCAGCTAATTCAAGAGGTTCTTTATTTGGCAAGGTATGTCCTATTGCAAGAAATGATCTCAGTTGGTCATTAATTCTACTCACCATCAAACCTAGTCTTGAGAATAAACTCCCGGTAGAATCTCTTCCCATTGCCTGGCTTCATGGCGTCGCAAACTTTAGTGGTATTTGGGCAAACAGCTTGCCGCATGTTGTGTAGGGCATAGGCCATTGCATAGACTGCATTCACCACAAACATGATCTTTGATTCTGGTGTAAATGACCCATCCCTCAGGCTATTACTGGCACAGCCATGTTCGTGAAGACGACAGCCAAACCTGTGCTCCCAGAAATCCCTAAACCATGGGTTTCTTGTGTTCAGCTCCGGTGTTAGCTTGGTGAAATAGTCCTCAAACTCCCTGATGGAGTATGAAGCAAGCTCTATGGTGAAAGCCCCATTAGCAGCCTTCTCGCTGCCGTGGACTACGCTTTCCTGCGCTCCCCAGCCGTCACTGGCCACCCAAATGAAGGTAGCATTCATCCTAGCTGCGGCAGAGAGCAGTTCCCTTGCATCTTCACTTCGGGTGAAGAGGATCACCACTTTGGCATTGGCTTTTTGCTGGAGTGAGCGAATTACATTTTCGTAATTTCCTCTGTTTACTGAACGGCTGACTTTTACTGAAGTTGCGATGCAGATTTGGCGTACTCTGGCTTCTTGTTGAAATGCATCAATACCCGTCTCACCGTAGTCTCCCTCTGAGGCTACAGTGGAAACGTAGGTCCAGTTAAAGTACCGTAGGATCTCAGCAATGGCTTTAGCTTGATAGAAGTCTGGTGGGACTGTTCTGGCAAAATAATCATAACGGGATTTGTCACTGAGCTTGGCACTCGTGGAAGCATAGCTTATCTGTGGAATCTGGAAGAGTCTAAGAAGGTTCGCCACCTGCAAAGAGTAAAAAAAATAATTGATCACTAAGCAGTATTTCTTTGTATAATGCAATTATCCAACCATTTTACTACACTGTAAAAAAAAAGATTTCGACCTTAAAAAGTACTGTAACAGTGTTTAAGGTTTTACGGTTTTAAGTTACATTTACAGTTAATTACCACAATTTTATGAACTGATATAATTTTAAAATACCAACCTACTGAAATCTGCTTTGTACCTCTGAAATACACTGATATTACCTCCAAATGCAGGAGGTGATGAGAAAGTCACATGATGAACCAAAACCGATCACAAGCAAATTTTAAATATGATTATATAGAGAATGTGGTCAGTGTCACACAAACACTAAACACTGTCATGGTGACACTCATTAAACTAAAATATGCAATAAACATTAAAAAAACAACAATACATGTAACACAATTCTAAGAAACATAACTAATAAGAAAAAACTAAGAAGAAACAGAAAAAAACATAAAATTCAAATGAAATTTTAAACACAATGCAGGGAATTCTGGGAATGTCAGTTTACCATTCAACAGGTTTTTACCATAGCATTTTCACAGTTTTTTTTTACCGTTAAATTCACTGTCATTTTTTACAGTGTACAGTTCACACAGACCTGATATTTTAACAAATTTTGCTTTGGCAGTTGCTTCATTAAATGTAATATGCATATCTAGTTTTTAAACATTTATCAACAATATTAAAAAAAAAAAAAACACAGTCAAGGCACAGAAATGTAGAAAAGACATCATTAAAATGGTCCATGTGAAATGAGTGGTCCAAACGTGATATTATGAAACAACAATAATAATTTTTGGCCAAAAATAATGACTTTACTCAATAATTAAACTCTTGGAATTTATCAAAAATATCTAAATTGGTGTTCCGAAGTGTGTTGTTAATACATCTGTTTTCTGAATTTTCACAGAAATAAGTCTGTTTTCACCATTCAGCCATATCGTTCATACCATAAATTACAAATCCAATTTCCCCAATGAGTGAGTGACCCACAGATGCCCTTTGATAAGTGCAAGATGTCCAATAACATTCTTTTAAATGTGAGAGGGGAAAAATACAGTTTTACCTCTGCCCTGTTTTCTTATCTCCCTCATCTGAGCCTATCGTTTCAGGCCATAGTTTCATGGGACTTAAGAAAGATCTAATTCTGATCACAGAAGATAACTGTGCTAGCGGACAAAATTATAATGGTAGACATGGTGGTGCAAGTTGTCCTCAGGCCATGACACACCTTTAAAATTGGAATCAGATGCTATTTATAATTTTTACTTAAAGTTTTGTCACAGGAAAGAGAAAATTGTGTTTTTACTGTGCAAAAAAATCTTGTTTGAGACAGTCAGACTATAAACTCTTATTTGTATTGTATTGTTAGTGAACAAGGTATTTTCACAAGAGGATGGCAGTCAATGGTTGATTAATCCGAGAAGCTTCTCACACTCCAAATTATGATGATACCACAGACTCCAGAGACTTACGTGTGTAATGATTGAAGTCTGTGTCTGAATTCACATCAACACATGTAGGTGTTTCAGGCGTTTGAAGAAGCTTTCATCACAGTTATTATCAGCTATTCACATTTCATTCATATTCATTCAACAACAATAGATAAAAGCTTTTAAATGTCAGTTCCTTAGATGCATTTTGTCAAGGTATTTGTAGCTGCCTTTAAGGACCACACTCTAGAAAATGTGTATGTGGTTAAGATTATATATGCACTTATTTTTCCATCTTCATACAGAGGAAACTTTTATTTCTTGTAGGTTGATCTTTAATAGCTCATGAGACTTTGAGGTTTTACTATTGTTTTAAGTAACTGAGATGTTTCCTCTAAAATCCCTAAGGAGAAATAAACATAGACCCAAATGAGACTATTGACCTGCAGAACAAAAATCTGGTGCCTCATTTATAAAACGAGCGTACGCACAGATTTGATCTTAGAGTGAGCGTATACTTAAACCAACGCTCATATTTATAAAAAACGGTCTTTGACGTGGAAAAGTGCTTAGTGTCACATCAGGGTCTGAGCAGACGTATGCACTTTTTGTTGTTTTGTACTGCAGGTTTTTTAAAATGTAAGCTGTTCTTGCAGCTCAGTGCTCTAAATTATGATGATTGGTGATGTTTTATGGGTTAATGAGGTTATTTAGGAGTCTTATACAAGTCTGAAATCATTTATTTGCACGCATTTATTTGTTTTGTGCTAATGTAGTGGAAAGCCTGATTAAATATCCGTAAACAAAATGACTGGGTTAGTTATTGGGTTTAGCTCTCAACTGACAGACAATAGAGCTGATGGGTGGTGTAAAAACACTCATTCATGCCTGAGGGAGAGCAGACAGTCTGCAAAGAGGTGGAATTGAGAAAATCAGATTAATTCAGACAAGTGCAATTCTCCACAGAGGAGGATCGCTAGTTTGGCATCTCACCTCTGCTAAATGTGATATTGTTTGGGCTAAATCATAAACAAAAGTGAGAAAATCGATTAAAACTGGAAATAAAGTAATCATTGTTACTCTAACTATATTGCTATTGTATTGCCCTACCTTTTCCTGGCATTTAAAATTCTAAAGATTAACACATCACCTATTTATTAGAAAAGTGTAAAAAAAAAGAAAAAAAAAAAAGTCACGATTTAAATGCGCAGTGTTGTTAATATGTGTGAGCTGAAAATCTGATGCTGTCGTCAAAACACCTCTGGCCACTGCCTCTCAGCTTAAGAAGCTCGAGCAGATGTTGATATTCCAGTTGCCTATCAACACGTTTATTTTTTAGGGAGGTGGGGAGGGGGGGGGACTGCCAGAACACTGCTGAAGCATTTGACAGGGACCACCTGAATTGAGTCTAATGCGAATGCTGCTGCCTTACCCAGACAGTGAAACATAGAGCTATAGACTGCTGCATTTGTCATTCTGTGTGGGAACTAATGGGTAGGTTTTGCTTCAAATCATACTGGCATAAAGTTAAGACTCCAGAGAGAATCCAAAAAGCAGCAGTATGTGACATTGTCGTTGCTACTGAAAGCGCATTATGAAAGTTCACTTTCAGTCAGACTATCTCTAAAAGGAGCGACCCCAAGTCAAATGTCAGAATGTTGACAACCATCTAACAATGACTCAGCAACCATGTACACTGTAAAAATGATTAATGGAATTAATTACAGTTTCAGGCTTTCTACTTCAAAATTTCATATTTAATTAAATGTTTTCCCCCCTTTAAGAATCAGGCTTCTCACTGTGATGGAAAACCATATGAGGGCAAATCCAAGGAAACTAATAGTTTTTGAAACGTCTGGAATTAAGAAATCTAACTATTATAACTGTTTGAACTATCTGACCCTCAGCGGACATTCAGACTAATGTTTCATTGTGAATATGAGATTGAGCTGAAGAATGAATGTCCATCGGTCCATCTCTCTCAGCAATTATTACAACCATGTCGCACTGCTGCTTGTGTGATATTGCTCATATGTCTGTACACCTTAGCAACAAACTAGTTTTAAAGGTAAAACAAATTAACACAGCATTGTGATTTCAGGTTTTCCGGATGCAAATAACACTCAAAAATAGAGTGTGTAATTTAATTGTTACTGACATGTAATTCTTAGTTTAGCATATTAAACAGAGCATAATCCCATCTCAGAACAATTCCCAGCTTATTCAAAGCGGTAGCGAAAGACTGGTCAAAAACAAAGCTGCATCTTTTCTAGCGGCTGGCAAAAGCATGAATAAGTGTCTGACCCTGTCCTGAATGTGAGCTGCACACCCAAATGAAAGGGTCAAGTGATGCTCTGTGACTGCAAAACCCCTTTTCAAGCTTTCCCAGCGTCCTACAAACACAAAACACCATCTGTTTTTCCCAGGACACTTGTTCAACAAGTGCTACAAAGCCGAGCTGCATCTTCACTCTATGGAAGATGAGCTAGAGAATTGCAAATGCCTAAATACGACAAACAAACAAACAAACACAGGATGCATTGTGGTCTGAAATTGGTTTGTGCTTATTATGATTTAATTCTAATTGTCATTAATTATGTGGGAATGCAAAGGAGTTGGCATTTATATGGCATTAATTATAAGCTGTATTTGTCTGTTGTTTTGGCATCCCAAGAACACCACATGCAGTTACAACCTATTAACATTTTCAGTGTCTTAGACCACAGCGGAGATCTCCATATGAGTGACCTTGAGACACACATACACTCTGCTCTGAAGACAGCTCAAGGTGTTGTTAATACTGAAACACTTAAAAACAGAAGCATAAAATCATCTAACAATACTTGCTTCACACAGATAATTCCACAAAGGATCACATATTTTTATGCACGTCATTATTATTTATAATTCTGCACTCACACACACCCTTTTTGGGCTGCAGAAATATGATAATATATTCCGTCACCTTGTGGGAGAGAGAAAATGTGCCGAAGATGAAAGGAGCATGGTGGCTATTGATTGGTTGGCATTATCAAATGCATAACTCAATATGTGCCAAACCTTCCAAATGTCTCACATGCACAAAAATCTCTACAAACTGTTTTCTGCCTTTTTCATTAGGGCCATCTGACATGAAAACATCCAGTAGGTTTACACATTAAAATCACGTCAGTCTAAACTTTACTCTCTTATGATTATGTGTGAACAACAATGGAGCCCGGATCTTTCAAGATTAAAAAAAAAACATTCAAAGGTTGCTCATTTGACAAGTCATTCCTGAAGTCATATGACAGCTCTTTGTGATACAAAATTACTCCCTGATGATCCAACAATCCAGTGGACAACTATTGAGTCAGTGAGTTAAAGTCGAGAACTAGTTTTGTGTAATCAGATCAACTGGTTAACTGAAAGAAAAAGGTCTCAATTCAGACATTTCTACATCTCTCTTTAACTCTTGGGAGATTTTCATTAAATAATCTAAAGTTTGTACCTCACACTGTAAGAAAAATATGAAGAGGACGTCGAAGATCTTGATGAAGATGTTTATTGCAGTAAAGCAGTGACAAAGTACATCTGGTACCTCGGGTTCAGCGGCGTGAGAATGAACTCCGAACATCCTTCTTTCAAACCTTTTATACAGTTAAACTTTACTATCCCTAATGTAAATGAAGAAGCTCCTTTCGTACCAGCTGTGATCTGCATGTTCTAACACCTCTTTTGGCGTGGTACTGCACTGCATGGTATGACTCGGCGCGGCAAGGCATGGCTCGGTTTGCGTTTCCATGCAGTTTAGTACCGCTTTAAAGTGGCCGGGATTATTCACGTGTCGTTATAGTTGCGCCGCCTCTCCTGCGATGACATCATCGTAAACGCGCCACAAACAAACACACAACAATGGAGCATTTCTCATTCCGCGTCGCCCCATCAGGCTCTCGCTGGATCCGCTCCTCGGCTATCAACGAGAGGAACGTTTGTACTTCCTCAATAGACCACGAAACAGCCCTTTTTGGTTGATACAAAAAAGTGCATTTCTTCAAACAAAACAGTTGCGTCCGATGCTTCGCTGGCTGTGCTAATTTATATCTAGCGGGTCTATTGTGTCTCGTGTCACAAGTTCAGTGACACAGTAATGACGATTTTCTCCGGCCAATCAGTGACCAGCAGAGTCTACACGTCATGTTTTGGTAACGGTACGGCTCGCTTGGAACCTCGGTTGAGGCGGTACTAAAAAAAGGACCAGGTACCAGGTACTGTTACCAGTGGAAAACGCCCCAAAAGTGAGCTGTACTGAACCGTACCGTACCAGACTATGCAGTGGAAAAGTACCATTTGTCTGAGATGGTTCTCAGTGTCTCACACCCGCTTCCATTCTACAATCGGTGACCATTTGCTCCGGATGTAATCATCCCAAATGGTCTTCAATCAACATAACTATTGACTTATCCTCTATAATAATTAAGCCTTCTTGGTAGATGGGCATGATCAAACACATATTCCGGAGTGGAATCTGGGTCAAGGCAAACTATAAATTCTTTCAACACTTAGGGCTGGGCGATATATATATCGAACGATGTTTTATGCACATCTTGTCAGTAAAACCGGTTCTTTGATTAGCGGTAAATCTCCGTCAGCCGTTTTCAAAAGGAACGCCAGCTTATACACAGAGCCGTATATCACTGAGAACCTGCGCCATTGAATCACCCGCGAAACTCAACGCGTAGCTTGTCAGTGATCTACGGCTCTGTTCATAAGCTGGCGCTACATTTAAAAACAGCTGATGGAGATTTACCGCTAATCAAAGAACTGGCTTTACTGACGAGATGCGCATAGTATATCGTTCGAGATATACCGCCCAGCCCTACTCACACTAATCATTAATGATGGCCGATGTGCAAATTAAACTGCCAATGTAGATTTTAGGAACTTTGTGTATGTCAAACCTATTATGAAACAATTTGAAATTTCAAAGGTTTGCTGCTAGATGATGCTGGATGATATCATTGCACTCACAATACCTGAGTTTAAAGGAACACGCCACTAAAAAAAAAAAAAGCTAATTTTCCAACTCCCCTAGAATTTAACAGTTGAGTTTTACCATTTATTTTTTAATTCATTCAGATGATGTCTGGGTCTGGCAGAGCACTTTGCTGCAGAGCTGTAGCTTAGCATGATTGAATCTGATTAGACCGTTAGCATCATGCTCAAAAATGACTGAAATTTTTCGATCTTTTTCCTATTTAAAACTCGACTCTTCTACAGTTTTACATGTGTACTAAAACCAACGGAAAATTAAAAGTTGCAATTTCTAGGCTGATATAACTTGCAGCTGTACTATATGACATTACACTATGCCTGAAAATAGTCTTCACCCGTATGGCTATCGTTTACAGTAATCAGGCATCTACGAGGTCGAAAATGGAGACTTTTGAAAACGCTTCAACGGGCAAAACAGAAACTTTGAAAAAAGATGGCATGGCTGCCAACATTCTCTCTGTGTACTAAATCGCACTAGTGTAAACAGGGCCTGATTATCCTAGAACTCGTTATACGTTATACAGAAACAACATATTCAACAACATGTTCATTATTTAATAAATTATGCATCGCAACACACGCAGGTTCGTCCAAAGTGTTTTCACGCTTGTTTGGGATTCGTTTTGAGTTTCATTTTGATCAGCAGGTGTACATTGATTAAAAAGTTTGAAACGCTTCGAATCATTCCAAATCACTTTAGTAGATTTCCAATACAGTGCATGAGCCATACGCACTACTTTTGTGACACTTTTATATGATGCTTTTTTGTCATTTTGTAGCTTGAAATATTTTCAAGTAAATGACATAAAATTTCATTTAGATTGGTTTGGAATGAGATGAAGGTGATTAAATAATGACAGAATGCAGCTTTTAATGTCTCAATAAAGAAGCAAAACACAAGCCAGATTTTCCAGTTTGCTCGTAATGATGTGCAGTATGAATGCAAATTTAACCATGAGATAATTAAGCTATCGAGAATGACATGCGTTGCGAGTTGTGAAGTCATGACGATTTTGTTTATTCCCTCTCTAGGGACCTGTCACTCACAAAATAAGCAGGATAGTCTGCCAATCTCATCACCACCACCCACTCCGGCACTCGATATAGCTCTGCCTCCCGCCACCATTACCCACACACACATTAAGCTTTGTACCATCAACCGATGAATGGTAATATGCGAGCCCTGGTTCCGTCTCACAATCCAGATGGCAATGGGTGAAAAACAGGTGTGAGAAAACCAGCGAGGACATGTGCTACCGCGTGTGTTATCTCCTTTATATTCATGTTCCGTCGTGTCATGCTTGTGTTTGGGTTCCCTGCCAAGAGTGCCTCTCATTTGCCACTGGGCTGAACGAGCTCCAGGCTGCCTGAAGACCCCTCGAAGCTCTTTCACCCCAGTCCTGGACAGGTGGCATGGGCTTTGGCAGGCCTTGTCAGGGCCCTGTTGGCCAGCACTCTTGGAAGGGCTGCTGTGAGACCTTCAATTGCTGTCACTGTCTGTGACATCCTTCCTACAAGAGTGAAAAACTGGCATTTCTCTGCACAATACATTTTGTGCATAGTTGTGTCAGCGTCTTACTGTATTTGTTATGCTTGTGTTGACAATTACTTGTGGTGAAATGTGCTAAAAACTCAACATGTTTTCATACTATTTTAACTTTTTAACAAAAAAAATGTAATTTATATTATATGACACCCCCAACCCCCCCCCCCACCCCCCTATAAATAAGAAGCTGGGCTTAGATGTGTTCCACAGTTAACAATGTAAATTCCATCACAACTGATGTAACAAGTAAGTCACGATTTCTACCGTCTAAAGCATGAGCATAGGGCAATTAGCACTCAGTCATCTCATGCTAATCACTGCCTAAAGACAGAGAACCATAATTAACGAGCTGTAGATTCACAGTCTCTGGATGCTTCACTCAGGAGGAGGTCAGTGTGCACAGAGGAAGCTATTGTGCTGACAGGGCTATGGGTGGTTGTAAATGTTGCTTCGGTTTTGATAGAGGAGGAGTTGAGTGTAATGTAACTAAAATGGTCAGAAGTACTTACTTTTTATGCTATGCTTTCGCTATGATAACTCTTTCTGGTTGTATTTCATGTGCGAGAATGCAAATGGATATTTTATGAAACTGTATTAATGATAGTCTGAGCTTACTCAGACAATAAACTAAACAACATATTTTGCAGGGGCGTAGCTACCACTTCTTAAGAGTTCAATGAATGACCTCAAGTTATTTTATAAGAGTCGTGCCTCTGTGCAAAAACTAAATTGCAGCCTGTTGCATAAAACAACGATTTTGAGACCAATCAGAAGCCTTTGTTTGCTTTGGTAGTTAAGTGAACATGTGCAAAAACGTCTACCATTGCTGGTGCCCACTTACCTGCTTTTTAACTACTGAGGGATGAGGGGTCAAATTAATATTCATTAGCCCATAACTTTTGTTTAAATAATATATATATATATATATATATATATTGATTTAAATGTGATTAACTCTCACAAAAATACATTGCAATAGTTCTAAAACAGGCTACATTTTCTTCATACTAAATAAATGTGGCATGTTCTTGGCAGGGCTATGAGATTTACCTAGTTTCAGGTTATTATTGTTTACTGAAACTAAAACCATAAATAATAATTAATGTTCACAAATGAGACCTTATTGTAAAGTGTTATCAACTTTAAATATTTTACATAAATGAATATTATTCTTTAAATATTTTAGTTTTAGTTTTATAGTCATTTTAATGTATTTAATAATTTAATAATGTTGAAGTTTACATTTAATATTTACATTAGTAAAATTTCAGTGTTATTCCAATTGGTAGATCTTATTATTCCAACTAAACTCTGTTAAAAAATGTCTTTAGTTTAAGGAAATAATTAAACAAAATACATAGAAATGTAAAAAATATAGTTAAAAAACGGTAACTTCATTAATATATAGCCTCTCTCTCTTTCTCTCTCTTTCTGTAAATATAGTATAATTTAAAATATAACAAAAACTACAATCGTATATGATCCTGAAATAGCACTGCATAAAACATGGATTTAATTTAATTTATTATTTAAGTTTAGTTATATCTATATTTTAGCTCATGCTAATTTTTGTAACGGTTTTAAGCATAGGTTTTACATTGCTGTTCCATACCTGTATAGAAACATCACTATATGATCCACCGATCACTCCAGAGATGGCCAGAGGCAGTTCGTCCGGCACAGGATTTGACCCGTCCGGACAGATGAAGCCTGGCTGATGCACCTTCGTGAGAGAAGCCCTCACGAACTCCAGCGACTGCTCCAGTGCATACGTGTCTTTAGAGCAGGTGTCCAGTATATGTGCTCCCAGCTTCAAGCCGGGCAGGATGCGGTTGTCCTGATTAATTTCGTCCAGCGCCAGCAACATGGCCTCCAGCCTCTGGATCCCACGCTCTTCGTTTATCTTACCGCAATCCTCCGTCCCTTCACCCTTCTCGTGCACTGGGAACAAGCCTCCGATCACCAGGTCTCCGTCCATGATGATCTCCCGCTTGGTTCCGGCCAGAGGCGGGGCGTACCTGGGGCTTGTTTGGGCCAGAGGAATCAACAGGAACAGGAATATGGGTGCAACACCAGCCATGACAGGGATTACGAGAGGTGAAGAGCTCTTATAACTACCCTGTGTGGTTTAGTTGGTTAAGATATTTACTAAGTCCGCCGCCGACTGTGGATGCATCTCGGTATCTTCTGCACCTGAAAAATAGATTAGAACATCATTGACTTTTCTCATTGACATTGTTTTTGTTTATGATTAATATATTGGATAACAGAAGCATACAATGCACAGAGTCACATATTACATAAGAAATTTGCATAAGGTTTTGTGGTGGCAGTGAGGAGGCGGGCTTGTCTAGATAGCAATTCATCCTGATTGAACTCAACATTTCAGAGGTGAGGCTCTGTTTTCTAGCTTCATTAATTCAGATACATCAATAACTCCCAGTGACTACGTAATTTTCTCAGGGTGTCAAAGGTGATGGATATCATCTTTTAGGTTATGAAAAATTACAACCTAAGGGAAGAGGATGAAAAGATGAAACGATAAATAATTTCAGCTGATGGGAAAATCTTTTGCAACTATATTTCACTCAGACTGATAGAGCTTTCATCTCTATTTAGAGATCTTCTTAACTAGGCTATTTCACCATTGCATAGATTATTTTCTGTTTTACTGTTTTAAAATCCCTTTTTTACTTTCTCTTTGTTTGTTTGGCATTAATTACATCTTTAGAAATGACTACTATCCCGCTCCAGCTACCCATCAGAGCATATACTACAATTGCGTCTCTATTGGCAACTGGCAGTTTGCATATGAATGTTTTGCACTATTTTATCTGCTTCTCGATTTGGGGTTTGTGTTGCTCATTTTGTAGAGCGATGCGTTATAACATGAAACGTGATCATGCAATTATATAGGTTTAAACGCAGAGAACGCACATGCTCATAAAATATATATGCCCTATAAATCATGATTTTGCATGATTTTTGTAACGGGTAGGTTTAGGGGTGGGGTTAAGTCATTTACGAATTACACCTAGTAAAATATGTTTTAATTACAGTGAGATCGGTGTAAAAAGTCCACACACTGCATATTAACAAAACACGCATTTTGATTGGTAAACACATTCATACAGTACGTATTGTAGCGTATTGTATTGATATATCTTTTCACAGTAAATCCCAACACAGTCCCACGACCAATTCGTACATATTTTACGATGTGGCTAATTCGAACGTTCTCATTTGTATGATTGTGTATGATTTGTCTAAACCCCAGTGACGGGTAGATTTAGGGGCAGGGTTAGCTGTAGGGCATTCGTGCAAATTGATAGGAATTGGCAACTCGTAAAATATCTACAATTTAGCAAAAATCATATGAATTTGTACGAGTGAAGTCATACCACCTCGTAAAATATGTACAAATTTCTGTGAGATTGGGCTGTAAATACACAAGCCACCCTCACAGCCGAGTTCTGACTAGCTGCTCACTAGTCCTGGGGCCTCATTTATAAAATGTTGCATCCTAACAGAACAGAAATCACGTGTACGTGTCTCTTTCAGATGTGAAATCTATAATGATCTTGAACGTGCGTGCAAATAAATGGTTTCAGCTCTCTGTCTTGTAAACGACTCCTAATTAATGTCATTAACATATAAAACATCACCAATCATCATAATTAAGAGCATCAAGAGCATATTTTAGAGCATCGAGCTGCTAGAACAGCTTACAGTGTTTTTTAAGCATACGCGCTCACTCTAAGATCATGCTTTATAAGTGACGCCCCTGGACTCTAGATTCAGTGTAAGTCTATGGGTTTATTTCATGTTTCATAATTCGTTTATTCACTGGATAAAAGAAAATTGAATCAGATTTTTTTGAAGACTAACAGAACGTCTCTTTAACAAGTGGCACTATTTGAGGTATTGTTTACGTCTGCATCACATATTGCGCAGGATGCATTACATGCCAAATTAGGGTTAAGGGTTTTGATAAATTATGAGCAATAGTAATGCTGGTGCTTGCCTTAGCCAGCACCTAATTATAAAATTTAACATATGTTTCTTTTAAAAAAAATTTTTTAATTGTGAATCATTTGCAAGTTACCCTTCTTTTAAGAGCAAAAGGTAAAGTGTAAATTGCATAGCAGAACATTTGTAAATAATTTATTGTTTTATTGCCTTTGATGACTAATATGATCATTTGCATGTGAGGGAGCAGTTCCTCTGAGCCTCTGGACACCATAGCTTTTCAGAAATGCCATACGTGATTTAATTTAAAATAAAACACGTATGTTCCTGGTGTTTCCCCTCTTGTACCCTTCCTGCTGGCGTAATGAGGCAACATCTTGTTTATTAGGTTTCTCTTCCTTAACTTCTGTTACCATGGAAACAAGAAAAAGTGGGTAGGTTAGGGAGGACATACACTGTGATAAAGATGTATACATGTGTTCTAATTAATACAAGATCTGTTATCATAGGTGGATTAAATTGAGGGATCAGGGCAAGTCAATATAGTTAATTATTTGTAATGAATATTTATTTTTATTTAAGTTTTATCTTCTACCATTTTTTGCAGCAACATGATTTTGATACAGGTGTCATATTTATTACTATACCGACTGCTGACATGTGTTAAGGTACAATTTTATTTTACTTTTTTAGTAAGTTTTAATCAAAAGATCAATGTGGTTTGCAATCTTTGGATAATTTTTATGTGGGGCATATTATTTATATATATATATAATGTTAATATATTCTGTACATAAAAAAAAAAAATATATATATATATATATATATATATATGAACAATACATAAATATAGAAACTGAATGGTAGGGCGCTGCAATTTTACAAGCTTACAGTTTACAGTTTTAGCTGTGACTAAATAGTAGATTTGGTCTGTTGTTATAAATTAAAGAGAAATTATGCTCTATTTTTAAAAAATTTATTTTTTTAAATAAATATTTTGTTTTATAAAAAGTAATAAGCCATGGGATATTAATCTGGTACCTTAGTTTTACACTCTCAAGTACAAAACTGTCCCTGGGACGGTACGCATTTTTACTTATACAAGAACTAATATGTATTTGATGTGGTAATACAAACAATTTAGGGTTAAATAAGGCGCAAAGATATATATTTTGGTAGTTGTGCCATATACCGCCTGACAACTTTGTACCTTTTTTTCCCTGTGAGTCAGTGTTCTTTATCTATTAAAAAATTCCTGTTTTCTCCCAGTCCCCAAATAAAACATTAGGGGTTGTAATTATAGTTCTCAGGTTTCTAAATTTCACCAACAGCAGTTGACTAAAAACATTTAAATGACATTAAAAACTAATCACGGTTTTCCCTCTTCTCTGGAACAGATGGAAGCAACGGGCACCCTCTGTTCGCTGGACAAGAGAAAAATGTCAAGGTAATGAACCGGCCCATGGTAATGAACTGAGATCTGGACATTAGTGCATCAGTAAAACAATAGCAGACGCACTTGAATAATAAACATTCACACAAGTTTAAGGCAGCACAATGTAATCAGATGTAAATGTTAGGGTATGTTGTAGGTTTTAATGTCAATGTTTCATGTTTGACACTTAGGGGAAAACTGTTAACTGAAGAGTTATTGAGAGGAGCCATCATTACTGCGCTCTTGAATAAGGCACTTCAACCAAGGTTGCTCCAGGGGCACAGCGCTGCAATCAGCACACTATAAATCGCAGAAGAAGGAAAGCATGAGCAAACTGACAAGGGATCAAAATGATTTAGCCTAACTCTTGTGTTGTGCTGAAAATCCTTTAGCTAATTGCTTGTTCATGGTCAAAAATGACCAGCCTTTAAAAGAATTGATTGCTTGTGAATTACACATTATCACCAAATCATAGAGTCCATCTTTTTGTGCTTTCAATTAGCACATTGATGTATTTCTTTCCGGAATTGACCATACATCTTTTATCTGATTTAATGCACCTCAGATTTGAAATAAAACACATTATTTGTGGAGCATTTTGCCAATATTTAGTCATAATTATTTAAGTGCATAAAATCAATCAAATCCATAAAAAATATGTAACTGTTGCCATTAGAAGGAAAAAAGGCTAATGAAAAGATTGAATCCTACAGTATAGCACAAGTAGATGTTGATACATGATTTTTTAAAATAATTTTGTAGGTGGGTCAACTTTGAAAACATGTAGAAAAGAAAAAAACAAAAATTCTGAAACAGGTTTTTGCCTTCTGTGAGCAACAAAATGCAAACATATTAACTTTTCAGGAAAAATGGAAATTGTCTGCAGGTCAAAATGACCGTAACACAACATGATAGTTACATTAAATAAATAATGCCGTAGTTAATTCTTAAGTAGTTAAATTCAGCGGCATATTGGGTTTAAAAAAAATTGCAGACTGTAATCAAATTCAAGAAATCTGATTCATAGCTCAAATCTGAACTTAGTTTAACATAACAAAATTAATGATCACGTCAGTATATAAATCCTTACGAGAGCATGCATTTTTCTTAATAACACAATAAAATGAATTTAATTAATGCTCAGATCTGATGGGAGAATAAACATTTTCCCTCAGGTTACAGCGTGATAATTATGATTAATGGGCTTAATTTCATTGTGTTCCTTGTGACGTAATCTGATTGAGGAGCGCACCACACGCATTCAGTCTCTTACCCCAGGTTATTTTGGCCATACAATCCATAGATTAATGTCCAAGTAATCAGAAGAAGCACACAATAATAATGCTGGAATTCAGATCTTGTGGGAGAATTAGTTCCCTTGGTTCTCTTCTAGTGTTGGCAGCATTTATGTGTACACTGAGAGACCAGATGGGATTTTATCAGTCTGGGCTTACCATCAGCTTGACTGCTGATAAGTTTAAACTAAGTGATTTAATATCTGTGACATATATCGGTGTAAAAATATTACATCTCTATAATATAATTCCCACACGCTCTCACATACAATTAAAGACCAATTTCCTTTTTATAGGACCCACTTTGGTTTCACTGATAAGTTCTGGAGCACAGCCAGACCCGTTGAATGGCTCGGTAAGGTTGCCAAGGACAAAAACATTCACAGACATGGAGCAAATTAACTATGAGATGTTTATCTCAGCACGTCCAATCAGCTCTGCTCTATGGGTTGCTATGGATGCTTTACACTATTCAGATTCAAAGTGCAAGTGGATAAACAGAACAAGGGTGCTAAGTTTTGCAAGAAGCTTCCTCCTCGGGCGGAAAAATGATTCACATTTTGCTGATTGTGAAAGGTGTTCAAAATCAAAACTTTGGCTTTTTATACATGTGTATTAATAAACCTATTCATGGAGACTTGTGAAATGTTGTTTCTCTCTGGCTTGATCTGGTGTCAACAGAATAATAATTAGAAAATGTATTAAACTGTGTCACTGCCATTGCTTTGTTGTTTTTTAATGTGGCATGATTATAATGATTTGACGACTTCATAAACTGTAAAATATTAGCTTTACAAGAATGAATTTCGTTACAGCAATCTAAGCAGGTTAAGGAAATGCATCAACAAGTCTTAAAAAGCCTGCAAATGTTTCTGAAAACTCAAACCTGGGTTTATAGAAGAAATTTGCATTAATTTAGTAACTAAAAAAGAGTTTAAGATTAAATAAGGATTATTTAATTACTAAATATATCATCTTAAAGCCAAAATGTCTGTTTGTGGTTGGTTTGCTTTTGTTATGCTGTGTTTCTGCCAGGCGCCGTGTCT
>JAUCMU010000013.1:6448430-6469284 GCA_032275025.1 Enteromius treurensis
CCCTGAACTGTTCTGCCTGTTATCTTACTACGATCTGCTGTCTGTCTTGGATTTAACTGCTTGCCTGTGTACCGACTGTTTGACTACTCTTTAATAAAGCTTGCAAATGGATCTGAATGACTCCCGTGATTCATCACAATTATACTTGCGTGGAATCTAGTCATTTACTTATTTAGAACAACACAGACTTGTTATTTTGAATTTATATAAAAATAATCAGCTATTTTGTATATACATAACAAAACATTTTAACCGTAGAAATCCACAGTTAATTTTTCTACCATTTCTAAACAATAGCATACATTTACCACCAGTGTCAATGACCCGTAAATATTTTATTCAGTGTTATAAATATATAGATATTACAACAAATAAAAAAATTAAAGGTGTTTAGGTTAATAGTAATGTTTTCTTTTACTGCATGTGACCCATAAATGTTTTATAATTTTATATTATAATAAATAAAGGTAAAAAATTAAAACCGTACAGATCAGCAGTAATATATCAACTATTTTATTCAGTCTAATAAAATTAAAGATATTATTAAAAACCTAAATTAAAAAGAAAAATGTAGAGCAATATTATATATATATATATATATATATTACCACCAGTACTGATGAGCTGTACTTTTAAACAGATCAGTGGTAAAAAAAAGGATCATATGTTCTTAAGAATGTAAAGTGATTATTAATATTAATTCCTAGTGCAGGAATACATTTATTTATACAAGTAGTAATTGAGAATGACATGCATGCACTGTATTGTTTTGCAATAAACTCTGCTATGCAATTGTACAAATTTCCAAGTAGTCAAAATTGTTAAGTAGCTCATTTCTGGGGTTTTTTTTGTTTTTAAATGGCCTAGTTTCCTTTAAACTGAAATAAAGTATAACATATAAATCGTTGAGGGCATTAAAACTATGGTGTTAACTGCAAGTCCCGTTCCAAAGCACTGACATCACAGTCAGCAGTGAAGTCATTGTCCCGCTCAATCTCAAGTATCATGTCTAGAAGAAAGGAATATTCCTCCTTACTGTCATCATCCCTTCTTTCTTCCACATCGCTTTTCACACTTTCTGTGTTTTTTCCATGGGCTTGGTTTTTACTCTGCAGGAATCTACTGTAGACACGGTTCAGCTCATTTTCAAACTCCAGCTTTGCCACAAGATCCTCCAAGGTCTGTACAGCTGAAAATAGAAGAGGGAATAAGTTCAAAACGGGCAAGTCATGCTTGAAATGCTTTTGATGATGATGATAAAACCGACCGAGGAGCCCGTATACATCTTGCAGTTTTGCAGAACTTGCGCAGCACTGAATGTCTTCATTCCTATTTATAGAAAATGTCCTCATTATTAGTGCCAAGCATGATAATTAGGACATCTGCAGCACAACTAGCACAGATAAAACTATATGTGAAAAACACACATGCCATCTAGCCTCTTTGCAGGGCTGGCAACTTTATGAGATTATGGGTTGGGCGTTAAAAGGGGTTTGGGGGCAACAACAATACTATTCTGCTTAGGGCACCCATTTGGCCAGCAGCGGCTGTAAAGCATAGTCTAATTGATCAATCACAAGTGGTGTTTGGCCAGACGCAATGGGTTGCCTAGATAAGATAGATCAAATAGATTTTCAGCGTGAGAAATTGGAGGTATGGTGTGAGAGCGTGTGAAGACAGTCAAATGCGAGTCTCACGCTCATTGCATGGGAGTTGGCAGCCCTGTCTTTGTGCGGTCATCAAATACATACGTGTCATACTGTGATGTAATAGGGCTGCAGTTTGGAGATGATGATGATAAATCTGCTGCCTGATCCAAAGCGACAGCAAGGCTTCGTCTACAGTTTATAAACTTGCTCGACATTGCTCTGTTGATTTAAAACAATTAAGCACAATATGTTACACAACTAGATAATAACGTTTGTAGGCAAACTTTAAGTTGGCTTGAAAAAGCCTAGCTAGAAACTTTAAAGTAGTTCATAGAAATCAAGCTAGTAACATGCTACAGGTTAAAAAAGTTTGAAAGGTTTAAGTTTGAGTTTTCAGTCTAAAATAGTTAGAAATAGCAAGATTACAAAGTCACATTATAGAGACAGATGATTAGCATGTTGTTTGCATGACTAGCAAGTTAGTAGCATATAGCTAACATGTTTCTAGCATGATTAACAAGTTACTAGCATGTTGTTAGCATGTTGTTGGCATTATTAGCAAGTTACAAACATGATTAGCATGTTACTAACACATTTCTAGCATGATTAGCAAGTTACTAGCATGTTGCTAGCATGTTTCTAGCATTATTAGTACGTTACTACCATAATTAGCATGTTTCTTACATTTTGTTTACATGATTATCAAGTCACTAGCATGTTTCTAGCATGATTAGCAAGTTAGTAGCATGTTATGAGCATGATTAGAAGATACTGGCATGTTATAAACATGTTTCAAGCATGAGTAGAAAGTTACAAGCATGTTACTTACAATGTTTAGAACGTTAGTAACATATTGGCAGCATGTTTATAGCATGATTAGCAAGTTACTAGCATGTTGCTAGCATGATTGGCATGTTAGTAGCATGTGCCTAGCATGTTTCTAGCATGCTTAGCAAGTTACAAGCATGTTTCTAGCATGATAAGCATGTTAGTAGCATGTTGCTAGCATGTTTCTAGCATGATTAGCAAAGTTACTAGAATATTTCTAGCATGATTAGCAAGTTACTAGCATGTTGTTAGCATGTTCCTAGCATGTTGCAAGCATGATTAGCATGTTAGTAGCATGTTTCTAGCATTGATTAGCAAGTTACTAGTATGCTTCTAGCATGATTAGCATGTTAGTAGCATGTTTCTAGCATTGATTAGCAAGTTACTAGTATGTTTCTAGCATGATTAGTATGTTAGTAGCATGTTTCTAGCATTGATTAGCATGTTGCTAGCATTATTAGCATGTTCCTAGCATGTCGCAAACATGATTAGCAAGTTACTAGCATGTCACTAGCATTATTAGCAAGTCACTTGTATGTTGCTAGCATGATTATCAAGGTAATAGTATGATCTTAGTATGATTAGCATGTTGCTAGCATGATTTAGATAGATTAGAAATAGTGTTAGATAGAGTAGAATCTGAAAGGAGTTGAAATGGGTTAGAAATAGTGCATAGAAGGGAAGTCTGATTGAATCTAATTGGCGGCAGTATGTTTAGATTTGAATTTTGACAGTTGGAGCTGCCAGAGTCTTGGCTCATCTAAACATTCCGTGAATGGGATTCTATGGGACTTTTTTCAGTTGGTAAATCGGATCAGTCTGAAAAGATATGGCAACCTGAGTCAGACCAGTCTGAAGGTCTGGGCCGAGTTTGGTGGTTGTAGCTTTAAAGCTCTAGGAGGAGATAGTGTTTAGATTTTGGCTCAGAATATTAATAATAAGTTTAAATAGTATATCAGTAAGTTGACTTTTCCAAGCCAACTTAATAACAGTTCACACTACTATATTGCCAAAAAGTTCTGTACAATACAGGTCAAAATATTTTTAAATAAGATAAAACTGTACTATAATTTTACTGTTTTCTGTCCTATACTATCCACCTTATTTTGCAACACACAAGTAAGTTATTTTCTGTGAATGTGTGACTTCTATAACTAGAAGAATAAAGTACGGTAAAAATATTTGCACTACAAACCAATGTGCTTATAATAACCACCAAACAACATGATAGGAATTGATAACAATGGTAAGAAATAGCAGCTTCAATACGAAACCACCAAAAATAGCTGAACCGAAAGTCTCGCATATTAAAAATGTTGATATGAAAGCAGGCCTAAGCCAGAACGGGTAATAAAAACGATATCAGTGCTAAGAACGGTCACACATCAGTACATACGGTTAGAAATGAACGCTATAGATAAGGTATAAACATAATTACTCTGAAGGTTGGTCCGTTATGAATCTCCAGATGTGTTATGGTCACGCGCAAGGCGTATTGTGTCTGTTAATAACGTGCAACAGAATGTTATTATTTTTTGTTTGTATATATATTTTTTTCCGTTTATTGCGTTTGTACGCGCTGGCTGCATCCTAACGAGTTATGAATATCAAACAATACAAACTGCAATAGATAGAAAATGTAATATTTTATAGGGTCGTGAAACAACGTTTATATAATGTCTTTTTATTTTCAATTACTATAATGTATTTACTCACTTTTTACTTATTTGATCGATTTTTATAACTCGCAAATTTGTGTTTAGTTTCAAATTA
Organism: Enteromius treurensis; assembly: GCA_032275025.1. Classification (NCBI taxonomy): domain Eukaryota; kingdom Metazoa; phylum Chordata; class Actinopteri; order Cypriniformes; family Cyprinidae; genus Enteromius; species Enteromius treurensis. The sequence goes on from JAUCMU010000013.1 coordinate 6,452,681, forward strand.
TCCCTCCGTTTGTTTCATTGTATTTGTCCATCAGGGGGCGCTGCTGCTCAGCGGCTGTCGCTAATGCTAATGCTAACTAGCTCACGATGGCCGGACAGGAGGATCCAGTGCAAAGGGAAATTCATCAAGACTGGGCGAACCGTGAATATATCGAAGTGATAACCAGCAGCATTAAGAAAATAGCCGATTTTCTCAATTCCTTCGGTGAGTTGGAGAAGCTGCGGCTTGTCGTCTATTTTTTACGTAATTTATTAAGCCTTTTCTTCGCGCTAGCATGCTAATCGAGAGCAGTGGGTCATTCGACTGCGTAATATGTGGAAAATATGTGGGTTACATCAGTTTTTTGTTTGTTTGTTTTTAACGTTGTGTAGAATCGATTAATGGTATAATAAGCGAGTATATATGTCGAAGAAGTAGTTTATTAGGCGTACAGGCAGCGCAATGACCAGGAAAAACATGCAGGGCGTTGGGTTGGTCTTAAGCTGATGTTGTCGTTCATGTTTGACGATTACTATACTAGTTTTATATGATTGTATAGTTTGCTAGTATACCAAAATGTTCACTATATACACATATTTGCTTCTGGTCAAAGAGACGAAAAGAGTGTACTAATGTAAAGACTAACTAATGCAGTTTGTTTTGATAAACTAGACCCATTTCAATGCTGGTACAGTATTATGTAATATCAATAATGTAACCAAAAGATAATTTATTTATAAGTATTACGGTGTATATTTTATTTATGTAATTATTAATATTTATATAGTGTTTATAATATTTTATATAATGTGTGTGTGTATTATATATGTATATTATATATTTATATTTATTTTTCTATTCATAACTTATTATTGCCTGTTGTTATTATTATTTAGCTTATTTTTTTTTCATATTTTAAAGATTACTGCATGATATTTGTGTCACAGGAAATTATGACTATGTGTCCTAATGAAAAAATGCTTCCGTTTTTTTTCTCTCTCTTCAGATATGTCCTGCAGGTCCCGTTTAGCCACTTTGAATGAAAAGCTTACTGCTTTGGAGAGGAGGATTGAGTACATTGAAGCCAGAGTATGTCAATAAGAATCAATAACAAGAGTTTACGGGACCTTCTTATTTTAATTTGTGTGAAATAAAGCCGATTTGTTTTCTGTTTTGTCTCTTAAGGTCACAAAAGGGGAAACCTTAACTTAGACATCGTCCTGGGTTGACTCCACAGTCAAGATGATGGCTACGAACACTCAACTCCTGTCTTTTTCATATACTTTAATTACTCAAACAAAATTTCTGTTGGTTGGCTGTGGTAGATCGGTTAATTTCTGTATGGGACCATTGTGATGATGTCTTTGCTATAAGCAGATATGTGTTTGCCTCATTTCCTGCCTGATTATGGCTGAGGTTATACTGTATCTGTTCCTTTATTTTTTGATCTGTCAAGCAACCTGTTATTGTCTCTGTGGTGCTTGCTCATGCAAACAGGCCAGTGTTATATATTATTCTGATCTGCTATAAAACAACTGTTAACGTCTCCATGCAATATATTTACGGTCATGCAAATATAAACCTTGGATAAACAGACATTATGCCTTTTATTTTCTTCAAATATTTTTATTAATAGCTAATAATTGTTTGAGTTTTGATTTGCCCTCTTGTGTTTTAAAAGTCCTCTTGTTAAACTACAAAAATTTGTGTTTAAATTACATTGCTGCCTGCTGTACATTTATCATGCAACAACCATTTGCAGAGAAAAATGGCAGTTGGAGTTGGATGGAAAGCACTGAAGTGCCAATCAGACTGTTTTTAAAGTGTTTAGTGCTTTTCTGTATTTACACAATTTTTTGTCTTAGTGTCTGTTAAGATGTTTTTGTGGTTAAACGTTCAATAAAAAAAACTAAACCATTTAAACAGTCAAGTTTGTGGTTGAATTAATTAGTGCTTTTGTCATCGATTTTTTTTTTTTTTTACAAAATATTTTCATGTTAAATATAGTGTGTTTGCTTGTTTTTTTGCCATTGAGATGTCAAAACTGAAGCTTGTGTTTTCATAGATAAATTAATTCATATCAGGATTTTCTATTAATAAATATTAAAACAACAATAAATATTTCTGTGAGGCGTTTTAGCATGCATCTGCTTGCTCATCTCAACTTCTGTGACATTAAAAATGTTTACGTTTTTTTTTTCAATTCATTAATAAAATTATAATATTTATATAATAAGTGGCCTCCTAAAAAAACTTCTTAATGTAAAAAAATACGAATTGTTCAGTGTCTAAACTCGAGCAGGACGACAGGACTTTTAGTTTGCATCGACTTCGAGCGTTCTAGCATTTCCGCTTCCGTTCGCATTTCTTACATGAATACATCGATATTCATAACAGGCCACAAATGAATAATGTCCCTTTTCACTTCCAAATCATACAGAAAACTCTAAAAAAGATATGATGCGATCATACAGCGGAGATCTGAGTGGCGGGCTCGAGAATGTTCCTGTTTTGATTGAGAACAGCGTTCCCAAAGAGGCTTTTTCCAACTTTCAGGTAACGTTTCACTCGCCTTACATTAAAGTCGTTATAGATATATCAGCATTTTCATCATTTTGCAGGCCAATAGTGTTTTAAAACATCACTTAAGTTTATTTTAATGACGATAAGTAGATTTATGTAGCATGAGTACCCCTAGCACCACTAGATGGCAGCACTTTCATATACAGTCAAACCAAAATGTAAACACATTCAACATTTCTCACATTATAACAGTTCATTTGTTTTAGTTTAGAACAAGAACCCAGTGTTAAACTGTGTCAGAACAAATTCCTCTTGATAATATCAGAAAACTTTGATAGAAAGGTATAATCAATTAGGTTGAAAAGCTGTGAGCTGTAAGTACACAATACCACAGTCTGTGATGTAAAAATGTCACACTAGCAAAACACTTAAAGAAACCATAGTCAGGTCAAAGGGTCTGAATAATTTTGGTCCTAAATTGTTATAATATTTAATTGTAGTCCATTGTATGAGGAAGTTTTTAATATTTATATAATGTGACCCTGGAGCACAAAACCAGTTATAAGTAACACAAGTGTATTTGTAGCAATAACCAACAATTTATTTATACGGGTGAAAATTATAAATCTTTCTTTTATGCCAAAAATCATGTTCCAATAATATATTTTGTTCATTACCTGCCATAAATAAATTAAAGCTCAATTTTTTATAAGCAACATGCGTTGCTAAGAACTTTATTTGGAAAACTTTAAATGAGATTTTCTCAATTTTTTGATGTTTTTCAACCCTCAGATTCCAAATATTCAAAAAGTGGTATTGTATTGTCCTGTCCTAACAAACATGCATCTTAATTAGAATCGATTTTTCAGTATCTGCCAGATAATGTACAAGGACCAGGCTGTGACCTTGATCCTAGTGCAGTAACCCTCCCGGGCTGCTGGTGTCGTGCTGGGTCCTGCCTGCCTGACAGCTGCCCCTGTCTGAGGTACGGCCAGACGTATGACAGTGTGGGACGTCTGAACCATCCGCGAGAGGACGGCGGCTACAGCAGGCCTGTATTCGAGTGCAATGCCTTGTGCGTCTGCAGCGAGTCCTGCCAGAGTCGTGTGGTTCAAAAGGGGGTGGAGGTTCGTCTGGGTGTTTTCAGCACCAAGGACAGGGGTCTGGGGGTGGAGGCTCTGGAGCGCCTCTCTTGTGGCCGATTCGTATGCGAATACGCCGGGGAAGTAATCGGGTGCCACGAGGCCCGTCGCCGCCAGCTCTCCCAGACTCCCCTAGATATGAACTATATCATCGCTGTGCAGGAGCACAGCGGAGAGGACAGGGTCACCCAGACGTTTGTGGACCCTGTGAATGTAGGCAATGTGGGGAGGTTCATTAACCACTCCTGCCAGCCCAACCTGCTCATGGTGCCTGTCCGAGTGCACTCGCTGCTGCCCAGGCTCGCTCTGTTCACAAATCGTGATATAGAAAAGTACGAAGAACTGACTTTTGACTATGCAGGCGGACAGTGGGATAAGACACAGAGCGGGACACACACAGGGACTAATGCTCAGAAAATACCAGTGAGAAAAGCCTGTCACTGTGGGGCTTCAAACTGCACAGGGTTTTTACCATTAGATATGACAGTTCTACACTGAAGAAAGGATTGAATGTGTCCTAATGGGTGAGAACTGTTAAAAATGTTTTGGGTTCATTTAATAATTACAAATATTTATATTCATATACAATGACTAATTTACCATAATTTAAAGCGTGATGCTCCAGCAGGAATACCTATATGTTTTTATTATTGTTATTATTATTATTATTATCATTTATAAAAAACAATTGTATTTTGGGGGCAAAATGTTTGTTTGTACATTTAGCAATAAACCTTTATGACAAATTATTAGAAAAAAAAATTAAAAATTAGTTTTTGTTTACATTAAGTTAAAGCACAATGTACATTTGGGAAAAAAAAGAAAAATACTTTTTATAAAATGTATAAAAGGTTCATAGTAATTATACATTTGAACATTTAACAGGCATAAATTAACATTTATTTATATTTATTATTATTAGTATCTAACTATGCATTATGTACAAACATCAGTATGTTTATGGACATTAACCTAGATTCATAAATCTGCTTTTATAAAAATAGCTGCTCATTGTAAGTGTTTTTAATGTTAGCGAAAAATAAAACTACTGAGAAAAAGCACAAATTTTAAATGAGAATAAAATATAAATGTTGGATTAAAAAAATGTAAATTAATTTTAAATGAAAAAATGCATAAAATTAAGTAAGTTCTAAATATAAATATAAACTGGAAAAAATGAATAACAGTCTAAACAAGTCTACTTAAACTTAAACAATTTAAAATTAAACCTAAAATAACTCATAAAACCTAATAATATAAAATGTGAATAAATAATACTAAAAAACACTGCACGAAAATGCATTGATTGTGCTTACGTTTCTTTCACTTGAAGGTATTTTTTACTTTTCCTCAGGTTTATATTTTCTATTGATTGATTGACGGATTTTAATAATGAATGAAAGGAAAACCATAAATAGGCATCTATGTAAACTGCACATTGTTTATTTTTATCTGTTTACTTACCTTTTCAAATCTTTGAACATTGTTCACATAGTAATATTTGAGAATCCAGAGTAGGGTTGATAATAAGATAATAAACCTGTTTCTTTTCAGACTGAACTGCTACAGTGTTTAGTGGAAGTTATTATGATGTGTTAAACAAACTTAAACAACAGTAGCATCTTGTCATTTGAGGGTAAATGTCTCCTTTAAGAGCACTCTGAGTTTCTCAGCATATCCTAGTGGGCAATGAGCAATTAAAAAGTGCCCATGGGTGTTTTAATATAGTAACGGCTTTTAGTCTCTTGTCACACACGGGTGGGAGTGACCCATTTCACTCTGACGCCACCCTGAAATCTGCCCCCTCTCCTCTCCATCTGCCCCATTTTCACTCCAGCCCCTTTCATCTCCATCGCAATATTAATATCCACATCTGGGTTAATTAGCACCGAGACCAGAAACCAGAGCAAAGCACAAGGCATGCTGGGTGGGAGCAGATAGATTCTTCCTTTATCAGTGACATTTTCACACATCGAGTTCTTATGGACATCTCAGTCAATAGACATTTTTCAGAGCATTTTGTTATTTATCGAACTAAATTATTTTTTCAATATTTATTTTAAATAAATAATTTATTATAATTTAATAATACAAATAAAAATATATATTAGTATTGCTAAATAGCTTTGTTTTTATTTATTTATTTGTGTTTATAAACAAAATTGTAAATAAAACGCTATATAATAGAATTTAGTTATGTGTATACAAATAAAATAAATTACATTTAAAATATAATTTTTTTTATTGTTTTATTTATGAGCAATAATTTACAATTTTAAAAAAATATATATATACCCCCCACTCTTTAATGCAATACTTTATAATAATTTATTATAGCACATGTTTAGGATGTTATATGCTGAGACAGGGACCTAATTATTATAATAATGAAATATCAATAATAATAATAAAAATAATTACCAAAATATGCAAAATTTTAATCTATCCACATGTTTCAATAGTATATTTATTAAAGTATTTTTATATATTACTAAATAATATTTTATCTATCTGTGTTGACCTAAATCTGCAAGGATAAAAGCCAATGTTCAAGACTTTTCTGAAAACCAAATGCTGAAGTGGTCATGCCCTCTTCAGTGTGTCTGGTGCTTGTGATTGTTTTTCCTTGCACTTGGATGGGCTGAGAATGTGAGGATTGTGGCAAACTCTCTGAATCCTGTTTTTGTCTCATGAGTCACAGGGTTTGGTGAGTGAGCACGTTCCCAGGTCTCTATGGTAACGGGATGTGTGATATCGACTGGACGGTGCGTGTAGGCTGGAGTGTTTAGCAACGATTGTTGAAGAGTGAAATCAGTAATTCTCAGCTCAGTTAGCAAGTGGCAGCTCTGCTTCTTGAGGTGTATACTTAGAGTTTGACTAATAAAGGAGGGCATGTCGAGGTCTTATTGCTGTCTTTTCATGGTGAGGTCACATCAGAGAAATTGAGCAGCACTGACAAAGACACTTTCTCACATCTCTGACTTTGTGTCCTGTGTTCGTCTCTCCTGTTTTTTCAGATAAAAGTTAAGTTTTTAAAGTGCCCCTATTAGAGGTAATGAAAGGTTAACCTTTTGGGTTTGGTTTTGGGAGTTCCCAACTACAGTTTAACATGCATGCACGGTCAAAAACACTTTCAGTGTCTTATAATAGCAAATGTTTAACGACTATTAATTTCCTTAATTATTTATTTTTTCAAACCCCTCCTTTGCATACCAGTAATCTGCGTTGATTGGTCTCATTTTTATTTCATCAGGCCTGTGAAGACTGATAAAAAGAGATGCTTTGTGTACAGCGTTACTATGGAGATACTTTTACCACCCCATGAGCGACACCTAGTGGCAAAGAACGAATTACAATTTTCATTCAGAACCATGCTAAAAGATAATATTTCATATTGAAGTCAACATGAGAGGGCTTGGGATTAGTTTTTGTTTTGTTTTGTTTTTTCTTTAAACAACTTGTTTTAATGATTCAGAGTCATCTCTTCTTTAGAGAAACAGTACATTTGTACAGGGTGCGCGTTCAGATTTAAAACTTTGCAGAATATTTTCATTCACTTGATTAACAGCTGTGTTAAACAATACATGAAAGAACGTTTAAAAAAAAATCCACACTTTAATAAATAATAAATAAATAATTTTGGGATAAATCTTTGACCAAAAAAAAAAAAAAAAGAAAAGAAAAGAAAGAAAAAGGTTTGTCAGTTTATTGCAATTATTTATTATTATTTTTATTAATATTTTGTTTCATGTTTACTGCAAAAGCCCTAATGCTTGAAAATACAATAATTAATTTTGATAAAAATTTTCATCATTATTAGTTTAGATAATTATGTATTTATATAAGATTTTTTTAATATATTTTCATTATTATTTGCTTTATATTATCCTGTTTTATATACATTTATTATTATTTATTTCATTATTATTGTTTTATTAAAATAAAGTGATTTCTTTAAAGAGTTGATGATTTTAAATACTTTATTATTTATAATCAATAAGCAATGCTGATTTTAAATGCAATACGTTTTAAAATACAATAATTATTTTGTATATAAGTAATATATTTAATGAAAAAATATAAAATATACATAAAATAATATATTTCATAAATGATACAAATATGAATGTAATCATTAATTAATGTAATAACAATGGTGATTAGATAATGATGAAAATGAACAATTTAATTAATAATTAAAAAAAGCTTGCATATACATACATTTCTATAATCTGTCATGGAATGGGTAAAAAATGGGTAGTAAACTTGTGATCCCCAAAAAGATGCATGTCTGTTTGTTAACTGTCCTTTTTTTCTATGGCTTGAGATCCTTAGGAGAAAGTAGGGCAGTGTTTTACTAAACAAGTGTGTCCCTCAAGACTCGGTTAATGTCCACGCTGCTGAGTTTAAAAACATGTTGCCATATATTTTAATATAGAACACTGTCAGGAGAATTTTACTGCAACATGAGAAAAAAAATATTCCAGTGGCCCAGATAACGACTTATAGGCCGTGAGTATAAGCCATATACATAACACAGAGATAACCTGCTGGAAGTTCCTAAAAATATACCGTATAAGCTCTTTATTTAAAAATCATCCCACCTTTGTTAACACTTTTATTCTTACATGCGTCATGTTTGATATCCTGAGGTAAGATCACGCAACACATTCCAGTCGTCAAGTACCAATATTTTTGTGTAAAAGCAAACCAATCTCCACTGTCTTTGCTTGTCCTCTGCTGTTTAACAGTCTCTAATTCTTCGTTGGCAGCAACACACTGAGCCTAGTTTCCTCTCATCCGTCACGCCTGTCCTCCACGCTTCCATTAGTGACAGTCAAATTGCACAGTGCTTAATAGTGACTTAATGAAGCTTTCGAAGCTCAAACCTGCTAATCGGCCTTTATTACTCCACACAGACCGCCGGAGGTCCTGTCACCCGGAATGGAGAAAGAAAGTGACGTTAAACTCAGTTTGTATTGTGTAACAGCTCACAGCAAGATCACAGGCCTGCTTCGACGAGGGGAAATTAAGCAAATACATTAACACAGCTATGCCTTTTTTGTTTCAACCGCCTTCCTCTGGATCTCTCTCCCTCTCTGAAGAGTCTGTCTGTGCTGTATCCTCAGATATCATATCTCAGATGAGTACAAATGATTCATTTCCATAGTTACCACATTCTAGAGCGTGCAGATTATAGATTATGATAAAGCGATGCACATCTCTTGGAGCACATTGGTCGTCAAGCATATGTTTCTGCTTTTTTAGCATGCCAACTGATAATGCATGTGTAAAATGGATGACTCTAAACTAAATAATGGCTTATTAATGACAATTCTGGCTCGCAGAGCAATAAGCTACAAGACCCAGTTAGAGTAATGCTGTAGCTCGCTTAATAAGACCATTTCCACTGGGAAAACCAGAGCCATTATCACGGTATAATTGTCTTTTATTTTTAGTGAGCAAGAACTTTGTCCTGTAGGGTGGAACGCGACACATAACTCTGGTTCATCTGCATCTGTGTGGTTGTGTCATGTCATTATATGCAGAATATGTTGGGATATGATGGTGGGTGCAACAATACTGAAGAGCAGTAAATTTATTTATACTCTTTTTCTCTTTACTAGAGATCGTCCGAGACCCTCAGGGCACGAATGCAGACCAAGCTGTCCTTTTAAATCAGTGGATATTCAGAGGAATGTAATTCTCATTAATGATAAGGTTACCGTGTCGACTAGTAATTGAGGTAGCTGTCAACCTTTAGTATTATGGAAATATGTGGTGTTGATTGAGACCGTAAGTCGAAACCCAAAACTGATCTTTCTTTCTTTTTGTGTGTGCAAATGATTCACTGTGCATATTAGCCCAAACTAAATAAAACTGCTTTTCACCATCCGTTCATTTCTCAATGAAAAATAGTCACATCTCCCTTTATTTTTCCTCAATGAGTGTCATTTGAAAGTGAATTGTGTTATTAACGCCATTCTAAGTTAATCCAAATTAAGAAACCTTATAATGAGGCCACGTTTACATATTGTGAGGTATTCATCATGTTTGCAAAAGAAAAAGATTTAAACTGTATAATAATTCATAGTGTATGAGAGTCTGTATAGGGTCAGTTTAAAAGGCGTCAGTGTTTGTCGTCCTTGAAGCTAATGTGTGGCTCATTTATTATCCTTAAAGGCATAGTCCCCCCCCCCCCCCAAAAATGAAAATTCTGTCATTGATTGATCACCCTCATGTCGTTCCAAACCTGTCAGACCTTGCATCGACAACTGACACATTCAAGGCCCAGAAAGGTCATAAATTAAAACGGTCCATGTGACATCAGTGATTCAACCATAATGACACTGCAAGACTACTTTTTGTGCACGAAGAGAACCAAAATAACCACTTTTTTCAACAATTTCTTCATATTTGTCTCAATCTTCAACATGTGTTCACAAGAGTACTACGACACATAAAATAACACTGATGTCACATGGACTATTTTATCAATGTCCTTACTGCCTTTCTGGGCCATAAATTGTGTCATTTGCATTGCTGTCTATGGAGGGCCAGCGAGTTCTCAGATTTTATAAAAAATGTATCAGTTTGTGTTCCGAAGATGAACGCATTGAGGTTAAAACTGTCCCTTTTATCGCATCAACCATGACAAACAATTGCCTTTTGATCCTATCTGGCTGGCTATTTTTATTTTTGCCTTGCAGACGGCACTGAATTTACAGACCTCTCAATTTTATTGACACAGTTCAAAATGGATGGAACCCAAACAGCAGATAAAAACATCGCAATAATCCTAAGAAGTGACGGTTAATATGCCTTAATAATAGATAGAAGTGGTGTGGATTATTTGTGAATTATTATGATGGACTTTTTCTCAGCTGTTTGGACTCTCATTCTGATGGCAACCATTCACCAAAGAGGATATTTTGGTGAGGAAGTGTTCTATTACTTTAAACACATCATTTATAATTTCTCCAAATTCTATTTGTGCTCCAAACACTAGCAATGGTTCTATAATGGCATTTGTCACATCTTATAGTTTGCAGTGTTTCTCCACGGATGATTGTTGTTGTTTTTTCTTGCGGGTTAACTGTTGCATTCATCAACAGATCAAAGGACAGGCTGTATGGCCACTTTCGGTTTGAGCAGCTGTAGCTCCAGATATTTCCATCTCAAAGGCTTACTCAGTGCTCTCTTCCACTCCACACAAACGCACAGAGGTGGAGAATAAGGTGAGAGCCCAATGCAAGACACACAACTTTGTATGATAAAAGTGACCCGAGTCCGCCCACAGTCATGATCCCTCTTACTCATCCCGCTGTTCAGAATACAACACATGATAAATGACAAGCACAAAGTGCCTCTATTGTGTCTGTCTGTGTGTGGGGCATAGACATCATTCTCAGGGTGTGAGCGCACACTAGGTTGCTAGGTGATCTACCTTTATGTGAGTGATAGCTGTTTTGGAGAAGCAGGAAGGCAATTTTTGGGACGCTGCACAGGAAAAGTGTGTTGTGCATCTGACCATAGCTTCCAGAAATCCTCATAAAAAACATGGTTCCAAAAAAATTTTTTATAAAAATTTTAAGCAGCAACAGTTTCAACATAAGGTAATAAGAAATAAGCAACTTAGAATGATTACTGAAGTATTGTGATACTGAAAACTGGAGGAATGGATGATGAAAATTCACTACTGCAGTTAATTATAAATTAATTTATTAAAAAATAATTTATATTTTAAAGAATATTAAAATAGTAAATCAATAGTAGAAATTGCAATAATATTGCACAATTTTAACAATTATTTTAAACAAATAAATGCAGCCTTTAAAAAACATAAAAAAATCTAACTGATCCTAAACTTTGGAATGGCAGTATATATATATTTATAGGTAATATATGTATATATACATGCATACACACCAATTTAATATTTTTTATAATGTGGCTATAAAACCAAAAACAACAAAACAATAACCAATACTGATACCTAACAACCCAACTGCTTTAAAGTAAACTTAAACCATCAGTTTGAATAACCCTTATTAAAAAAATAATCCAATGCAATTAAAACCCACTGCCCTGATTTTCTTACATATCAGCCTGTTTTTAAATGCATTCACATGTAAGTTTGGTGTATTCATAAACAATCGTATCATATTTAAAGCCCCTATCAAGGGAACACCGTTAAAAGCCAGTGCCAAAGCACATCAAAAATGTGTTCCAGTTCAACTGATGAACATGAGGAATGTTTTTAGTAGGCCAAATGCAAAAAAAAAGAAAGAAAAAAAGTAGATCACCAACTTGATTTGTGGGTCAGACTTTTAAAAAGTCAAAACCAGAATTGAAGGACAGAAGTAAAATCATATGGAAGTACTCCATCACGCCACCAGTTTAGCCTGATGCAAACCTGTTTTGCTGGATTTCTAAGAGTGAGTATGCATCTGATGCTCTTTGGCATTACTCCGTAATGTATCGTGTTTCAAAAAACACCATCTAAAAATCAGGTGCATTTTACTGGACTTTCTAAATTCAACAAGACCACATCATGCAGTTACATACAGTAGAATAAGGAATACAATGCAGATGCAGTAGTTAAGAGTTCTACACATCTGTTAATATTATTAAATAAAATACACTCTTCACTTGACCCCAAGAAACAGCTCCGTCTGTTTTTGACAGTCAGTCACCTCCCGACCTCTTAAGCTCCTCCCCTATTAACTGTTAGCCAGAAAAAGAAAGAACATATGCCTGCCTGTTTTTGACATATAGTAGTGATTATCTATCTATCTGTCTATCTATCTATCTGTATAGAGGTTCAGAACTTCATTACCCATCATCTCTCACTCCTGATGCGCGTTCAGTTTAGGGGGCGGAGCTTCGGGGCTCATGTGGAGGTGGTGAGAAAGCGGCCAAGTGCGGACAAAATCCAACTGGCAACTAGACGCCGCGATTTTCAATTGGGGACTTTCGCGTATCATGGAATTAAACGAGAAATCCCGGCCGGAGCTCTGCCGCTGAGGACGCCGCCAGTGTTTTATTCCTGACACGGTCTCCTTCTGAAGAAGGTAAAGTTCGGCTGAACTCTTGCTGTTACTGCGAGAAGAGACATCAGCGTCAGGCTGTGGATGTATGACTGATGCATCCATCAGTGCGAGCAGAGCAGAACGGAAGTTTGACAGCGTGTTACTATGTATCAATAAAGGCGTTCGATGCGCGGTTTGAGGTTGTCGCGGTAACATTGTAACATTTTTAGAATGTTTCCATATGTAACAGTGTCAAGTGCTGCTGGAGGAGGCAGGAGGACCGCACACATCCTCGATATAGGCTACGGGATACTGTCATTATCCTGTATTATTAGTAGTATTAGTGTTCATAGTGTGTTTCTTGGGAATAAAGCGGTTTGTTTGGTTTACAAAAAATGCATTGCTCAGTTCGAGGCTGGTGAATTCTGATTGGCTGTTTATTATCACCTGTCGAATTAAGCTTTTAGGTTTGATCTCGGCGTCAAGGTTGATGTCTCAGTTGTATGTGTCTGTGTAGAAATATTTTTCATTTTTCCACACATATACACTATAGTTTGATAGGTTCGGCCTCCACATTTAAACCCCACACAGTAAAAAATAAGCCATTCAGTGTTTCAGGGACAGCCCACATACATCTGTCATTCCAGCTACGCGTTCAGCGTTTAACAGGCCAAAGACTGTTGAACTTTTTAATGTGAAGCTTGTATAAAGTTTTAAAATATTTCCAAGATTCCCATAATATCCCATGCTTTACAGTTGACAGGATAATCAAATCTTTCCAAGGACTATGTATGGTAGAAACAGCTGGAGCAAATCAATTTGGCCAGTGCACTTGTTTTTAGAGCTAGCGTTCTTGTATAAACTTGAGAATTGGTTAGTTTTGATTAACCTAGCTGTCCAGCACACAATTTTTTTTAACACGTTTACTACTATAAATATATGGTATTTGACTTCTAGTGAGATTGTTGAGGTATTTGTCAGTTTGGAAAATATTGTTTCAGGTTTTCCTGTGATTTGCACTTCATTTAGCCAGTAGTTGTTATAGTTGGGCCTGTTATGCATTATTATTGTTGTTCCTGAACAGATGTCATTGCAGACTATAAACTTTATTTCGGTCACTAAGTAAGGGATAATGTATAGTCAGGCAGTCATTTTTTTATAGGTTATTTTGTCTTATCGAGTAAATAAACAAATAGATATTAAATATCGATCAGAGTATTATTTTATTCCTCATAGAGATGAAACAGAACTTAAAAACTGGGTTTCAGTGTTTTCTTGCGGTACAGTAATTTGACTCCTTAATGTCATGAATGACCAATCAGATTTCCAGGAAGCTGTGTAATAAAATAAAGTAAACGTCTACATTATTCACTTGGGTAATATTTGAATTTCAAACACCGCATGAGGCCATAATGTGGGTTATCAGTGGAGATGTCAGTGCTTGCTGTTCAAATAATAATTAGTCTTCATAATCAGGCAAAGAAAACACAGTTTCATTCTTTTTCCAATAGCGCTTAAACTGACAGTTAAGATAAAGGCTGATATTATTTCAGCACTGTCAACACTCTATTTGTTTGTACTACCCTGATATATATGGAGCATCTGTACAGCCTGTTTCTTATTGATGTTCTTTGCACTTGTCTGTCATTGATTGAACTGTAGGCTTCATCTCCAGCCGACTGGAGAATTGAGTCAATCATAGAGCAGAAGTGTTCAATGGATTAGCCGTGAATGAATACATATTAAAGGATCTGAGTGTATATCGCTTGTTATTTGTTAATTTGTTCTGTTGCTTGGGCTAAATTATCTATTAGCCTAAACATGAATTGATACATAGGTCTATAGCTAATATTTTCATTGCCCCCACTATATATATATATATATATATATATATAGTTTTTTAAAATAAAATTTACTAAAATAAGAAATGTTAAATTTGGTAAATAAAATATATATTTTTTATTTATTTTTATGCCATTTTATATTTAATTTAGCAACAGTATTGCTAACAATGAATGTAACAGTAACAATATATATATTCTTGTTGAGATCCTCAACAGGTGAGATGTCACATCTACTTGTCCTTGACCAATACTGTGCTTTATCAGTTATTTTAGGTGAACCAAGGCGCTACAGCCCTTTAGAAAGGTACAAACAATACATTTTCAAAATGAGTATATAACTAAGTGTCTTTTCAGCATGTAGCAAGCACAGCTGTATTTTCTAGAGCGTTTCTCATTATCCTCCCATGCAGCGGAAGGACCTTGAATTCCTGTCAAAAACTAGGCCATCTCAAAATGGCAAATTCTCATTTTCTCGAATCCATCCCCATGGACCTCCCGCTATTATTGTCTTGCTATCTCCACATCTGATGGTAAACGACATGTAATGTCTAAATAAGATGAATAGGCCATATAGGTGTTATGCTGATTTTATTGCAGCTCAATCTGTTTATTTTCTTTGCAGGCACACCGCAAAGTGGAGCAAAATGTCAGACAAAATGTCCAGTTTCCTCCACATCGGGGACATCTGCTCCCTGTATGCGGAGGGATCCACCAATGGATTTATCAGCACTTTAGGGTAAGATAACCATCCTTGTGTTGTCACCCAGTGTGTGGACATCAGTGTTGTACATAAGAGGAACCTGATGAAAATATAGGAAGAAGAAAGTGAACGTACAATACTCAGAAACGAGAAGTAACAGAGAACTGTTTTGTGGAGTATGTATTACAGTAATATATGATGAATTCCGGTTAGTAGAGCATTGCTAGGTGCTTTCTCTCTAGTCAAAGGTCTTAGAAGTTCTTCAAATTCATATTGGGATATGGGAAACGTTTCTCCTTCCTAGATACAGTTAAGATGAAATTACAGAAAGATCTTTTCTGGCATGTTGTGATGAACAATAATACAAATGTAACAAATTATAGAAAAAGATAAAAATGTATGATGGAGACTTCAGATCATCATTGTTGATTGGATTTTGAGATGTGGGCATTGCACTTAAAAAGTGGAGGCGGATGGGTTGAAGCACACAAAATGATTGGAGAAGAACCATTTTGGGATTTACATGAAACACCCAATAACAGAGGTTTTTAATAAAAGGAAAAATACGTTTTGGTAAACATGACCACACCTTTATGTAGTCAAAATTTATGTCATCTTTAAAAGTAAAAGGATTAGTTCACTAATCTAGAATAAAAACAATTAATGATAATTTACTCACCCCAGTGTCATCAAAGATATTCATGTCTTTCTTCAGTTAAAGACTTCATTGGGGATCAAGTAAAGTAAAAGTGAAGTAATGTGCGACTGAGTATGGTGACCTGGCTCAGACATGGAGTTCCTCATTTATCCCATCCAAGAGCACACACACATTAGTAAAGACACACACACACACACACCCAGAGTAGTGGCCAGCTATATTGCAACCGGCTAACTTTAGGTTACAAGTCAGACTCTCTAACCATTAGACCATGAAGTTCTCCATGCAGATGGAGAAGTAGGTTACATCTGTTCACTGTGTTGACCAATAGAAAGCTGCTTGGTTTAAAAGGGACTTCTTTGTGAGGTCTGTGTGAGTCATATAGAACATTACTAAACTACTGATTGGACTTTTTTTTGGGTCTACTACTAACATAGGACGTCGGGTTGGGTTGAACGTCCAAATTGCAGTTTCAGTGCAGCTTCAAAGGGCTGTTACTGATCCCAGCCGAGGAATAAGGGTATCATCTAGCAAAACAATCATCATTCAAAAAAAATAAATAAATAATATATATATATATATATATATATATATATGTATATTAGGGGTGTAACGGTTCACAAAAATCACGGTTCGATACGATACATTAGTGTCACGGTTCGGTACGTTTTCGATACGGCAAAAATACAATAAAAAAAAGAGAATTTCTTTGATTTTTTTTTATTT
>JAUCMU010000013.1:6484669-6503048 GCA_032275025.1 Enteromius treurensis
AATCCGTTCGGTATTCCGTGAGGTATGATTAATTAAATGCGTTGACAGCTCATTACACCTGCCAAACAGATTACACTCAGTGGAGCGGGTGACCGGTCCAAGATGGCGGCCGCATTTCTCGTCAGGGCCAGTAGGGAGTATCGGTCGATGGGGCGTCTACTCTATATATGTCTATGATTGAAACGAGCAAGCTGCTTCATATTGACATCAACATGAAACTTTAGCATGTTAGCATACCCCACCCACTTAGTGTTTTCGCATTGGTCTGAATGAAAATGGACCAAAATGGGAATGAAAAATCCACTAGGTACTGCTTTTGGAGCATTAAAATATCGCTTCCCCTGGTAACGTTGTACACAAAGCAGCACTGAGCTCATAAACACTGCTTTATCAGGCGTTTCAGGTGAGATGACATGAAAATTAGACCAATTACATCAGATTAGTGTCACGCAAAGGAGGGGTTTGGAAAAATGAATCGTGGAGTGAATCGTTTGGGAGTCCTTAAGCAAATAAGGTGAAAATAAATGCGTATTGTAAGGTGTTTTTGACCTTACATGCATGTAAACTTGTTTTTGGGGTCTCCTAAAACCAAAATTTGTACCTTACATAATCCATAATAGAGGAACTTAACTATGGTTCAAGTTTATTACATCAAATAATTGTTTAAATCCTGACATTTCTTTTATGTAAATTATTTCAATACAATATTGGTAATCGTTTTAATCTGCATTTTCACCTGTTTTTCAGCACGCTGCTGATCTAGAGAAGAAACAGAATGAATCGGAAAACCGGAAGCTGCTGGGAACAGTGATACAGTACGGAAATGTTATTCAGGTAGGTCAGCCAGCTGGCACAGGTAAGCAGATGGATCTCACCCTGCCATTGAGGTCTTGGCAGGACAGAAATCCTTTGTTCAGTGTTATTTAGTCTGTCATTGAGCTTGCATTTATAATTGTTCTACATAATTTATTATAAAATAAGACTGTGCCATGTGACCCTGAGTATCTTCATGTGTATAGCTAAAGGGGTTTTAATGAGTATACCAACTTTACTTCAACCAGACGTTTTTGTTGTTTTTTTTCCATTTCACAGCTGTTGCATTTGAAAAGCAATAAGTACCTTACTGTGAATAAACGGCTACCTGCTCTGCTGGAGAAGAACGCCATGCGTGTGACGCTGGACTCTGCTGGAAATGAAGGCTCCTGGTTTTACATACAGCCCTTTTACAAACTCCGCTCCATAGGTGACAGTGTGAGTAAAAACATACACCGTTTAAGCACATTTGTTTTGAAATTGTTCTCTCCTTCCAACCATTGTGCCATTTTTAACATTGTAGTGTGATGACAGTTCTAGTATGTCATCTCTGTATGACATATGACATAATGTCTGTATCTCTGTCTGTCACCTCTGGTCTAGGAGGAACGTTGTTACACCTCACTGTGTACTGCATCTGTTATATATGGCTTAAGTGACAATAAAGCTTCTTTGACTTTGACTTAGAAGGCTCTGGTTTGCAAAACCTTGTTGACTTGACTGTAATTATGTTTTCTTGCTTAGATTTTAAATATTCAGCTCATACAATTATATGTAGATAGACTAGCTTTAAAAAGATTAGGGTTTGTAAACCATTTAAATTCAATGAATCCAGATTAATCGCATCAAAAATAAACATTTTGTTTACATAAAAAATAAATAAATAAATAAATATATATATATATATTGTATATATGTTTGTGTAAACGGAGAATATTTATATTGTACATATAAATACACACATACAGCATATATTTAGAAAATATTTACATGTATTTACATATTTGGCTGAATTTGGAGCCAAGTAAATCAAACTTGGATGTCAGGTGTACTCTGTGATGCACTAGGGGCTCTAAATGGCCTGAGCTGTAGTTACATCTAGAAAAGATGCAGTCTAAACAGAACCAGTGTCCATTTGGTCCATTAGATGTTGTTGTATGGGGGCCTTGGAGTGTCATCCGCTGCTGGTCTCTGGGGTAAAGAGTGCTTTTACGTAAGCTTTCACTGACCGTTACATGATGTCAAAGCTCACAGCATTGAATTCCCCTGCTAATGCCGTTAAAAAGGCCTCTGTGGGAGAGTGACGCTATCACTGAGCCTTTGTCACGGAAAGGCACGGCAGTACTTTGAAAAGGAACTGAACCTGGTCTTGCGGGATATAAATAACTGTAAAACTAAGGCATTACAAGAGATTTAATTAAATGTAGTTTAGTTTAGCTATACAAGCAGTTAGGTTAGAAATGATCTCAATGGACAGAAATATAGATTTTTCGTTTGAGCTGAGTAGAGTGCAGGGTGGAGTATACGTGTTGTGTATGTATTTTTGTTCTTGTTTTTTTGCTTTGCCAGATTTAAGTTGCATGACGTTTAGTTATAAAGTTATTATTTTGTAGTTTGAGTGTCTTCTGTGTTAGAGTGGTAGAAAATCACATGCATATGTATGTATATATATATATATATATATATATATATATGTGTGTGTGTGTGTGTGTGTGTGTGTGTGTGTGTATAAATGTATGTATATATATGTGTGTGTGTGAATATTAATTATTTTATAATAATGTAAATATATACAAATGTATTACTGTATATTATTAAATATATGTGTGTATGTTTATATAAACACAATGATAATACACAGAACACACATATATAATGGAAACAAAAATGTTTATTTTAAATACGATTAATGGTTTGACTGCACTAATACACAGCCGTAAAAATATAGATTTTTTGTTTATTCAGTTACTATAATCAATTATTTATACAGAACAATAATAGTAATAAATGATTAATGAATAACAGTGCATTGTATCTCATCCTTATTTTTTATACAATATATAATACCTGATTTTATTATATTTTCTAATTGTGTTAAATTGTCTTTAAAATCTACTTTTGATTTATTTTTATTTTTTTTATTCTGCGAAAAGAGGGTTCCTATGTTAATGCTTGTGTGTGACCAATTTTTTTTTTTTTTTTTTTTTTTTATAGATAAATAAATAAAATATTTTAAATAATTTTTTTATTTATTTTCCTGGCTATAATTCTGATAAATTTCACCACTGAAGTAAAAGTTTTTTAGATGACAGATACTTTGATCTAATTCACTTAATTGAGGATTTTGCTCGTGCAACAACCGTAAACAGCTTCTGCACAAAACATGTTTTAATTTGGATCTTTCTTCTCTTTTAGGTTGTGATTGGGGATAAAGTAGTGTTGAATCCCGTAAACGCAGGACAGCCTCTACATGCCAGCAGCCATCAGCTGGTGGACAACCCTGGCTGCAACGAGGTTCATCTGCTTTTTCTTTCTTTCTTATCCTTTTGTGTTGATTTGCATTACACCATGTACTGTGAATGTATGTAAATAACACTATTAATACAGATCAGCTCTTAACTTCTAAGCAATAAGTGCTTTAAATGGAAAAGTACTGTCTGTAACGAAAATTACTGTCCACTCAATTAGAACCCAGTTTCAGTGTGAAGGCTATTATGCTATGATAACACTAATTGAAGAGCCACTTTCTCTGCCAGAATGTCTCTGGATTGTGAATCATGGTATTAAATAATTGCTATTGCAATAAAACCTAACATAGTTTATCTTACGACGCCCACTCCTCTCTTTGTCCTCTCCGTTCTCCTCAGGTTAACTCCGTGAACTGCAACACTAGCTGGAAGATTGTTTTATTTATGAAATGGAGTGACAACAAGGAAGTCATTCTTAAAGGGGTAGGTGCTTCACACACATACATGAAGATATGGTTTGAATTCTTGGAGTTGTTGACGATTCAAGTCAGTACCTCCTTTCTGGTTGCTAAGGGTGATGTAGTTCGGCTGTTTCATGCCGAGCAGGAGAAGTTTCTCACTTGTGACGAACACAGGAAGAAGCAATATGTGTTTCTACGAACCACCGGCCGTCAGTCCGCTACCTCTGCCACCAGCAGCAAAGCACTGTGGGAAGTGGAGGTGAGTTAGGTGTTTTATCCATTAAATATTAAGTTTTTAAATAAATTTAAAACTTAAATTCAAACGAAATTCTTTATTTAAATTCTACAAGGAAAGCTTGTGAGGCTCTTAAAGAAGATTAGCGGGTAGTTCCATTTTTCTCTTCAGCATTATGATTTTCAATCAATCCCTTCAAGAAAAGGAGAAATCAATCTGGATCTGTGTGTTAGGTCTTAAAGTGACAGCAGCCTAATAACCCTGCTGCTGTCTGTGTCTTTAATGTTAATCAACAACGCAATGCAAAGAACAATATAACTCTATATAACTTATAATATAACTTTAGTAGATTTAAAGTGAGGGTTCACCCAAAAATGTAAAATGACCTCCTGATTTACTTATCCTTAAGCCAAGCCATCCTAGGTGGGTGTGACTTTCTTCTTTCATACTGTATGAATACAATCAAAGTTTTATTAACTCCTGTCTCTTTCAAACTTTATAAGGGCAGTGAATGGCTGTTGAGATTTTCAAGTCTTATAAAAGTATACCCATCTATTTAAAGAGAGTTAATAAAGGCCTTCTGAAGTGAACCAATGTTTTTGTATAAGAAAAATATCCATATTTAAACTTCCATTATTATTCCATATTCACTTCCATTATACAGCTTGAAAGAGCTAGGATATTTTTTAATACTGTATTAAAATATTCTTCTATAGTGCAACTATCCCGTTAATAATGACCAATATTCTTTTTATTTCTTACACTAAAGGCAGCGTTTTTTTTTACATTTGATTATTCAGTGTCTCTACTAGAAAGAAAATCACATCTTTCTAAAAACGTTCATCATAAAATTATTCATTTTGATCATAATGAAGCCCTGGTAGGACTGTTTAATGCCTCCGACAGCCTCTGTAGTCCCATTTAGCTGCTTGTTAGCAGCTGCTGTTTTCAAGACACGTATAAGTTTAAAAACTGATGAGTCAGATCTAAATGATGTATTTTATGTCATGGAGTAATATGTGCGTTTATCTTAATCTTATGTTTAACACAGACCTTTTTCAGGCATTCAAGTTCAAATAAACACAATAAAGACAACATCAACTAATAATTGACATTTTAGTATACCTGGGGCCTGTTCCATAAAACAAGTTTACCAAAAAAGCCAGGCTTGTTTTAATTAGTCTGACTTAGTCAGACTAATTTAAATAAACCTGGCTTATTTGGTAATCTTGTTTTATGGAACAGGCCCCTAGTTTATTGATTACATTGAATATTCCAAACATTTTTTGTATAATACATTTTCTTTTACATTTTTAAATATGCAATTGAGGCATTTCAAAATTATTATTATTATTATTTATTTTTATTTTTTTACATATTCTAAATGTTTTTGAGAAAACGGCCTTAAAAATATGTATTATAATTTTAATCTGTTGCAATATATAGATGAAGTGCTACAAAACAAACACTTCACAGATGTTATGTTTCAGCTTGTCTAAAAAAAATACCAAAACCAAAAATACCAAAATCTCAAATTTGACAGGTGCATGAAAATATGTTTTTGCCTGCAGTGTTTTCCCTTAAGGACTCATTTCCACAGAGCTCCCTTTAAATACCTCATATATGCTAATTATGACGTTCCTCCCGATCTCATATTTCAGGTGGTTCAGCATGACCCATGTCGCGGTGGCGCTGGTTACTGGAATAGTCTTTTCAGGTTTAAACACTTGGCCACAGGACACTACCTGGCAGCAGAGGTGAGTGAGGTGTGTTCTACTAGCTCGGGATCCTCCCTCAGCTGTTCCCAGATCAGCACTAACCTCTCTCACTGGGTAGGGAACCTTACTAACTTCCTCCTAGATTTTCTCTGGCTAAAAACTGCAGTCTGTAAGATTTGCAGCATCCCTCTGGATGTTCCCATCAGTACTCAAACCTGACTCGAGCTCTTTTTTTGCTCAGTTAGATGCCAAATTGATTGAATCTTACATAGTGCAGCTTTAATCACATCTGTGGTGATATTTTTTGAGCATGACTTACTCGGTTAGCTAGATATGTTTAAGAATGTTTTGATATAAACCTGCATTATAAGTTTTTTACCGTAGATCTGAGAAGTCAGATATGATGCTCTTTTTGTCTTTCATCCCTTTTACATTCAAAATTGATGCGATTCAGTGTCAAGCCGGGTACACAATGCAAGACAACTAAGAAGAATAAGCTTTTGTTTTGATGAAAGATTAGGAATAATGAGTTTAGTGTTGTTTATATATATCTTAATTTTTGGGTGTTTTTTTCTCATTACTATTACTATTTACGTTTATTTATTTTAGTTCATTTCAGTTAGTAATGTTACTGCAAATTTTCTTTTGGTGTACCTTTTTATTTTTTTTATTTAATTTCAGCAGCTTTTAAAAAAAATTACTTGCATGTGTTTATATATATATATATATATATATATATATACACACACACACATACATACATACAGTGGGACAAGGAGTGCATAGTAAAGTAAAAGGTTAAATTTGAAATTATGTTCTTGTGTTTTAAATAAGAGAAAATCCTTGAGTTTATCGCAAATAACCAAGTGAAACATGTTCAGAGATGAATGCCTTGTCTTACTGCAATTTGGTTTTAATAGGGGCGTGCCTAATAAATCAATCAATTAATTTTCTGATCAGTCTGATCATTTTTGCGGACGTTTTTGGTGATTTATTTGTTCACAGGTTAATCCTGACTATGAGGAAGAGTCACAGGAATCCCGTTCATCTGTGAGTGGATTCGTTTCTGTTAAATAGCTGTCATTCTTGTGTACTGTACTGTGTAGAGAAACAGTAAGTGTGCTGGCTGATTTTCTTTTTTTTAATTTTGTTTCCGGTTTCAGGTGGCTGATTTTTCACCCTTTAACTTCCAGGTACTGTCAGACCTGCTTTCACACAAAGCTTATGTAGTTTCATCTTCATGGTCAAAATCCAAAATCAATACACGGCCCTTTAGAACTGTTCCCCATAATTCTCTTTGCATAGCTCCAAGCATTCTATACAGAATGTGTTGTTGGGAAGTGTTAGTGATTTTTGCTGTTTTGTTTAATGTTTTTACTTGTCACAGTTTTAAAATGGGGTTTTGCATACATTATGAGACAACAACAGCATTTGTGGGAAAAAGTCAGTTACAGTTTTATTTTAATATCATCTATATACTATTTTAGCATTTATTCATGTTTTAAATGGGATGTTATTTTTGATTTCATTATGCTTTTTAATTTTTTTTTTGGTCATTTTTAAAAAAAAAAAAGTAAAAAAGTTTCTAGTATTAGTTTTATTTAAGGTATTGCTACAATTTTATTTCAGTTACTAAAGCATCATTTCTCATTTTTGATTAATAAATAATAATAATAACTATATATATATATATATATATATATATATGCATGGATAGGAAAGACTAGGATAGGATAGGAGACTATTTGCACACAGAAATGGCATTGATGTCTGCAAGTTTGTTTGCCTAGAAAAAAACAAAGGAACAAATAATTAACCTTCACATTTCTGTATTTAAACCCTTTTTTTCTCGCCAAATATGTATATAATTTTTGGTAAATAATTAAGTCATAAATGCTGTTAATTCTTGAATTGGACCCCAGAATATTTTAATAAATATCCACACTTTAATTTTGCTCACAAAGTAAATTTCTATTTAATAAAAAAAAGGAATTAACCACAAGGTGGCACTCTAGCTGTGAGTAAAGCAGTTAGAGTAGTCTGTAGGTGGCAGTATAGCACCGTCATTCGTTTACAGCAGCAGTACCTCCTGCATGGACTAAGCTTTGCACCCAAATCTCAATTTAATCATCATGTTTGTTGCAAACAGACCCTTATGTCAGGTTTCTAAAATCTAAGTGAACATTTCCCCCGAGTTTTCCTGAAATGAACCAAGAAGCAGTTAACATTTTATTGTTGACTGAAAACTGCTAAACTTGTTTGACTAGAACCCACATACAGGATTTTGAGACTGATCGAGAGATGCTTCTTTGTCATGTTCTCGAATTCTTTGCAGTATTCTATGCAAAGTTGTGAACATGTCACGAATCAAAGATCATTTCCTCGGCAAAGACTGGTTTGGTCTTAGTCACATAATTGATAAACAGAGCGAGGTGTTGTGTATCGATGGTTAAGAGGTCTCTTGTCTCCTTTAGCTGGACCCGGAGCATGAAGCTCTGCGAGCACGTCTGCGAACGCCCAACGAGAAGGTCATGTACACCCTCGTGTCCGTCCCTGATGGCAATGACATCTCCTCCATATTTGAGCTGGATCCCACCACCCTCAGAGGAGGAGACTCCCTCGTCCCCAGGTACACACTGGACCATAAGTGGATTATAATAAAGTCATTCAAGGCACAACATCTTACGAGTACAGGTTAAACTTGAATTTTAACAGTATACATATAACATTATGCATATATACATTTATTATGTATATATAAATGCACACGCAGACACACACACACACACGTATTATATATGTATTTATATGTGTTTGTGAGTATGTAAAGGAAAATATTATGTTGAATATATTTAAAATAGTAAAAATTACATTAATTTACATGTATATATTTGGAAAATAGTATTTAAATGCATGCATGCATGAGTGTGTATTTATATATAGTACATAAAAAATATACATAGTGTACATATGTTATATTTACAAAAACTTTTATTTTGGATTATTATTAGACAACACTTACATGCATATTTTTTGTGTGTATAAACATACATATACACACACACACAGTATATGTTATATATATATATATATATATATATATATAGACAATATTTTACAATAAAATTTAAACTAAAGTTTTTGTTTATAACCATATTTGGTTTTATGTTTATAGATAAGCAACAAACCAACCAACAAATGGATGAATTAAAATTAGCTTGAAGAAAATATTGACGTTCATGTGATTTATTGGTGCAGTATAAAACAGAGATAGTATAATGTAAATTGTTTTGGCAGCTCAGGGTTAATCAGACTTTGAGTTGCAGGTTCATTGCTCTCAGTTTGAGCTCGGAGTAAGGTGAGATTCCTGTTTATGATAAGATTCATGCCCTCAGTCTCCGATTCACTCTCTTCCGGAAAAAGTTGTGAAGAGCGCAATATGATTTTGCCCCTGTCTATGGATGTGAAAGCCCTTCCAAAATCCACACAGTGGCTTATTGTTCAGTTGTTTCCAGGCCTGCGGGATATTTGAATTTAGTAGTAAACGACCCTTAATGAACTTAAATAGAAAACAGTGTATTTGATTCAAACGGCTATGGATAGAAGTCACAGGAATGATGTTGTTTTGCACTCAGGCATTTTCCTGGTATTTCTGGTAGTCGCCTGCATCTCATGATGTCTTGCATCTCCCGAGGTCTGGCGGTTCGTTGTGTTTGTTTTTAACTACAAGGTCTGTTGTCTCAATGAATCATGCGTGACCGAACACGAGAGAGATGGCAGATTTGTAAAACTCCACACATGATCACATGCCCGCTCTCACACCCGTCAGACTCTGTCCTCATACCACAACACCCAAGCGCTTCCAGGACAGAGCGTGCACGTGTTGCTTTGTGTGTGTGTTTGCCTCATCCAGATACCTGCAAAGTCTTGCATTTTTATTTATTTATTTTTTGCTGAAAATAGCCAGGAAAGTCCCGGCAGGGTGTGGAGGCAGGAAATCAGGGTGACCGTGCACTTTGCCAGCGTGATATCTTTCCATGTTGTCGAAACATGTTGTTAAAACAGAAGCCAGATGTTGCGTAACCGTCCTCCCCCAGATTCCCTCGTTTATATAAGCCATCACTTGGAAGGTGTTTTTTATGAAGTCATTTTCCTTGCTGCTCAGAATCAGAACATAGTAGGGGAAATTCAGTTTTGGTATTAGATGAGTGAATCATATAAAGATTATGGATTCTATGGTGTACACAGAATTTACAAAAGTTTATAGATAGCATATTAAATCCCAGAAAAGGATCTGCTGTAATGTTTTAAACAACGTCTATGAAAAGAAATAGTCAAAATTAAATTTTAAAATTATTTTCTTTTAATGTTATTTAATGATTTGTAAATATGTTTTAGTAGTTATAAATATGCCTGTTAGGATTTGTTTTTGTTACATAAAATGTTTTTCAGTTTCACAGTAATTTATGTAAATAATGGTAAAAAATTTATATTTTCATTGTTTTACTCACTTTAAAATGAAATAAAATAAAGCAAAGCAGAGCACTTTCTAATGTATAAGGAAAAAATCTAAATTTAAAGTTGCTTTAAACTTTTATTGTTTTAATACTTAAACACCTTTCCATATATATATATATATATATATATATATATACATGCATATTATATATTGTATACATATTATGATGTATATATTTTAAATAGGTTAATATATATATATTTGTGTGTGTATGTGTTTATATATATATATATATATATATATATATATAAATTTTATAATATATATTATATATTGTTTATTAGGGGTGTGCCGAGATCTCATGGCACGTATCTTTGCGATAGTGGTATGATGTGGCGCAACAAATCTCCAACTGGAGACTGCTGCCACGTTCATTTTATGACGTGCTGACACAAATTCCAAATGGTTTTCAATGGTCCTTTATCATGTTCGGTGTAGGCAGACTTAAGGCCCGGGTATACCTCACTTTCCACGTTCCGTTCCGTCTCGCACAGAGCTGCGTCCACACAGCTGTCAAAGTATAATCAATCGCGGATTAACGCGGACGGACGAGCTCGATACATGTGCCACCAATTGACTTGCACTCTTTCAGCACTCTTCTCGCGCATACACTATTGTTCGCGGACAGTCCGTGCGGTCTCAAAAAATTGCCTGTCCGCGAGCCCTCCTGATGACGAAAATGATGTAATGCAGATGGCTGAAGTATACTTTGGCCTTTAAGCTGTTGACAAGTTTGCTTTGGTATTCTGTATTTTTTTTATCGCTTACCCTGCTTTTAAAGGGATACTTGTGTTATTTGTTTTTATTTATTTATACTATTTAATTTTTTTTTTTTGTTATTTATTGATAATTATTTACCTGTCAATTTGTGGCTAAATATTTTGCAGTATTCACGTGTTGTTTATTACTGCATGTAATAAAAAAAATTCAAATTTCAAAAAGTTGATTACAAGTTCCGTCCTGAATCAAATGATTCGCGATACGTTGGAATCGCTTTGAATCATTTTGCGACGTAATGGCTTAACGGACTTTGAGTATCAAAAAGCTCTGTTGATACATTTTCCGTCATATTAAAACCATTTCATGACATAACATTTAACAGATCACACTAATATTAGGCTATAGTTAACCTTAAAAAATACCCCTCCCCCACACTGCTTTTTCACAAATCGTATATATTCCTTAACCTTTTGATATAGCCTTTTAAATAACATGATTAAAATGACTTATTAATTTCATGTGATTTTTGTGACACACGTTTCTATGTACAGTCTGATTCATGTGATGATGATGGATGTGTGTTTTTGTGTCTTGTATGAATAATTGCTTCTTTGTATATTGAGCCTATGGGTGTATGGGAACACATCTATAGATTACATGACCCTCTCAACGACATGCTTTGAATAGATTTCATTTAACAAGCTGAACTATGTCCTCATCATGTGTGCGAGAGAGACCATCTTTAAGTTTGATCCTAGTAAAAGGATTTTCTAAGTCATTGCTTTAAGTGTGACCTGAAATTCCCTAAGTCTCACTAACTACTGGTCTTTCACGGCACCAGAGGGCTGTAGATGTGACTAATTAGTCAGTCACAGGGGGCACACGTACACACTCATACACACAAAAGTAAGCCTGTTAGTCACACAGACGATTACACAACTGTGCCAGGAATACAGCCGTGTCTGATGTCTACCTCTGGTCAATCTAAAGCCTATTTATGTGTGTGACAAGGGCATGTTTATGTGAACTATTAGGCCCAATTTTGCTTGCGTATGCATGTGTGTAATTGTGTAGATGTGCATCCTTTAAGTGAATGAGCTCTGTGACTCTTTGGGTACTTTCAAACCTAGGTGTAATGAGGCCTCATGAAATGACAGCGACACACAGCTGGGGGATGGATGGCAAAAATCATATTTTCAGTTTCATATGACAATCTAACATGTATGTCATTTGTTTACATTAGTTAATGTATTAACCAACAATGATCAACACATTTATTGCACTGACGATGCAGCTCAAATTAGAAGCATTGCCTGTTTAGACCAGTACCACATTACCTAGCCAAAAACAGATTGGATTGCAGTGTGAACGTCACCTTAGTGTGCAAGACAAATGTGAACAGGTGTATTGTGCTTGTGGCAATTTAGTAAAACAAGCATGCATTAACTATCTGGCCTGACAGGTAGTGAACTTCCTGGTAGGGGTGTGTTTAAGCGGCACTCACACTCACACACACTAAGAACAATAGTGGCTTTGATAGCCAGAAGGTAGGGGTGTACGAGTGTGTGTGAGTAACTGCTATAGCTTTCTGCAGGCGCTGTTGGCATTAACGGCATGAACTCAGGGAAAGTTCATGTTTGGTTTTGCGCAATACAACTACAACAGCTTAAGTCGGCAAATGAATGAGCCTTAAAGCTAATTAATTAATTTTATTATCACAAACTATCACAAAAGATCTGGCTTAATAAACACGTTCCATATACTAGAGGTTCTGTGTCTGGTTAGTGATTTTTTTGACACAGATGTTTCTTTGACATCTTCAGTAGAGCCACTGTTCAGCGTTAGACAGTCATATCCTCTCAAATGTTGGATTGGAGTTTACAGAGGTCACAGTGACCTGAAGGCGTCCCACCTCCACCGTGTATGCCCTGAACCTAGTGCTCACATGACGCCTCCGTACAAGAGTGTTTTATCCCATAGTAAGCTTTTGAAGAACTGCTAAGCTGTGAAATGAACTCATTTGCCCCCTAAATATGACCCTAGACGACCCTGGCCACAGCAGGAATGCGCTGTGACCTCATGTAAACTCTTAAGTTTAAGGGTTACTGGAGATTATCAATTATCTTTCCAGTTAACCTTCATTCATGTATAAATTAATATAATTACACCTAACGTAAATAATGAATGTATTATTTCAGATAAACGCTAAACGTTTCTTCGCGTTTCAGAGGTTCGTCATATTGATAATAGTAGTTATTATTATTACGCGATGCTAATGAATGCCGTGTGAGCACCTCTGTGTCAGTAATTTGTGCTAAGCACAAGGACATAATGGATTTTTTATTTATTTATTAAGCAGATCATACATGTTATTATATTTTGATATAATTTTAGTCGTTTTGTTTCCTCTTCAGAAACTCGTATGTGAGACTGAGGCACTTGTGCACCAACACATGGGTCCACAGCACCAACAACCCCATCGACAAGGAGGAGGAGAAGCCAGTTATGTTACGGGTGGGTGTTGTTTAAGTAATTCGCAACCGCACCGGCATATGTTCTCACAAGGGGTCTGAGGATCTCATCTCGGTAGCTAGGCTCTGGCAGTGCACCTACTGTTCCTCCTTGCACAAGGTAGCCGTCCTGCTGCTGGGTTGTTGCCCTCCTACGGCCTCCTCCACATCTCCTGATGTACTGGCCTGTCTCCTGGTAGCGGCTCCATGCTCCGGACACTATGCTGACAGACACAGCAAACCTTCTTGCCACAGCTCGCATTAATGTGTCATCCTGGATGAGCTGCACTACCTGAGCCACTTGTGTGGGTTGTAGACTCCATCTCATGCTACCACTAGAGTGAAAGCACTGCCAGCATTTGAAAGTGACTGAAACATCAGCCAGAAAGCATAGGAACTGAGAAGTGGTCTGTGGTCACCACCTGCGGAAGCACTCCTTTATTGGGGGTGTCTTACTAACTGCCCATAATTTCCACCTGTTGTCTATTCCATTCACACAACAGCATGTGACATTGATTGTCAATGAATGTTGCTTCCTAAGTGAGCAGTTTGATTTTACAGAAGTGTGATTGACTTGGAGTTACATTGTGTTTTTTAAGCGTTCCCTTCATTTTTTGAGAAGTGTATATATAGCCTAACCAAGTTTGATCCGGTAACAACGCATGATGGATCCGTCTTTTTAGGCAAGTAAGTGTCATGTCATGAAATGTTTTTAATAAGATGAAAAGTCTATCAGAGCTCTTTGACCATTGCGTTACAAAATGATTCGCGAATCATTTGATTCAAAGTGCGACTCCAAGGCGCATTTCCCGCATCAATTATTACTATTAGTCTTTAACTTGCTATAGGCTCTATTGTGTGTCAGTTTAATTTATGCTACATTTGCCTTTAATTTTATTTATCTGCATTGCATACATTTTTAAACATTTAGATATAGGCTACTCTTATGCCAAGTAAAATAAAACCCCTCATATAGTTTGCACCCCAGAGCCCGGATCTCACAAAAAGAAAAGAAAAGTACTGTAAAATCTAATTCTTCAATATGATTTTTAAAAAGAGTTTCAGACACATTACAAACACACACCAGACGAGGGCGCTATTGAGCTGAAGAGCGTCACAGCTATTCAGACTTCTTTCCAACTTTTATGAATCGACGCCACCAAAGAAATACAGTAAAGCTTTATTTTGTGGTGTCCATGTTGCACGTTACATGTGCATACCGCTATAATATCAATACATTTTGCATTATTACATGCAATAAACCATAAGACCAACCCTAATCCTAACCGCTAAGCACATGTAGCCTAGTTAATACTAATCAGTACTTAAATGTATAATTACACTCTACCAAGGACACTAAATTACAGCCTAACCGAAAAAAAAACATTTGCTAACCTAGGATTTACAGTTATGTTAAAGTGTTTTAATTGCCTTTGCCAGTATTACTGTATGCACCCAGAACAGAAGCTTTTGGTGACAGGAAGTATTGAAAGCATTCCATGCTCAGTGATTTTGTGCAATTGACATTCTCAGATAGAGCTGATAAAAAGTGGAGTCTAGTCGACCGTCTCATTAGATAAATTACAATCTGATTTGTTGCTACCCAATCCGGAAAGACTTCAGTGTGACAATGGATATTTAGGAATTCACATAGCCTACTTCTCAGTCAAAATAAAAATTTACACAGAAGACTTATTCAGCAAGCCACGGAGGTTATTGACCTTTGCACTCTGAGTGTGTGTTGTCTGATGTATTATACACATCATAATTATACAGTGTGAATAATCCTAGGACATTTGCATGGAAGGGAGAAAAGACTTTCCCAGGAACCTTGGCTTTAAGTGAAACGATAGACGAGCGACCGGTATGTCAAACTAAAACAAACATGAACGCAGACGTAAAAGCCAAACAATGGCAGATCTGAGCTCAGAGGCGGAAACGCGGCGAGATGCAGTGAGAGATCTGTTGATGACAGGATGGTGGGAAATAGCTCAGACATAAACTATACTGACACACTTGTGTCTCTTTAAAGTGGAGAAAAATACCTCTCCAGTGCCTCACATCAGGCGGAAAGACTCAAAGTCAAGGCTAAATGATCAAAGACATAGTAAGCAAAAGATCACAAGGCCTAGTTCTGTTTTTTTTTTTTTTTGTTGTTGTTTTTTTGCACAGCTTCTCAAAGTTACTAAACTGTTGTAGCTTCTCTCAATGTAATATATTATAAAATAATGGGTCAGATGCACTGATTTTTATTCTATTTAATTAATACATTTTTCAATCATGATTGTTATATTGGCCATTATATATCATATATTTTTTCTTCTACAAAAATGAGACATGCAAATCACTTACTTATTTTAAACAGTATTTTCATCAAAAAATAAAAAAATAAAAAATAATATATATATATATATATATATATATATATATAATTTTATATTAACAAACTTCATAATTAACTACAAACTCTTGGTAGTTTATTTAAAGAATAAATAAATAATAATAATACAAAAAAAATATATATATATATATATGTAGCTATATATTTTTTTCTTTTAGTTTATTACGAAGTTTGTCCATATTCTAGATCTGATATAAAAAGGAGATAACAGTGGTGTTGATGTTTGCCTTGCCATTTTATTAGTTTACCATGACTTGACTATCATTTTTGACTGTCAAGTATGCATCTTTCTAATTTATCGAAGATAATTTGTCATACGGATAATATAACTAATCTCAAAAAGTATAGCCGCATGTACAGTTAAGTTCATATCATGTTTTTAGCATGCAAGTAATCATATTTAATCACATCCCAGAAAAAAAAAAAGAGTTCACCCAAAAATACAGTGGATGGCAACTGTTTGGGAACGTCAAATCTTCAAACACTTATTTTGGGTTCAGAAGAAGAAAGAAATTCATACAGATGTGGAACGACATTAGGGTGAGTATAACTAATGATGACAGAATTTTACTTTTCGAGTGAACTTACCATTAAAAATTCTTGTAATGACTGATTTTTGAGATTACTTCAGTACAACTTTATGGTGGTTTCTACCACTGAAAAACATTAACTCTTTCTTCAAGCTGGCTGATTTCCTGTCATTATGCAGCATGTCTCCTGAAAGAGCGCTCTGGTATACAGATGTAGGTTTTACACAACTCAACTTTCACAGAACATTGACTCATAGGTCATAAATGTTTATATTTGGGAATGTGCAGTCTATTTTGATCATGCATTCCCAAAAATGTCAATTTATTTAATACAAAGGAAATTATGTTTTCAAATGATTGCTAAATAAATGTACACATTTATATAAATATTTCAGCTTATCATGAACTGATTATCAAATAGACATCTTTTGATTTTATTAAGCTTTATGAAACTTTTCTACTGTAGTACTATTAATTTTGCACGCAGGAGATAATTTGGCATGTGGATAATATAACTTGTGATGTAAACTCTCATAAAAAGTATAGTCGCATGGAAAGTTAATTCTTAGGTTGTTCAAATCTTATTTTTAGCATGCAAGTATTCATATAAAATCACATTTCCAGAGATTTCAAGAGATAGTTCATCCAAAAATCCATACTTTTATTAATGCTTTTATTATGTCAAAATATGTCAAATATCAGTGTGTCAGATTTTAAGGCTGATTAGAATGAGTCTTGTTTTCCTTCAAAGTGGGTTGGAGGTGAAGGACGAGTGGACAAGCTGCTCGAAGTGTTTCTAATAAGCCATCATGCATTCTCTCTAAGGGCAGCGGGCCGTGTTTCTTTCGATCTCTGTCTAATCCTCATGATTTATTTGCATTAGTTCTTGGCAGCAGAACAGAGGTCTCTGGAGATCTCACTGAGCTGCTAGTGATTCCCTCATGAGACATGCAGAGATTCTAGACATCTTAAAAGATGAAGTTTGCATTGATCCCCTAGATTGTCTATCCATGCCTCATGTTTGAACCGTCCTATTAAGATTGAGCTGTTGTTATGCATGCAGACGTACATTACCGTCAACCCCAGATTGTTTTTGTTGCCGGATTTGATTTAGATGTTAGTATTGGGCTCTCAGCGTTATATTGTTCTTTGTAAGGTCACGTGAGGTGAAGCTCTGATGGTTCAGATCCGCACAGACTTAGTCTGGATCCTATAGACACTATACCAGATAACAGAGAATGTTCTCACAACGTCCTCTAATGTTTTTTAAAGGTTACGTAAATGTAAGAACAAAATGTTCTTAATGTTTATGGAATGTTCCCATAACATTGAGACAAAAGAGTTCTTCTTTTAGAACATTCTCATGGTGTTATTTGTTCTTGATGAATGATCTCATAATGTTGAGGGGAAAAAAAACGTTTTTAAATGCCTTTCACACAAAATGTGTTTGCATCTGTTTATAAACGTCAGATGAAGCGCTCAGAAATAGTTTTTCTAAGTGCATTGTAGAATGCCTCTCTGCTTAGCTTTTCAATTAAAACAGTAGTTATCCTGCCGCTGTAAACAAAAAGCTTGCAATTCATGCCCCGCCTCTGAGGTCTTCTGATTGGTCCAGTGTTTTGCAACCGATGAGCTGAAGCAGCCCTTGTGCAAAATATTACAAAATACTGTGAGCGCAGCGGCCATACACATCCATAGTGTGTGTGTTTACATAGAAAACAAAGTAGGGCGTTGACATGGGGGAAATGTGAAAATGGGAATGCGTTAAAGGGCCAGCAGAAAACTACAAGTAAACATTTTAATAATCAGGTTGTAGGCCCCATCACAGCACAGGGACTGCGCTTGTTAAAATCACCAATGACTTGCTTCTTGCGTCAGACCAAGGCTACATCTCGATCTTAGTTCTGCGTTCGACACTATAGATCATATACTAATAGATCGACTACAAAATTATGCAGGTATCCAAGGGCAGGCTTTAAGATGGTTTAGATCATACCTGTCTGA
>JAUCMU010000013.1:6516905-6527985 GCA_032275025.1 Enteromius treurensis
TTAATCAAATCCGTTAAAGGATTGTTAGGCTGCATTAATTAGATCAGCCGGAACCGGGAACACTCCCCTTAACACATAATGTACTCGTTACATCTTAAAAAGAATGGCATCTATGCTAATATTAGTCTGTCTCTCTCTTATTCTATTTCTTAGTCCATATCCAGATCAGATGGTGTCTCAGCACAAAGAGATGATCTTCATTGGCGACCAGAACACCTAGATGAGCTCCGTGGACAGATTGCTGGAACCAAATGCACACAAACTATACAAACACACACTATAAGTCCTTAACACAATCTGACGTGTTTAAAATTGAACTGGAAATTAGGTGCTGGGCCCCAATAAGCCTGGTGATTTCTCCCAAGGTTTTTTTTCTCCTCCATTCTCTCATCGAAGGGGTTTTGGTTCTTTGCCGTTGTCGCCTCTGGCTTGCTTAGTTGGAGGCACCTAATTTCTAGTGATAATCATCGTATTGATTACAGAGACCGTCTTTGCATTTGATAACTGAATAGTTTAAACTCTTCATTATACATTACCATTCCTCTATTCTCCTTTTTGATAATGTTCAGTGCTTTGCTACAATCTGTATTGTTAAAAGCGCTATATAAATAAAAGTGATTGATTGATAGCCCTTTTCTCTGCTGTGTCTGTGAGTGTTGCCAAAAATCTGAGCCAGCCATCATCCCTCTAATCCATTCAGAGGTCACATGACACTACAACAGCATGCATTAAAGGGCCAATACACCTCCGGTGTCCTCGTTGTTTAAGACAATATGAACATAGGGAAGCCTGTCCAAAATCAACACTCGTCCCTTGAGCCATTTTCAACATATGGGACCTGGGTTGGGCTGTGCTGGGCTCAGATATGGCTCCACAGGTGAAAACAGAGAACAGATGTGGATGGCTTGGCACGGCACTCAATAGGGGTATTGTGCTGATGTGAATATGATATCATTACCGTACAGATTAAGTGGAACGGAACACTACGCTAAATGAAACCTGGCAACTGCACACACGTGTGAGCTTTATTAATAGCTAATACACACTGCTGATATATATGTCTTTCATCGAGTTTTCTACTGAAGCGTGGTGTAGATGCAGTGCAGATTATGATAGGTTTTTAAAGAATCCAGGTTTCACTCAGTAGGAAGCAATTCCGGGCTGAAAGTTGACAGGTTGATGTGATTCAATCTCTTAACTTGTGACTTTGAATATCTGATGTGATGACCGCTAGAGCACTTTGGTTTGTAATTAGTTGTAATCAATGTGACCTGACTGACTTATGCAGTCAGTGATACGTTATTATATAATAATTTAGTCACATTAAAATTAATGAATGAAATTAATTGCAGATGCCAGTTGGTTTGATAAATTGTTGAATACTGGTGTTTTGGGTCACTTGTACTTGTCTCTTAAGACATTTGACAGTCTACACATTATTTATGCTGCAGTTAATCACATTTTTATGTTAAAAGCTTTTCTCTACTTTTAAAAATTATCTCAGGTGGGCCAAATGCTGCACGCTCACCCATCTAAAGTACTTTACCTCTAGCTATGTGCAGATGCGAGCACATCTCTCTTTTCACTAGTTGGGAGATAATAGCAACTTTCTGAGCTGGCATTAGAGAAATATCATCACCCTACTCTCTTTTAACTGCCAAAAAATTAGGGATCGTGACCTTTATACCTGTCATCAGTGTATGCTAAGTGCAATTTTGAGTCTCTTTTTTTCCAACTCGCTGACGTTTGTGAGGGACTGCAAAAGAAAATTAAGAAGAAGAAGAAAAAAGAAGTGTTGGTTGTTTCCTAATGGAGAAAAACTTGAAAAGTTGATTAGCAAAATTGGAACACCTCCAAGGATTCTGATATCTTATACAGGGTGTAGAAAAGTTGGATCTTTAAAGTAGGTCTTTGAAGACTACTGGTGTCATATTCATGGTTTGGCAATGAATAAGTGTTTCAGCATCATTGTGAGCATGTCATTTACAGTGACAGAAAAGGAAATCTGATCAGCGCTGTTGTTCTGTAGTACTGTGTGGTGGGGCTTCAGGGCAACATTTTTTTTCACAATAACACAAACTTTTTAATACAGACCAGTATTGAGACTGTAAGACTTTTGTTCATCTTCAGAAAACAAATTTAGATATTTTTGATGAAATCCGAGACTCTTCGTAGACCGTAAAACAACTGACATATTCAAGGCCCAGAAAGGTAAAGACATCATTACAATAATCCAAGAGCATCAGCGATTCAACCGTAAGCTATGGCAAGAGTTTTTGTACATGAGGAAAACAAAAATTAACCACTTTATTCAACAATATCTTCTCTTCCGTGTTAGCCTTTAAAGCCTGATGCGTGTGTGTGCTGCTCATGCAGGAGCTCACTTTAACTATGAACAGGAAATAACTATTTAACTTGCTGTAGCAGGAACTGCAGTCTGACACCCACTTCCATAAAACATCGAGAGTGGCGCGGTGGCCTAAAGTCAGTATTTTTATGTTATGAAAATATAAAACTATATTACGTTTTATAAAGCAAAATATTATATTTTATATATTTTTTTATTATAAAAATATTACACAATTTTTATTTAAGAAAATAGCTAAATGTTTTAACATGGCTTTAAAAAAATGCTGGGTATAGCTGGTGTTTTGCATGCGTTTGGCCAATCAGTGTACACTTGCAGCACTGGAAGTTTTTATAGAACTGTTAGAAACTCTAACAATTAGTTCCTAGAATTAAATATGTTCCTAGTGTCTTGATTAAAAAGAGGGAACTTGCACCAATAGTTCTAGGAAAAGATTCCTCTTGTGCGAAAGCCCCTAATAAGTACCTTTGTATTATTTGTGAGTAACATTTTTAACATTCTGTAAACGACTGGGAAAAATACCAGTTTTGTTAAGTTATGTTATTTGTTAAATTAAATAATACAAAAATATGAGAAAATACATCTATTGAGGTGAAAGTCATTGTCAATGGTTTGTTAATAGTGAGAAATGGAACTTTATTGAACTTTATTAAACTTAAAGGAAAAACTTGAACAAAATGTCTGGAGAATAAACTGAAAATAAGTTAAAATTCAAGCACTAAATTTACTAAAACCGAAATAAAAATAAATTCAAGCAAAACAGTAAAAAAAAAAATAATAAAAAAAAATAATAATAATAATATAAATGGCAAAAGCACATACTTCAACTGGATTTAAAATAAAAGTTAAAATAGTAAAATAAAAGCTCATTTGAATCTTTAGGCAAATAAATACTAAAATAACACGAAAAGAGACTTTGCCAAGCCAAATAATAGCTCATTTGGAATATTAATAAATACTATATATAATATCTACTAAAATAACATTGAAAAATAATTTACATTTTTAGCCAATTAAATTATGCATTAACTGTTTAAATCATTGGGCATTAACCAATTTATGTATGATTGATGTTTGAGTAATTTTAGTTTTTACAGATTTGAATAAATACAATCCATAATGCATTCACTTACGAACTTCAGTAGTTTCTGTCTTACCTGGGTGATGTTCTTGATGCCATGGATGTATTATTTTGCATTTGGGAGCTGTGTGTTTCCAGTACGGCAGACACCTGACTCTGTTCCCCTGCTGGCTTTGAGACAGACCTCATTAAGTCCTCTTGTGTCTGTCTGTGGCTCTACTGTGTGCCGGCTGGCACAATGCCATGTCTCTGCCAAGGTTAACTGTCACCACAGGCTTTGACATGTCTCCCTCTAGCAGGGCTAATGTTGCCCAGGGGAGTGGTAAATGTGTTTGCACCTTGCCCGCTGGGCAGACTGGCAGAGCTGTGGTGTCCCAGCAGAATACTGGCATGAGCACCTGTTTCTGCTGTGGATGGGCATTATCCCTGCATTCCATACTTGCAGCCACGGACACACCGCCTTTGTAATATTTTAGCAAATGAGCACTTTCTCTATAGCACTTCTTGCTGGCTCAAGTCAAAAAGAGCCCATTTATAAGTCTGTACGAATTTGGCTCAAGTCCCTCATTCAGTGGGATTTCATTGTCCGTAACGGTAAATGTGATCGCCAAAAAAGGTAAAGGTATATTTGTCGGATAATTTGAGGCATCATTCAAGTTTGATTACTTTTTGAACAAATGAAAAGTGCTTTCGTACAAGGAACATTTATAGCAGTTTGCAGTCTTAATGAGTAATTGATGTGATGGCAAAGGTTGATATTAAATCAGCAAAGAATTTGTTGAGAAAAGTCGGGTGTTACCACACACCATTTATATAGTGGCCGCTGGTCATCTGATCGATAGTGTGGACGGTCTAATACCTTGATTGACCGTCTGCTGCTAAAACCAAATGATGTAGAACTACATTACAACACTGGAGTTCCCAGCTCAGGATTTGCTTAATATAAACAAAAAGCCTTGAACATTCGCGAGTTGGCGCTCTTCATCGTTTTGAACGCTGGTGTTGGAAGACTGCTGGCTCTATTTTGGGAACCGTCCTGCTGTTACAAGATCAAGGTCCAGGAAAGATGTCATATCGGAGGCAGCTGTCGAGAACTTGTATCTCTATGTTAGTCTGTCGCTTATAGCTTCTTACCTCACGGACGCCGGGTTATGAAAATATCAGGTCTGTTTATGCCTGCCCATATGGTGGACGAAGGATCTAAATCAAGCATCCGTGTAGAAGTTGCCTTTTTGAGCTTGTTGGAAACCTAGTTTTTCATGTGGTGTATGTTCTGGTTTATTAGTTATTAAAAAATGCTAAATCTCATCAAATTGGTGAAAGGATATGCTGCCACTATTTAAGTGTCTTTTCTTTCTTTCTTTTCAGAAAATGTTAAAATATTTAATAAAATATAATAATAATAACATAATAAAATAATAATAAATAATAATAAAATATTTAATAATTACATTTAAAAATAATAATGTAAATAAATAATATAAAAAATATATATTTTGCCATACAATTCATTATTAAACATTATTATCAGTATTATTAATTATTATTTAATAACTATATATATATATATATAAAATGACAGTATTTTTTAAGTATCACTGATACCTATATGTCTTTTTTAAATATATATTTTTTTATTCTATTTAATATTTAACGATTGATTATAGCCATTCACCATAACATAATTGAGAATATCATTTGTAACATTTATTAGACTTAAGTCTTAAGTAAACTTAAAGCACAAAAAGCCATTATATTAAATAGCGTATTTAATGCAGGCTTGCTCCCATTTTAAAAATGTTCTATAGCCATATGCAACTATGTTATCTAATTCACTTTGCATGTCGTTCGATGTAACAAAAGTGATGTGTCCAGCTTTGACCTCCCTGAGTGTGTCCTTCATTTGTAGTTTCTCTCTTTCATTTGTCTTTCGTCGCTGTCAGGCAGATGCCAAGACTCTCCCGCACTTAAAGCACAATGAGGAGAGAGGGAGGTGTTTCTTTGGTGGAGCAGCCTTCTGTCTGCACTGTGATAATGGTGTTAGAACAGCAGTTATTCTCAGCTGTCCCACACTCCCTTGAATTAGCGGTTCTCCAAAATAAGCTCTACAGTGTCTCATGAAGACAAAAGGTGAAAGGACGACGTGGAACCTAATAAAGTAGAGTACTCTTTGTTCATATAGTTTGACATTAGCAGTTACTAAGCTAACAGGGGGGGGGTAAAATAAATATACAAAGTGATTCATATCTGTATAAAATAAAGATTCTAAGCTTTCAAATGGTACCACATATGGGGTGATTGGTGCATGCAAAGAGTAAAAAATTCAAGGCACAACTTGAATGTAATGTTGGCGGCGCCGGCGGGTCCACTGGGTTTAAGAGGTTAATATTAATATCTTAGGGTGGCTAGTGATATATGCATCCTTTATTAATTGCACAGACTTTTTTCTTTTTCTTTTGATTGTTTTTATCTAACCATAAAGTGCAAAATTAGAAATTCTTATTAAAAAAATAATTGAAAAAATTACTGCTACACAATTAAATATTTCGGTAGCCATAATGTGTTGTCACCTGCTGCTTTTTCTTGTATCAGCTACAGAGAGAATGGTTTTCCCACTATGAAGCATGCATGCTTAATATTCCCACCCTTCTGGCCTCGTCTGTGGTTAGCAGCAAACAGCCACACGTTCTCCCGTCACTGCTAGCCGTAAATTACCCAGAGGTCAACACCAGTGTCCCAGCACAGCGTACACTCACAACTCCAGCCTGGCTTTCCGTTACGGATGGATGAGGAAGTCCACTGAGGCCTGTTTGAGACGCAGGCATCGAGAAGCTCAGGCAACAATAGACCCAGAGCTGTGGCGCTCTCAGCGGGGTTGTGTGAAACCAGAGCCGAGCAGAAGTGAGAGTAAGTGCCCTCCTGGGGGCCGAGGGGGGTATTTATAATGTTAAGTAGTGCAGTTGCTTGCCCTTTGCCGTTTGTGTGGGATGTGGAATGTGTGATGTGTGTCATTAGAAGGATCTCGTGAACATGAGACTGAGGTTTATGTGTAGATTAATCAAAGTCTTTAGTGCGTACTTGCATGGGCCTTTATAGCGACATGATCGGTTACTGTAACACATTACATATCTCATTGCATGCTGCTTTGACTTTATTTAGCTCTTGTAAAACAGCTCGCAACGAGCAGCTTAGTAAATCTAGTTAAGTAGTTTCAGACAAAAGAGATTTTACCAGGACTGTTTGAGCTCCAGTTGGAAAGGAGCCAGTGGACTGATACAGACACGCATGATGGGAAGATTTACACAGCTCTGTGCCTCTCACAATAAAAGCTTGCAGATATTTTGATCTGCATGTACACATGAGATGCAGTGAGTGATGATAACAAGAGAGAGTATTACAGTAAAAACCACTTGTTGAGTTTATTCCCTTTGAAACATTAGCTTATGTAGTATACCAGCTTGCCTTATGCAGGTTGTGTGCACATATATATATATACATATACAACTTTTTCTGTTTAAATTCATGTATTTTCTGAGGCAACATAGACACATTAAAAGGCACATAATTTTCACCCCGAATACTAATTACACATACTTTTACATTTTTTAATTTGCCACTAGGTATTGCCCATATGTCAGTAAGACTTTTTTATTTATTTATTTAAAACAGAAGAAGATTTAATACGCTTTCTTCCCTTTTAAAATATATTTTAATAGTCATTTGAATTTTTACATAAATATTGTGTTATACTGCAGGACAATTTAACATTATTTCAAATAAATTTTGACATTTTGTTCTCCAAAAATGCATATAAAACCTTAAAAGTAGACACTTTACTTGCATTTAACATGCTTTCTATGGGCATAACTTCGCTTTTGTGAATTTCTTATGATGCGGACATCTTGATAATTTTTTCCTTAAATAATTTCTTTATTAAATTAATTTTATATTTATTAAATTTTGCATGTATTTATTTATTTGCAATTGTCCTATTAAAACCCTATACCCATTAACTTTGATGTTTCCTTCCACCACATAGTTTTGCCAACAGGATGTGATGAGGTTGGGTGATTAGGATGATTTAGTAATGTCTCTTCATATACAAATATGATGATGTAATGAAGTAGAGATGTAAGAAAGAAGTCACGGTTAATAATGAAGTTCTCTGAACTCCAGACACAGGACATACCGTATTCATTGCAGTTTGTATGAGACAGATCAGATCTCTTTTAAACCAAAGACGAGTCTATTTCCAGCCTCAGACATCCCTGTGTTTTGAGTCACATACCGGCCTGCCTTGATTTACAGTGTAAAGATACAGATACAGAACAGAACATATCAGGTAATTAGTTTGCTGTGAGTTGTGTTACAGTTTAGCGTCTGTGTGTGAGTTACTCTTTGTTTGTGGTCTCATACTTTACTGCAGCTGCCTGTCCATAAATCAAACTCCGTAACATGATCGGCTTTTACTCATTGATGTTCATATCCTGACCATGTCAGTGACTGTGACTCTTTCTGTCTTTCGTTCTCTCTCTTCATGCGCTGGGCACAAATTCATGTTCTCACCACATCATATTCATGTTCACACATCTAAAAATCTCCAGGGGTTTTGAAAGCCCACCCGCATTATGTGTATGCTAGTATATTAAAAATGCAAGCACCATATGGAAGCATTCCGTAGAGAACAGAATCACAATTACTTAGTGTTGGTATTTTAAACAAACCCTAAACCTACATATTACAGCATCCAACTGTTCACAAAAATCATACTTCAAATTGTTTCTTGTAAAAGAAGTTAACTTTAGTAACCTTTAATAAAATATTAACTTTTAATAAAGCCAAGTGCTATTACATTTCTGAACGATCTTATAAAGTGATCAGGGTTATAAGATTGCAAAAGTGAAAAGACCTTTGAAGTATTGTAGACACCAGTAATGCATTGAGTAATTAATTACTGGAATTTAATTGCTTTTCCTTTGAAAAAGTAAAGTAAGGGTTTGCTTAAATTTTTTTTTCTGTAATTTTACAGTTACTTCATTTATGTATTCATTAAGCTTTCTACGATTTCTTAAAAAAAAAAAAATCTATGGTCATATATCATATGCTAATACTTATAATAAATACAAAGTCTTTTTGATCATATAATGTTTAATGTCTTCACTGCAACCTGTCAAAAAAAGTTATTATAATAAATAATTAAATAATAAGAATATTTACCAGAAGAATTATTAACCAGATTATATTCACTAGAGAAATACAGTACTGTTTGTTTGTTTTTTTATATCTTTTTATAAAATCAATTAATTAGATATCCAAAAAATCTAAGGATTTATGAAAAAAAAAAAAAAAAAAAAAAAAAAAAAAATATATATATATATATATATTATTATTAATAACAATAATAAAAAAAAAACCTTCATAGGACATTTTTTAAATATAATTCTTGTTTAAATTGTGGTTAAACTGTCTAATTTACTGTCTAATTTGGTCGAATCACGAAAAAAAAAAAATTTAGAATAAAATGGGATTTGGGGAGAAAAACGGATTGCATATTGGGCTCTATAAATTAAAAAAACAATACAATAAATTTTATTTTAATTTAATTTAAAAATTAAAAATTCAATTTCAAATTCTCCTTAGCAACTATTTGGAGAACCTAAACAACCCCAAAGCAACTTGCTAAAAACTGTTTGAACACATTAGCGTTGTGATGGCAAAAATTAATATATATATATATATATAATATAATATTTATTTATTTATTTATTTATCTTTAGAAATATTTTTTTTATAACGAAAGGATTCGTTTTTGGCTGTTTTTCAGTACTGAATATTGTGTAAATTGTGCGTGCAAGGAAAGTAAACAATAAATCTCTGTGTCTTCCTGCTGTTTGTTCAGTGTGTCTTACAGTCTCTGCAGGTCAAGTGCAGTATAACTTTGGCCAGTCGTGACTCACCTCGAGAGTTCAGGTTTCATGACTTGTGTACAACCGGGCCTGCCTTTTTTTTTTTTTTACAAGGATTCCACTTCCAGTCTTTCTCTAAGAACACAAACCTACATCTGTGTAGTATTTGATATGACCTGACAATCTTTAAATTGGTGTTTTTAGAGTAAAGACTTTAAAGGACCTTTTCCTTTAAGAGTACTGCAATTTTCCTTTATTAAGACTTGGGAAAAGCAAAAGTATCAGATATCTCCTTTTCTGAACAATTTGTGCCAGACATAGAGTCAAATGAGCTTGTAAAGAGATCCCATGGTTGTGCTGACACATACACAGAAAAATGTAAGAGAGGCAGTAAATTTGAGCGCTACTCTAAATATACTGTCCTCTATGACAGTACAGCTCACATATAATATCAGAAATGTCTGAATGGCCCGTAAAAACAAAATGCTCTTTATTCTGATTTGTTATAGATTTTATCTCCAAATGTGTCAGTTAGCTTCCAGTGTTTACTGTGCATGTGCTCACAG
This sequence comes from Enteromius treurensis, assembly GCA_032275025.1. Lineage (NCBI taxonomy): Eukaryota > Metazoa > Chordata > Actinopteri > Cypriniformes > Cyprinidae > Enteromius > Enteromius treurensis. The sequence goes on from JAUCMU010000013.1 coordinate 6,526,827, forward strand.
GTTATAGTCATTGAGGTCAGCAGTAAGTTGTTCCATGTGTCCCTCTGACAGTAATCTAAAAGTCTTCTGTCATACTACAGACCTCCTGCAAAATTCTCCAGATTTCAGTGCATTTGTCTCCACCTATTTAAAGGTAATTTCTGTTGAAAGTGCTCATTGTTCTCAGACAAGCTTCGTAGAAGTATTTAAATACAGTATATTGACTACACAATGTACTGTAAAAACATAGTATAGTGTGTGTGTGTGTGTATATATATAATGAATATAAATATATACATGGAAATAATAAATAGCGTATACTGTATGTGTGTATTATGCATAATAAATATACACAGTACACAAACTTTTATTTTGGATGTAATTAATCGCAATTAATTGTTTGACGGTGCTAATAATTAATTATCTATCCACTTTACATGTTCATGGCTGATTTGAAAAACCCAAATGTTACAGGAACATGTCAGAAGTCTCTGTCGCTGTGGGACATCCTTAGACAAAGAAGAGAGAAGGACAGAAAAAAAAGGAGAGAATTGTAATTCCAGGGTTGGCAGGAGCAGCTGCATCCCGAAGGTGCCGTGAAATTATCTGGTTACCTCACCGTGGCTTGTACACAAAGGGACTAATGTCATAGTAAAATACTGTAGCGAGCCGTTTAAGTCTTTACAGCTTGTTGGAGAAGTAAGTCCATTATCAGTTTTTTGGGTGGTGTCGCCACACAATTCACACAGGTCATCTATCACTGTGAGCTTCCTCTCAGGGGTCATGTGCTCAACCAGACGTATTGTATATGAAAGATGTTTGGTGTGTGAACCACTCATGAAATTCTTTAGAAGGTCACAAAGAGATCATTAGACATCTTGTGTTGTTGCTATTGTGTTGTGTAGTTGTTCACTGAAAAAGGTTGAATTAAATTTTCTGCTCTTTTAAACATTTTAAAAAATGACCGTGATTTTAATGCTAAAAAACTGTTAAATGGTTATTGGTGAATTCCTGTAAAATTGACAGAAAAAAAACCATAAACTGACGTTCCCAGAATTCCTTGCACTGCATTTAAAATTTTGCTTGAATGTGATGTTTTTTCTTCAAAGGTGCCATAGAATGCATTGAGAGAATATTTTAAATTGTTCTCTGATATGTACATAGAAGGTATGTAGCTTAG
>JAUCMU010000013.1:6528085-6538287 GCA_032275025.1 Enteromius treurensis
TTATGTCCATGTACTGAACTGTTATTATTCAACCATGCCAAGGTAAATTCAGTTCTCCATTCTATGGCACCTTTAAAAATAATTGTTTATTCTTATCCGTTATGTTCATTAGGGTTATATGTTGCATGTAATGTTGTTAAATGAATGTTTATTACATATTTCAGTTTAGTGAGTCTCATCATGATGGTGTTTGTGTGAATGAGCACCTTCTATATATGTTCATATAAAACAGATTAAAGTACTTTTTATAGGTTGGTAAATTAACATTATATCAGTTAAGGATTAAGGACAGTATTTCACTGTAAAACCTTAAAATGTTGTTACAGTTTTTTTTTTGTTTTGGTCGAATTCCGGCAGCTTCCACAGCTGCCAGTTTTTTACCCTAAATTTTACGTATGTGTTTTTACAGTGTAAGGCTGTGCAAACTTTTCTGGCCAAGGATCACTAAATGAACAGCAATTATTTAAAATAAAATCATTCACTCTTTTTATCACTTTTTTAAAATTAGTTTAATGCTTTTTTTGCTGAATAAAAGTAGTAATTTCTTTCAAATATAGTCTTACTGTCCTCAAAAGCTTACTCTAGATTATGTGCTCTATAATAAAGATTTTCTAGAAATCAATGCAATAATGAGATTTTAATTGTTGTCTCTTAATTGCATCTTTCCTGAGGAAAAAAAGAACAACAATTATATAATACAAGGACAGAAATGCATTTGGGACCATTTTCCAATACAGTTCCTGTATTTTTCTTGTTAAAATATTCATTTTTCATAGATTGGGAATGCCAATTCATCTTGACATAAGTCAAAAGAGGTTTATTTAGAGATTATTATTAGAGGCTAGGTTGACTAAACCAGGCAAATTAACATTTCTTGGAATGATTTGGTGATGACCAACGTTTTTTGGGCAATAAATAATGACGCAAATACCAGTAATGTAATGTTAGTAAATTGTGTTGTGTGATACATTTGAATACCGTCCTTCCATTAATTTCAGGCGCAAAAATAACTGTGTCTGCACTTTTTCAGTGCTTATTCTTCACTTTGTATTTTTAGAAAATCCTGACAGTAACTGCAAAACACAGTCTGGCTCTAAAACAGAAGAACATTGTATCATTCTATTCTTTTTACAAGTGATTTTTAAAATAATATATTTGATCCTAATGATGACTCCTCCCAGATAATCATAACTCCACAAGGCATGTGTTATGTGTCAAGCGCCACAGACGTGTTTAACCTAAACTTTCCCAGAGTTCACAGTAACAGGGTTTCTGTGGTTATGTCTGACACGCCCTACTTCACATGTGGGATCCAGATGCAGCAGTGCAGGACCGGTGTGACCCGGCACGTGTGTGTCCTCAAGAGTGAACACCTCAAAACACCTTTCCTTGAGTCTCTATGTATACTGTAGCTGAGAAATGCTGAAAGAAGATCCTCAACAACAAATAGCCCTTTTTTAAATGCTCTGAGCATTCCTTCACGCTGACCGAGGTCAATAGATGGAGCCAGGGCTTTTGATGAACACACTTTGTGTATAAACTAAGACTGCAGGTCACTTTCTTTCCAAGTATTTGAGGATCTTCATCTGCCAGTAATCTTAAGCAATAATTTCTCCACTTTCTGCTTCTCTCATTCCTTCTCTACTTCTGCCAAATGAAGCAACATCATCTTCTGAATTAAGACTTGTGTTTGGTGCCAGATATCTCACGTTACTGTTTTCCATGTCCGCTTGTCTTTCTTGGTAGTAGTGCCTAGTATGAGCAGGCTGGTTGTGGTTGTGCTTGTGGTCATGTTTTAAGTACCTCTGAAGGGCAGATGTGGGGCAGTTCCTTCAGTTTGACTTTAGCCTCTGCAATGGAGATGGAAATAAACAGGCTTTGTTCTAGACAGCATTGTTGGACAATTGTCATGTTCCCACAAGTACTATTTGCAAACACCAGTGGCAAAGTTATGCTGTCTTATAAGATTACCCTTGTTATGATCAGAAGCAGCATAACGTAGTGTAATTTACGTGTAAATAACTTTAAACAGTAAAATAAATATACAAAGTGATTCATATCTGCATAAAATAGAGAAATCACATGGTATTGAACAGATTTTTTCTCTCTGTACGTGATTTAAATTTAGTCTGGAGCTTTCATTTGAGTGTAGCTGAAGAGGCACGATCCTAAGCTTGCCTCAGTGACACAAGTGAAGATGCTTCACTGTAGAATAAAGATTTAAAGAAACTGTGCTTCTTATAAATCTTTAGAAATTTTGTCAGTCACTTTCTTTTGGGCATTTCTTTCGAGCTAACCTCTCGAACTCTCCACATCACACTGGACCAAGTGTTTTGATCTTATAACCCAAGATCCTCATTCAGTCGAAAAGTCAGATATGAATGCACTTCAGGGTTTTCGACTCTTAAGAACACACCTCTGATCTCTTACACACCCCTCAGGGAATCTCGCCTTTTCAAATTTTCTTTCTGTCCTGCTATCAAAAAGAGAAATAAAAATAAAGAAAAATCACATCCAAACTACAGAGCGAGGAGATCTATAGATGCAACAGCCTTTCATCACGGGTCTGTGGAAGCACGTGTCATGCATTTGAAGAAAGCAGAGGTTGTTGTTTTCTGTCTTGCTGGGAGTTGGTTTCAGGGTTTGGCCTTCGGAGGCTGAGGAAGCAGTGGGAGCCTGACTAGACTGTGATGCCGGAGGGATTCTCGCAGTGGAGCGCCTCTTGCTTGCTGAATGTAGACGGTACACAGCTGATCTAGGAAGAGTCAGGGGTTTTGGGTGAAATGAGCATCTGAAGGTTTCTGCGGGTGGCGAGGACTAATTAAAGAAAGATACGGTGCAGGATTTCTGTATACTGCCAAAGATTCTGTTCTGAATATGTTTAAAATTATAAAGGTTATTGTACAAAACATATTCTGAATGCTGTTGTCTATGTAAAGATTTAAAAGATGTCAATGCTAAAGATTCTAAATGTTAAAAGTAAAACGATTCTAAATTCCAAACATTCCAAAAGTGGATACTAATGTTTAAGATTATGAATGTTATTCTAAATGTAAAGGTTAAAAAATATTCTAATGCTAAAGATTTGAAATGTCCAATATTCAAAAGATTTTAATGCCAAACATTCTAAATGTTGAGATTCTAATGCTGTACTGTAGATTCCACAATAGTGAATCTTATGTATTTGCTAAATGCTAAAAAAATCAAAAAGATATTACATTTTAAGATACTTATAATGCTAAAAAATATTTTGGTTTGCAAATGCTAAAAATAAAAAAATATATATTTATTGCTATAATTGATAATTACAACATTTAAACTAAATTTTAAGATAAAACATGCTTGTTGATTCCACTTTAACATATGTAAAGATTTAAAATATTAAAGACTGGACTGAGACGGCATCAGAACTGATGGATATTTTATTTGTGGGATGAGAGCAGGTGGGCAGACTGATGATCTCTTTATCAGTCTTCATCACATGATGAGCTTGTTTTCTGCTTGACTGATTAACTAGTGTCTTGTGGGAAGAGGAGAAATGAAGCTGGGCTCATTGTCACAGTCTCTTATTCCAAATTTTTGTCTAGAAACAGTTTGTTCTTTTCATTATCTCAATTTTTCATTCTTGTGAGGTGCATTTGCTTGTGTATCAGTTAGTTTGTATTTAATAGTGTCTTTATATATTTTTTTAATTAATGTTTTGCAAGGAAAGTATACACTCATTAACTTTTTTTTTAGAGCTGGACTTTGACTATCAGTTTGACTATATTGACTTTTTTCCCCATGGGTCAAATGATTCCCTTCACTAGACCCACCTGTCTCAACACCCGCTCAACCCATTCCCTTGACTCCCTAACAAATAACTGCTTTCACATTCTGCATTATATCTTTCCTCTAAGTGTCCAATGAGAGAACAGGAGATGAAGAACAAGAGTTACAAAAGAGGAAGAAATAGGAGGACAGGGAGTGAAGGGGGAGAAAATGAGGGAGGAAAAGAGAGCGTCTTTGTATAAGAGTTGACAGAACATCCTTGGTCTTCCATGATAAAAATCAACCAAATCCAGATCTCGTTACAGGAAGTAGATACCAACTGAAGAGTAGAGTTACTGAAAAAAAAAAAAAGAAAGTTAAGTATTATTTAAATGAGAGCAGTACTTGGTTGTTGTGTTGGATAACTCACCTGTTAGGTCTGAAAGGTATGCACAGACTGTTTTGTGCATCATTGCTGCAATACTTTAAAAAAAATTCAGCATTACTGTACTTCAGTTACTCAATACAACTTTTAATAGTTTTAATGTAAAATACAATTGTAGTTAAAGGGATTCTGTCATTAATTACTCCCTCGGGTCTTTGCAAACCTGTAAGACTTTCGTTCATCTTTGGAACACAAATTAAGATCATTCTGAAATGAAGAGCTTTCTGATCCTGCATAGAGAGCACTGCAGCTGACAAGTTCAGGGCCCAGTAACAGTAGTCTTTCAACCTTAGTTTTATGAAGCTACAGCATTTTCTTTCCGCACAAAAACGTATAGTCATGCCTTCATAAAATTATAGTGGAACAACTGATATCACACGGACTATCTTTCTGGGCCTTGAACGTATCAGTTGTGCAAATGCGGCTCACTCATTTAATCAAAAATAACTTAATTTGTGTTCCAAAAAGAGATGAATTAATCACCATTAATCACCAGCATGTCAGACTTAGTGATTCTTAGTGTTACTGCAAGGGCCATTGTCATGGATTTAAGCATAAATGTATGTATGTATGTATGTATGTTTCTATTAAATTTCCTCCCTCTCTGAGCTCTCATGACCTTGACAGTCCATTTGTACAAAGCTGTGGTTCTGGTGGCTGGAACATAATCTCCTTTCACCTGTAGGTCCCCAAGTCACCATGATGAGAGAGACAGGCAGATGGACAGAAACGGGAAGAACCGAATGTGAAGAGAGAGCATGAGTGACAGGATGATAATGGATCAATACCATTCTATGTCAGCGGCCTTGGTCTCAAACGAGCCCTGTTCCCTGTCAGCCTGCACAGGGAGTTAACGTAGGAGGCATGAAAGGCCAAGAGAGATCAGCAGACAGGAAATAAGCAAGGGAAAGGGGCACAACCCTTTCGAAGACCTCCACCCTTTTACCTCTGACATTCTCCAAGCAGCTTTGGTTTAAAGATTGCTTAACCCGTGGAAAAAAGTCCCAGCTATCGCCGACCGACAAAGCAACAATCATTTGAAATGATGTAGAGTGATGTGGTTTAGCACAGAGAGCTGGCATCTGTCATTGAGAAGTTTTCCTGACGCTTGACACTGAAAATTCCCAGTGTACCATGCTATTGACTGATTTCCCACATTCACAGAGTCAACATTGACAGAACCAAGATTGCTGTAGGATATACAGGCTGCAGGAATGAGAAATATACATACATAATCAAGCAAATCAACCTTTAGGTATAAGTAAACAACCCATGGTACAGGAGAGTTAAACAAATCATCTTTGAACCTACTGCTCTTTGTCTACAGCATCTGGACCTTCAGAGTTGCTCTGTGATTCACCTTTATTGGTTTTACAAAAGCTACATTTTCATGGCATGGCACTAATTTGTTTAACTCATAAAGGGATTTGCTGAAACAGTAAGTTGAGTAATTAAAAGTCTATTGAATTGCATTTGTGGTTGGGCAGAGTCAGCTTTATCTGAAGTCATTTGTTATTGTAGTATCACTTAAATTACGGTCAAAATTAGTATAGTTAGATTTTTTTTGTTTTTTTTGTGTGTGTGTGTGTGTGTGTGAAACTGGGCATTTAAACATATGTAATAGGTTAAAGAAAGACTACATTCAATTGGAGCCGTGTAACCTGATTCGGTTTTCAGGGAACGTTTGCCATGCTTGTGTGGTTTTTATAGAAGAAGGGCACAGTACAAGTCCCAGTTAGCTATAAAGCTACAGTTTGTGTTGGCTGACAGTTGAGTATATGCATTTCCTCAGTTCTCTCACAAAAGGCACATACGATACACACCAGTGCATGCTAACAATGACTTTTATACATTGCATGGCTAATAAACAATTATTTGTTGTTTTAAGTCACGTCTTGTCAGTTCAATTTGATATGTTATATTTGTGTGATAATACAACAGTACAACAGTAACTGCAATAATTTCTTAGTAAAATCATGTTTGTTTCATTTTTAACTTTTATTTCTTTTTTTTTTAAATATTCCATTCTTTTTTTCATTTACTGAATGTGTGAGTAAGAATGCTTATTTTACATTTTTCAACTCTTGTGTTTGCCCTTTATTTATTTTTTTTGCATCCTTAATAAAATCAATGAATTTGCAGTGTTCTCTGACGCAGCATAAACTCTGGTGTAGGCGCCCTAATAATCCATCCGAGCTTAGACACAGCTATATATTACAATTAATACGTTTAATAAACCAGCAACTTAACGTTCTCCCGTCTCCTAATTAAGACAAAATGTTTCCACCCTTACCTGAGCCATTATTTATGACAAGAAGTTGACCACAGTCTGTAAAAGCATGGCAGTCAGGACAGTGACAAGAGGGCACACTTCTTATAGTTGGTAACTTTGTGTGTGTGTTGGGGAGCCCATAATTTATGATATACGTTGTGGCATGGCGCCCCATCTTTCTTCAGAGCTGGCCTCCTCTCAAACTTGGTTTTATATGCTGGGGAGGGGGGCACCGGGCCAGGCGCTCTTCACCGTGGGAAAGAAAAGTGGTCATCAGGCCGCAGTGGGGTTTTTAACGGTGCATTGTTGAGGAGAGCATGAGGTGGCGAACACTGGGGCCCAGGAGGCCCCTTCTCATTTGTAACCTGAGTTGATTTGGCCATTAAAGTGGGCCCAGTTCAAACCTGGTTTGGTTATAGCAACTCTCAAACATGTTAGGGCCCTGCGATTTTTCCCCAATCTGTGAATCAGCAACGGAATCCTTTAATTGAGTTATAAAACAGTGGAACTATAAATTTATGGAATCTCTGAACTATATATTTAATTATACTGTGATATGGACTAGTGTTTGTGAATGTGAAATTGCAAAAAGACTGCCTTTAAATAAGAAGTCTGTACAGTATGTTCTGTGTATCTGTGTGAATGAATGGGATGGTTTTTAATGGTTTAAGAAATAAATTAAATATATATGTATATATATATATATATATATATATATATATACACACACACACACACACACACACACACACATACGATTTAGGTCTTACCTTGTTCTCAAATGTTACACAGGCTATACCCATAGTTTAGTGATTTGGTGTGACCTTCATGGGAGTCCAAGACATGAGCCCAGGCTTATGATGGTTTAAGCAGGTAATGACTAGTTTGGGACTAGTTCAATCCCTCAATGCTAGTTACGCTGTAAGGATAATATGTTTTCGCAAACTTTCCCTTGTAAAATAAGTACTGTGGCCTTACCATGGTTCGGTTAACATTTACTCCATGTTACTCCAGGCATATTATGACCTAGCCATCTCCAGAAAACTATAGTTTTACCATCCCTGCTTAAACCACCTTAGGCTGGTTTTAACTAGTTAGCATTGATGAAAAAGCCTAATATGGAAACAATTGTACTATAGCCGAGCATGGTCAGTCTCTAGGAGAATAGAATTAAAGTCATGCATTATTTCATTCAGTTAATGTCAACTGGGTTTAAGTTCACACAAAGATGAACAATTAGCCTGATAGCTTGAGTATGATAAATTCTGCGCCGCATTGTCTCACAATTTCATTGCCATGGAAACCGTCAATAATTATAGCTGTCCAGGGAAAAACTAAGCCTTAATTAAGCAGATGATTGAAAACAAGAGCCTATCTCTCCATTCCATTACAAAGCTCTTCTCTTTGAGTTAACCAAATATTTTGTTAGCAATCATGCGGGTTCTGTGATTTTTCAATGGTGGGGAGATTATGTATCCTCTGACTCAATGCTACTGAAAATCTCTCTATTTTCTCCAGTCATAAGAGGCTAAGTTAAAACCACAATTTTCCTACATGATTTGGTTTGGCTGAAATAGAAAGCTTGACGCAGCACATAAATTAATTGTTCCCATATTTCACTAGTTCTTCCTCTGATACTTTAACACGTCTTTCTGAGCTTGTATGAAGCGTTTCTTTGCAATCCTTAGCATGACGGTTTCTCTCTGTGAGATTAGCAAAGTTGCTGGAACACTAAATAAGTTCTCAAAGCGTTTGGGAGTGGATCTTTTAAGACTTCCATGTAATATTACCTTATCCAAATATTATATTTTAACTGTTTAGACAAAAAGTAGGCTAAGACTGTATTAAAATATGTCCAGATAATGAAATACCATCTATCTATCTATCTATCAGCATGTATATTTATTGTCAGAGACATGGAAAAGCCAAGCTCAAAGTGAAGAACACAATTGTGTCATGATTAAAATAGGCATAACACACAGACAACAGTAAGTTATTACAAGATTTTACATGTCTTTCAGCATTTGTGAAGTTGTTTCTATGTTGACTTTTCAGAAAATTGCTCATGCACAGAAACCCACACACACGCAAATAGCAGAGGTGAAGACTGATGCAGGAACAGTTGCAGTCTCAGGATCATCAGCTGTGACTGTACAGCTGTGTTTGATGTGTGGCCTCGGAAAGAAATACACACCTGCTTACATGCCAATGGCAGTGTCTTATGAGACACCACCTCGCTTCAGCGTTTTTCTGTACTGTATCTAATGCATGTGTTTATGAAGTGATTTAGAGAAAGACCAGAAATTAGATTATGGCAGCAGATGCTTTTGGTTGTTTAGGCTGGAGTACATATTTCTCATCCTTCAACCAAATATGATTACAACCACAAAATCTATTAAGATACTGTTCCCATTGTGATACTGAACCGACTGCAGCATTAAGCCACTTTAAGCATGCAAAATTCCTTTGGACGGTGCAACTTTGTCATTATTTACTCTCCCTTACTCTCCATAAGACTGTTGACCATTTTCAGAACACAAAGTTTTCTGACCCTGCATAAACAGTAATGCAACGGACACATTCAAAAAATATTGTAAGAACATTGTTACAATAGTCATATGACATCAGTGGTTCAACTGTAATGTTATGAAGCTACAACATTTCCTGAAACTGCAGCATTCATAAAATTACAGTTGAAGCACTGATGTCACATGGTGTAACGTTGCTTTGAGTTTGTGTCTACTGCTTGTATCCTGTGTTCTTAGTGTATTAAACTGCATCAAGAAAGTCCTGTTCCTGTCTTTTTCTGCCTAAGTCTACACAAACCTGTGACAGAATAATCCGACCCACAAAAATGGAGTGGACGACCAGCTTCTTCAAACTACTACGGCGGGATCTGCCGTTCGGAAGATTCACGGACGAACATTGTCCAGTTTTTCAGGCTCGGGTCCCGACGATACCTTGTTGGGGAACTTCCAGACAGCGCGGGAAAGAACTGGCAAGAGGTGGTACTCCAGTGCCTGAAGGACTACTTTGCCCGAGTAGAATGCTGCTTACCCACTTCCACACCGTCGGCAGAGTGCTGGCCTTCACCAGAGAGCGCGCCGCCTGAGCACTCACCAGAGAGCGCGCCGCCTGAGCACTCCTCTGCCGCACTGCAAAAGCCTCCTCCAGAATCCGCCGCGCTGCAAAGGCGTCCTCGAAATAAATTCCCGCCCTCCCACCCACTGCCTTGCTATCGTCTGACAGTCCTTCTGCTGGTCCACAACCCACCAGCCAGCCAGGACGAGCCATACAGGACTGCCATCCTCCAGCGTCATCTGGCTCGGGTGCCTCGCGACTCCTCCTCCAGCCTCCGAGGCCAGAACTCCGCCTCAGCCCTTCGACCTGTCGACTCCGCTCCACCTTGGTCCTCCCTCGCTCCAGCTCCACCGTGCCCTGCCGAATCCCCTCTTCTGTGTCGGTCGCCGGTGCCATCTGCTCTGCCTTGGCCTTCCGGGCCTTTGCTGTCGGCCTGGCTCATCGGCCTTTAATCGGCTCCCTCGACCCCGGGGCCCTCGTCTGGAAGGAGCATTAAGCACCACCCCCCTCCCTCATTATGTATTTACCTTTTTTGCCTTTACAGCTCGAGGACGCGCCTTTCTGGAGGGGGGAGTAATGTAACGTTGCTTTGAGTTTGTGTCTACTGCTTGTATCCTGTGTTCTTAGTGTATTAAACTGCATCAAGAAAGTCCT